>JAGWCC010000372.1:0-475573 GCA_022651775.1 Drusus annulatus | reverse complement strand
CCGTTCCCGTCCCGGATGCGACATAATAGGACATAACTCAACGGTTTTTTAGGTTATATTCTATATTTTAGTTTATAGCAACAATACTGGGAAAAAGGTGATTATACGTATAAACAAAAACATTATGTCGATATATGCTATGAATGGATGTATACATACCCTAGCCATGGTCCTAGCCATGCCCAGGTCTAGCTGAGTCAGGCGAAAATCATCAAAACTGACTACTGAAGTGCTCCCTCCTGTATATTTTTATTCTGAGGCTATAGTTCTGCTATGTAACTACTTAGTGCCCAATTACTAAAAAGTCATGGATCGTTTATAGGAACAAGGAAAACCCACATTAATTAATAACATGGAACATGGGGTACTTAGCTTAAGTGGTGCATAAATTATGGGAAAATATTGCGTTCATGAAATGGTTTAACATAGGCCTTAATGATAAATACCTCACAAAATAACGTTTTACCATTAAAAAAAAAGCAATGAACATGACTTCATAATTCGTTTCATAAAAACACCATTATTTAAAAAAAAAGCATCGACGTGACAATAGTTTTTCATATAAATAAGACAAAAATTTGCGACTGAAATACGCCGTGACTTTACAATAAAAATACAAAGAACACAAGTACTTATTTACACCATTCATACACGCAAAGTATCCAACTTTGACGGCCTCCGTGGTCGAGTGGTCAAGACGCTCGACTACAAATCCAGAAGTCACGGGTTCAAATTCAAGCTTGCGCAATTTTTTTTTGTTTGTTTGACTTATACTACTCAACATTAAATTAATATAAAATAACAAACGAGTGTAGTATATTTTCGGAACGTTTTAGAGTGGTAAAGACTCGCAACGCAAAGTATCGCACTGGTGAACGACCATCATTCAGAATCAAAAAGTTGTTTGTAATTGCTTTAACCGTGTTTGGTGACCAGATCTGATTAGCCAGGTACTTCTCAACGTTACTCTTCCCCATCTCCTTCTTCTCCCCACTATCTTCAGCCTCACAACATACCCCCATTGGGGATTCCATAGTCTCACTGGCTTCAGACGGTCGGGAGCAGTTGGGACCATCATTCAGAATCGAAACGTCTAGGTACTTCCCAACCGTCCTCTTCCCCATTTCCTTCCCCTCCTCACAATCTTAAGTCTAATTGGGGATGCCATAATCCCACTGGCTCCAGACGGTTGAGATCAGTTGAGACTCTAGTGCGATATTCACTATAAAAAATCTATCTAAATCATCTATTTTCATGGGAAATGTATGCATCGTAGGTTGTCCATATATTTTAATGCGTTGCGTACGTGGGACAAATGTGTATTTTCCTTAAATCGCCATTTTGAAGGGGTGCGGGGTTTATTTGGCTCCAAACTCTCTGTGTAGTATTATCGAAAAGTCAAAAGGGGCGAGCCAATGGCACAATGGCTATCCCGCTACGGAGAATATCGAATGACATTTGACTCCCTGTGTGTTGCAGCATGTTCTGGCCCTACTTAATAGACATCGTGTACTTCATCTTCTCGTTCGGTTTCCTCGTGGTGCGGTTCCTCATCGTGTCGCTGACGGCCGCCCGCCTTCACAGCGCGGCCAAGCGGCCCAAATCACTCCTGCTAGCCGTGACGTCGAGCCACTACTGCATCGAGGTTTGTCCACTTCATTGGTGTTAGATAATAGCTTTCAGAGCATCGTATCCAGAGTATCCATCGCTCTGGTGAAAACCACCATTCAGAACCGAAACGTTGCTTAAAATGACTTAGTCGTGTTTGGTGGCCAAATCTGAAGAGCCAGGTACTTCCCAATCTTCCTCTTCCTTATCTCTTTCTCATCTCCATTCCATTCAGCCTCCCGACGCATCCTAATCGGGGATGCCACAGTCTCGCTAGCTCTAACTCTAGACGGTTGGTAACAGTTGCGACTCTTGTGCGGTATTCACACTTAAAACAAATCACACGATAATTGCGAACAATCAAGAAGTACTTCAACCGATTAAATTTATACTCTTGTTATTTTTGTTTTATTTTAATTTGCTTGTGTGAATGCTTACTTTACAATGGATAATTCACTTTATTACTACTGTTCAACTTTATGGAAACAATAGAATCACTCATTCTCTCTCATCACAGAACCTGCAATATATGGAATTGATGAGCCAGAGCCGAGTTTCAGAACCTTCAAAATTTGTTAATGTCACAATAGCAAAATAAAAGTGCTTGAACGAATAGTGTTTTCAGTCTATTCTTGAACCGCAGTGAATCACTTGAATCCGTGTGGGTAAAATCCTCTATTTATAATCAACCGATTTAAAAACGGTCGCTTGATTTTTGACCTTGGAACGCGGTCGAAATCTGTTTCGTTCATACACGTAATGTAATGCTAAAATCGTCAGAATAACTTCCCTCGCAGGGAAGAATAATGATATTCAAAGTTTGAATAGCGCCGTTTTTGTGAAAATTCTCAAGGGCGCTGTACAAATCTTAATTTCTACTTAATATTAATTCTTAGTTTATATAAATTTACAGCAACATACTTACCTGGTAGGTCATCGGCAGGACACAGTCACCATATCATAATAACTTAAAATTTAGCTGATTCTTACATTTATTTTTATTTTTTATTTTATTTAACGTATATGTAACATCATTGCTTGAACCACAGTGAATCACTCCGTAAAAATTTCGAACTGAAAACTCCAGATTTACGTGGTTTAATGTAATGCCACAAACGTGAATCGTCAGAATAACTTCCCTCGCAGTGAAGAATAATGATATTCAAAGTGTGACGCATGTTCAAAGAAGTGACACTGAACGAAGGCCGTAGTATTATTTTAGTCGAATGCATTCTCCGCAGGTTCGAACTGAATCTTTCGTGTTTTATTCCAGGTGCAAAGATTCCTGGACCAGGTTACCACAGATAAAATAGCATTTACTGGACTTAATCTATTCAGCATTACCAGAGGACTCATTCTAAAGGTATTTTTTTTTATAAATATAATGAGTTCACTGCCTGAAACCAGAGAAAATGGTATCCCCCATATTATGTAATGTAGTGAGGCGATTAGAAGATTGTCTGCATTCATGCATTTTTTTAATTTTCGTTCTTTTTTTATTATTATGATGTATTATTTATTTGGCATATAGAGTATTGCACCCGCCACTCTATTTCGACGAAATAAACAATTTATTATCATTATTTATATTTTTATTTATCAATGGAAAACGTTGACTTTTAGGGACATCCTGATGAATACGGTATTAATCTCAGAGCAATAATAAATATGGAGAGAGAGCTAATTTTTTTTAACAATCTTTAAAAATTTACGATAAATCACTCTCTCCGAGTTTTTACGTCGTAAACCGTGAGAGAGAAAGAAATAAGACGAGTTCTCGCACAATATAGCACCGCTTTTCGGTATGTATGTTCTCCGCCCCCCGCGTCACCGGCGACTCCGCCCACTACGTTTTGTTACGCGACATAACAGGACAGAACTTGACGGTTTTTTTAGGTTTTATCCTACATTTTTGTTTATACCAATACTGTAAAAAAGTGGTTAGCAAATAAGCAAAAAACATTATGTCGACATCTGTTATGAATAAATATATATACCCTACCCCTAGTCCTAGCCACGCCCAGGTCTTGCCGAGTCAAGCAAAAATCATCAATACTGACTACAGAAGTGCTCCCTCCTGTATATTATTGCTCTGAGGTATTAATGGCTCAATTTAGTACTTACTCGCCGATGCTTTGATTTTGGTTAGTTAAAATTATTGGCACTCTTGGTTGAATATTCTGTGGAAAATATGGTGCAATTTATCACACTGTAGCATACTGCACACTGACATCTGTATTGCGACAATAATATAACAGCACAAATTATTAATGAAGATTGTTCAACTCTCCGAAGCAGTAAGTAGATCAAATAAATTTTAAAAAGTTTTGACACAGCCCAAAACCAAAAATAACGCACCAAATAACATGTTTTATTTTTAAAAAGATACAAATAAAGCGTTAACCAACATTACACGCAGCAGCAGAACGTAAAAAACACTTATTTATCAGTGACCTTTACGATAGCTACAGAGAAATCTTTCGATGGTTTATCAAATATGGCTAACAACCTCACAAAATCTAGACCCAGCAACCCACATATGGACACATTATCGCGCTGCGCGGTAATCGAACCCGCAATCTCTCGAAACAAAGAAAAAAACGTAGACAAATATTTGAAAGGCGTTATCTTGGTTTCGACTACAGCAAATTTTCTTCTATCACTTGCAAGCATCATCGAGACGCTCAACACGTGTTTGCGCACATTTATTTTAATCTGTCGGACTCCACGGCATAACATTCTTGACCAAATCCGATTAGCGGCGACTTCCTTTGACGTCAGCCACGAGCGTGTATTACTATAAGTAATAGTAGGCCACTTGACACACCTTCGATAGCTCAGTTGGTAGAGCGGTGGACTGTAAAGTTGTTTGATTGTTGTTATCCATAGGCCGCTGGTTCAAATCCGGCTCGAAGGAATCTATTTTTTGCAATGTTCAATAAACGATTAAAGTACTTCTTTGAATATGCCATTATAATTTTCTTTCGGGTGTCTGTGAAGACTCCCAGCAAATAAATCATATCGTAAAAGTCAAACAGTTTCTAATTAATTAACTAACTGACTATCATACAAAAATACGCCAATATATAAAGCGATGGAACTATTCAATGAAGCTACATCTATTTTAGATATATTTAGATGCACATATATAGAGTTCTGTCACTATCTCTTGATGTACGTACAAGAGTGACCGTCAGGTACATAACGATCTGCATACTCTTAAATAAAACATATTTTTACACTTGCCAATTCAACGATTATCTCGTAATATGTGTATAAGAATGAACCTCTCTTATATCTTATCTTTTTGTTTTACATTGCTCACATTATTTGAGTTATTATATCATATTTTTGCATCAAACTAGTTTAGTTTATACTTATATAATTCCTTCGGATATATAATACCTTATCTGTACGTGGGGTGTAAATAAATGTTTAGCATCTGTTATTACACTTTGCACGTATCTACAATATTTTTATATCATTCATCTGTTAATGTATTTGGTAAACAACTGTTTTTATGAGATCTTTGTTAAGTAAATACACTATAAATAACGATTACGCCAATTCTCCGTAGAAGTGTGCAGAGAGGATGATAGACACACAACTCAGTATTAGCTCATGCTCCTTGCTTCGTTGCTTGATCATACCATGTTTTCTTCTCGGACGCCACCGAATACAATAATTCAATTTCGGATTTTTAACAGTGTTTACAATTTCCTCCAAAGAAAATTTTATCTATTTAAATCTATTGTCATCTTAATCGGTATCCGTAGCAGAACGGCTGATTTCCTTGGCGCTAGAGGCAGAAGTCACGGGCTCGAATCCCATCGCGAGCAAATTAACTTGATCATGAATGAAATTTTAATGGGTTTTTTCACGTTCAAAAATCTAATCATATTGAAAAAAAGATTCCTTCAGTATCGTTTTAGATAGAGACTACCATTTAGAATTGTGACATGCATTATCATGGGTTCAGTTAAGTTAAGTGACCAGCTCTGAATAGCCAGGTACTTCCCTTCTCTTCAGCCTTACGGATAAATGTCGATGTCATGAACTGTTAGGCGTTATGTAAGAACAAAATATTAACATTGAAATTGGAAATAACTTTAAGGCGTTAATACTGTTTGATAATGTTTTTTTCTTAATTTCTAAATAATACCAATAATCTAAAACACAAATAAGAAACAGAAAAAGCCAGAAAATAAAAAGACAATGGTCTCAACCAAAGATGGTGGCCAAAAATTGAAAGAAATTAAAAATAATATTCATAATTTTCAATAAAAATATGAGATTGATTAAAATGCCACTTTCTAACAAGGTCCCAATTGCCGAATAGGTCAAAGCGTTACTCGCGGATAAAGTAGAGGAACCGAGTTCGAGTTTCGGTCACGACCATTGTCTTTTTATTTTCTGGCTTTTTCTGTTTCATATTTGTGTTTTAGATTATTGATATTATTTAAATATTTTTTTCAAAATATTCCTGTTTAGGTAAATTTAAAAATTATTGACACACGTTTGTGAATTATATAGAAAAACACAGATCATTACTCCACCATCAACGCATCGATGTATTATAATTAGATGAGACATTTAGTGAAAAAAATTACTCCACTTTGCCAGAAGTTGGTACATCCACCTACTATTCAACCCCACCACTTTGGTCGACCTACAACCATCGTCGGCGTTTGACGTATGCTTATATCGAAATGCCTTTGTGCTGTGTTTTGGGTTACTGCAAAAACAACGACAAAAAGTTTAGTAAGACCGACCTAATAACTTTTCGCAGGAAAATGTGTTTTAACATCATTAATTAAAGCTGCTAATTAACAGGTTTTTTTAAATTTTAAGTTCGCAAAACACAACGACTGTTTTGGTGTTGCCACGTCTAGTTCTTTCGGCTAATGTCGGCTTGGTTTGTGCCCATCGTTTGGCAGTCGAACGCGAGAATCCCCTCTCCGCCCCACGTACTTCCCCCGAACTAAATGGAACAAGGTTTTAAATTTGTTTCTATATGGGCTCCCTCCACTACTGGATATAACCCTACACCATCGACCATTTTAATCACTAACTATAATACTCTCTCATTTCTGAATACAATATCGCTGTCCATTTTAACAACGCATAGGCACACAATGGTTGTAGCTCAAACAACAAATTCATTAGGATAAAAGTGCGCAAAATGAGCAGATCAAAGGACGTTTTTCCAAAATGCATGATTACATCCTTTGGCCGGCGCACGAGAATGTTTAACAATGTACAATGGGCTCGCAGCGGATATCCGCCCGGCCGAGACCCAGCGGCCCTCTGTGTGCACTGAAATGCTCTGAGCACTGCACTACACTGCACTGCACTGCACCCAGGATATTTGTAAACAAACTGCACACGGGTAGCACAGCATTGCTGTTGTACTTTTGTAATAGATAAAGGCGTGCCAGGGCCGGGCCGGGGCTCTCAGGCCTTACTACAATAGATTTTATCGTCAGATATTATTATTTGTTGGTTCAAATATTTTTCATCATTTCAATGAAGATTTATTCTGAAAAACTTCGTACTGTAATAATACAAAAAATGCTAAATAACCATCACGTCGTTTAGCAGGGTAAGGCAGAGAGCTTAGAGTATATAGAGTGGTATGTATCCAAGGCAGTGCAGTCAGTTTTTGATATTTTTTACCTGACTCGGCAGACCTGGGCGTGGCTAAGACTAAGGCTAGGGTATTTATACATTCATTCATAGCAAATATCGACATAATGTTTTTGTTTATTCGTATAACTTCTTTTTCACAGTATTGTTATCAACAAAACTATAATAAACAAATAATCTAAAAAACGTTGTGTCAAGTTTAGTGGCATAATAAAAAATGTGGGCGGAGTCCCGCGGTGACCCAGGAGCCCAAGATCATCGCGACAGTACATAGAAGCGGTGTATTATATTTGTTGTCTCTTTCTCTCTCGTGGTGTACGACGTAAAAACCCAGAGAAATTGATTTATCGCAAGTTTGTATAGGTTGGGTAAAAATAATTAGCTCTCTCTCCATATATTGTTACTCCAAGGCAGAGAGGGTGGACTGCCATAAAACTCTCTCTTGGCACACACTTCTTGTTTCATTCATGCATTGTCTCAAACATACTCTTCCGTTATTATGACTCTTGACATGGTCCGACTCAAGTATTTAATTAACTTTCAAGTCTTCCTCGGGCGTCCACGTCTTCTTCCTCCACTCACTTTCGCGTCATTTATTCTTTTCCACTCCTTTCTTTGTTCATCTACTCTACATGCCCAAACCATCTAAGCATCCGTTTCTTAATTCTATTCTTTAAGCTTACACAGTAAACAACGATTTGTAAAAAAATCATTGAAAAGTATAATTGAATACAAAATGAATTGTGTTCATTTTTATTACTTAACATAATATAAAGTTTGAATGAAAAATAAAATCCTTTATTTCGAAATTAAGTTAATACCAACTATATATTAAATTATAATTAAAGTCTGAACGCAACAAAGAACTAACCACTGCTTGTAAAAACGGCTGACCAAGTTCGCAAATACGAACGAACGTACGATCAAACGAACGTAATTCGAATGTAGCTGGGGGTGGTGATGTCTTGCTTTTTATAACGACACGAACGAGTCACGTGGCAACTACACACAATTAAAATAAGACATGATTTTTTTGACAGAACAATTCGTTTTCATTTATATTTTTTAGAATTATAGTTAACAGAAATAATAATATTTTTTTTAAATAAAAAAGTGTATTAAATTTAACAAGTCACATAACAACCACAGACTATTTGAAAAAAACTACAGGAATTCTCGGAAAAAAAAAATTTGGTGAATTTAGTATTTTAACATTTTTGAGGGGGTCGAAACTACCTTTCTCCCTAAAGCTACCTGCTTCACGTACGTTTGGGGAGACACCTAAACAACCACACTCCCAACACTACTTGGAAAGTCATTTCGGACACAGGATACAGACGAAGAAAAAATGTTTGCAAGATATTTAACCTAACCTAGTGCGATTACTCTAACGATGTTATCAACCACTCACCATTACTTGACACACATTTTGTCCGGATATGCACATTTTGACAGGGTTTTACGTGGTTTTATCGCACATACGCCTCAGGGGTTTCATTTCAACGGCATTCATTCTACTTTCATCTTTCCTCTGAAAATTCCATGCTTCACTGCCACACATCAGGGTTGGGATAAGCACCCCATTGTGAACTGCTAGCTTATTCGCGCCAACAGCGCTCCGTCCTTCATTAATGGAGTTTCCCGCATTTACCCTTATTTCAGTATCCTTACCAGCCTTTCATCACTCGTAAAAAAACGTAATTGTTAATTGTTTTCATACCAGATCCGGACTTATATCACCGGCCCTAGCAAGTTCAGTTTTGCTTCGTATGCACGTTATTAATTGTTTCCAATATTAGCGGAACGGAACAGTACGCGAGCTTTGCCGCCCACAAACAGTGCTACCGCGGCGGCTTATATCCTGAATCCTTCTGAGCTCCCTGATAGCATGAGTATAATATCGAGTCGTTAATAAACCCGGGTTGCAGCCAATTCAAATATTACCTATATTGCAGACAAAGCGCGTATGGCATTTAAACATCATTACACAATGTAATAATTTCCTTTGTGAGTACATTAACTTTAAAAATGTTGAACTGATGTTAATTGAAATGATTATTTTTTTTTATATTTAAATCCATACCTACCTAATAAAGTACGTAGTTACAATGTATTTCAGAAGATATTATTATATGTAAAGGTGTGTAAAAGCATATTTTTTATTTGCAAGTCAAGTGGCATTCTGTGATTTTTCACCGCTAATAACTACTCATTTCATTATGGTATTAGTAACATGTATTAATTTGATAATAGTGTAAAAAAAAATTAATTAAGAAAGTATTTTTTTTTTTGGAAATGTTTTGATTTGACCGGCTGAGTGGACAAACCCGTCGGATTCCCACTCGGGTGACGTGGGTTCAATTCCTCTGCTAGCCAAGTCCTCCATCATTGCACAAGCAACATCTTCCGCTTATTATGATGGTAGTAGGAGTTTTTCAAGTATTGTCTGGTTATTCGTAACCCGGGAATGTTTGTCTTTATTTTTAAGAAAAGAAAAAAAAATTTATCTATTTACATTACTGATTTGTTTAATTTCTAATTGTAGGTTTGTGCATTACATTAGTTGATCTAAGTTTATTTATGTGTACAAAAAGGGAGATGATTTAAATTTCGCTCTGAAGAAATTAGTAGGTACTCTCCATCATTTTTACTTGCCATGTTCATAAAACACTTAATACGAGCATCATAAATGAATTAATATTCTGATCAAATCATTTCTTGCAAGATATGAATCTTTTAACTAATATAATTTAAGAAATATAATTTTTCTTTTTTTTAAACAATACAATACAAATTAATACATTTTAAAAAGTCATATACATATCAACTTTGCTCCGTTAACTTGATAACTAGAGTTCATAATATGAATACTGGAATTAATTAAGGCTCTAAGTGCCAAAAAATTAACAACTTTTTTTTTACAGAATCGTATTTTATGATGGAAATAAAATACGATTCTTTAAAAAAAACAGTTTTACTTTTTTTGGTACTTAGAGCCTTAATTAATTCCAGTATTCATATTATCATAATACTTGGCTAATTTAGGTAGCGCCATTTTTGTGAAACATCACTTCAAGGGCCCTTTTATGTATGTACGTATACATCTATAAGGGACGCTTAGACAGTTTGGGCATGTCGAGCGAATGCACGAAGAAAGGAGTGTGAAAAGAATATATAATGCGAAAGTGAATGGAAGAAGAAGTCGAGGACGCCCGAGAAAGACATGGCACGATTAAGTAGATCAAATACTTCAATCGGGTAATGTGAAGTGTCAGAATAACAGAAGAGTATGTATGAGACGATGTATGAATATGAATGAAGCATTGAGTGTGTGCCAAGACAGAGTTATTTGGCGGTCCGTCCTCTCTGCCTACCCCTGCGGGGAAACGGCGTGGTGGTCAGTCAGTTAGTATAGATCTTTTTCTAATCTCCCTTCTGAGATTCTCAGATAGAAGATTTAATAGTTAGTTTGTTTCAAAGTTTTGTCACATTTCACATCGTCACAATTCAATGATTAGCGCCATGTCGTTTTTGACATTTGACTCACTATTTCAGCTTTTTAACAAATTTTGATCAACTGAAAAGCATAACGGTCATGTTGTCACACTTGTCAGCTAATCAAAAATTGTTTAAAATATAAAAGGGGTCGACGTTTAACGGGGACCATTCATATGTTCGAAAAAAAAAACAAAATGACGCGAATCGTTGAATTGTGACGATGTCAAACGTGCGATTGTTTGAAATAACTCGACCTTAGGCTCACTCATAGCTCATAGACATTGATTCGCTAAGCACGTTATGTTTAAGATAAGTTTGTCGTGTTGCCTTTTGTAGTGTTTGCGGATGTTTTTTTTTAATATTGCGCTTAGTTTATTTTGTATTTCGAAAATTAAAAGGATGTATTCGCAAACGTTTCTGGGTTCGTGTTTGTTTTTGTGTATATTTATTGAAAGTCGTATGTATTGTGAATGAAAAACAGGGACAACATTACATATTTAAGTCAAAACTGGTTTTTGGAATTGTCTTGGAGAATATATATATATATAATTGTTTAAAAAATATGTTATTTTGCAGATCGCAGGCACAGTGGTTACATATGAACTGGTCCTGTTGCAGTTCAATGCCCCGACGCTCAGTCGCTTTGCTAACATCACTATTTCTGCCAAAGACTTGGAGAATAATATGACGGTCAATACCATTGTGTAGAAATGTTTTCGTGATAAGTGCAATATAAATAAAAATATTATTAGAAATATTGTTTTCATGATCCTTTGTTTTTAAACACCCGTGTGCTGACTCGTATCTAAACCGCAATTGTTACTTTTTAAACGGCTTGATGGTTAGTCTGCTAGTTATATTATGTACAGATATAAAATACAAAAGCTTACCTGTGCTTACTTACCTGGCAGGTCACTTTAGATAAACAGTATACCGTCGCTGCATTCATAATATAGCTCATATGACGTTTATGAGATAATCGAAAAAAACTGTTTTAAAAAATAATTACAAAGACTAGATTTTTTTGAATATTTTTTACGATTATGAGACAAACTTTACAGTTTATCCAAACTTTTGTTGAAAAATGTCGTTCTTTCGTGTTTTGTGCACATAGGCTTTTTTCTATGCATACTCTTTGTACTTAGGCTTTATTCTGTACTTACTTATGACGGTTATCAAAAAATACCGTCTTAACTTGTTAGATGAATTAAATAATGTTAGTAAATGTGTTTGTATTTTAAAACTATTTTTCATAATTAGCAGGCGTACTTTGCAGCTAAAAAAAATTATGGTTTTTAGTGAATATCAATTTTTCGTATGAAATTTGACATTTTCAAATATTCCACAAAAAAATCGCAAATATTTCCAAAATTTCACCGCCTATTTTATGATTTGATGTGCTGAAAAGAGCACAGACAAGGCACATTCAAAACAACTTATGTGACGCTCTTCACATAAGCTTAATTTGTAGGCACGATTAAGGATGCCGGTACAAAGTATTTGTTGAATATAGCTTTAATAAAGGCTGAGTAAATTATTGTAACATGAGAGACGAATGCTGACGATAGAGAAAAAAAATACACCTCGAATGGAATCAATAACTCATCTTCGTCCAAATCGTCACATTGGCTTTATTTTAAATGCAGCGACGATATACAAATTTTAGAGAAATATACAGTTTCGCACTCATAGGACATGATATTTGTAAAATTATAGTTTTTTAATTTTTTTTTATTTCAATTATTTACGTCTTTCATCGTATGATTTTAGGACACGATAGAAAATTATATTAGCATGGAATTTTAGCCTAGTATGAAACACGATTCCAAGAATCTGAAACCGGTCATAAAAATTAAAATAAAATCTGTGGTCTTCTACAACGTTATTATTTCATTTTCATAATACTATGTCCTTCGTTGTATTTCTCTCTCGTAAAGCTTGTGCCGCGCACAGTTGATTCCGCGTATTTCTTTATGGAGAAGAGAATAGGTAACAGGGGAAAATATTTATTTGGGTGTCATAGATACGATCGTTACTATTTGTCAGGAATGTAGTGTTTAGATTGATAAAGCGTTTTCTCTACTGATCAACACTTTATTTGCTTTTTACGTGGAATTGCATAGAGATTAGAGCGAGAAAGAGGCGAATATTCACATGATGAAATTGAACAAACATTAAAAAACTCTTTATTACAAAAGCATAGTAAAGTCTTTGATTTGATTTGCATTTTCAAAATTATTAATTGTATTATCGACTCACCTTCTCTGTTGCAACTCATCCAGTTCAACATTCGTTGACGTAGACTCAGAAACAATGCATTGTTGTTCCTCAATCATCACTCTACTAATTATGGGTTTAAAAATGCATTAATTATGAATGTATGAGTGTAGATATTCTCTGTTCCTATTAATTTCTCCTAGTAGATAAAACATGTCCCAACACATCTTAACAAACAAAAGTATAAGCTGAGCTTCCGGCCTTCGTGTTCCCATTAAACTAACATTATACCCTCACGAAGCTGCAGGGATATGATAGGGCGGGTTGCGATCCTTGTGGATACGAGGATGCCCGCTCATTAGCAGGCCCTGAAAACTGCGGAAAACTTTTACACATTACCAACCGATTAATCAACCTGAAGCTTGCAACTAAACACCGCATTGTAAACATGTTATAAAAATATTTTATAAAATTATTTTTTTCAACGTTATTACAAAAATTAAGTAAATTGTCTACTGTAAAAGTAAGCATTCACACAAGTTAATTAAAATAAAACTAAAAATAACAAGAATATAAATTAAGTCGGTTGAATAATAATAATAATTGGCTGATTTATATAGCGCCGTTTTCGTGACAGAGATATCACCTCAAGAGCGCTTTACATCATAATTAACATAATATTACAACTAAGACTTAATATTAACTTATGCTTAATACTTATAACTAGTGACTTACAACAAACATATTAAAATTATCACATATTTATAATGGTTGTTGCCCGTGCTGTCGGACCTAGGGTAGAAAAAAGTGGAGTAATAATAATATTAGGATAATTTGTATAGCGCCGTTTTTGTGAAAAATCACCTCAAGGGCGAGTAAGTAATATTTAACTATATTTATAAACTATGTATAGCACTCGGACTGAGTGATCAAAACTCTAGTCAAGGAAATTGACGTTATTGTGGGTATGATAATTTATATAATTACCGAACAATCGGAACAATTATAATGTGATTTGTTAAATGTGTAAATACTCAACCGTCTGGAACCAGTGGGACTTAAGCATCCCCAATTGGGGTATTTTATGAGGCTGAAAGGAGTAAGCAGGTGAAGGAATTGGGGAAGAAGAAGAAGGTCAGGCAGTATTTGACTTTTCAGATCAGAGATAATTTTGATCAAAAGTTGAAACTGGCCGAGAATCGTAGTTTTACAAGGATGATTCCAATGTTGAAAACTCAAAATAGCGCTGATCGCCTTAAAATGTGATGGAATTTGAAGCACCCCAGCCTAAGAAACAGTAATATGGCACTTTATATGTACACTCAGTAAAACTTGGTTGTAACTAGTATAAGGGCCCTTGAGGTGATACTTCACAAAATGGCGCTAAATGACTAAAATTTGCTTCTTATAGCCATTACTCATTATTTCAGAAATTATTTTAAACTAGTTGCTTGCTACCCGTGAGAAATCACGTAATGTAACTTGATTTGCCAAGGAAAATATGAGTTGATGTAATCCACCCATTTCAAATATAGAATAATGTCTGTTAAAAAACATTACAAAACACAGATTTCAAAAAGCATTTTTCTTTAAATTTCAGTTCAATATTTGGAAAGATCATCATTTTAAGCACGTAAGTACTACTCACAAAGGAAATTATTGAATTTATAGAAAATTAAAGCCAATTGACATATTTAAGTGATATCCGGGACATGAAACTGAAGAGTGGTAGATACTCTAAGCATCGCCCTGGTGAAAGATTACCTTTCAGAATCGAAACAATGCTTGAAATAGCTTTAGCCGTGTTTGGTGACCAGATCTGAATAGCCAGGTAACCTTACTCTTCCCTATCTCCTTTCCCTCCGCACTATATTAAGCCTCACAACATACCCTGTTTGGGGATGTCATAGTCTCACTGTTCTTAACGGTTGGGAGCAGTTAGGACTCTTCCACGATATTAAATATAAAAAATAATTCAAAATTAAAAAAACAAATACACAACAAAGTTAATTAATCAAACTTCTTTACAACCTCTTCCCATCACCATTCATCTTACGTTCATCATAATCCTGTTTTCAAATTCTGGTTTTTTGTCGATGCAAATGTAAAAAAAAAACTTGGAATTTTTTCGGCGTTGGAAAAAAACTCTTTTTAGGCAATTAAATATATTAAACGGGAACTTTTTAAGCGGGTTTGACTGTATGTAGATTGCAAATATGTATTAATATCATGGAATAACAATATATGGAGAGAGAGCTAATTATTTTTACCCAACCTATACAAATTTGGGATAAATTACCATGAGAAAGAAAGAGACAACTAAATTTCCAAAATTATCACACCGCTTTAAAGTATTGTAAGAATGTTTTTCGTGTCCCGCGTCTCCGTTGACTCCGCCCACACGTTTTGATATGCGATATAAATTGACATAACTCAACGGTTTTTTAGGTTAAATGCTATATTTTTGTTCATAGAAATACTGTAAAAAAGTGGTTTTACGAATAAACGAAAACATTATGTCGACAAGTGCTATGAATGGATGTATAAATATCCTAGCTCTAGTCCTAGCCACGCCCAGGTCTAGCCGAGTCCGGCAAAACTCATGAAAACGGTATACAGCAGCGCTCCCTCTTGTATATTATTGCTCTGAGATCAATCTTTCCATATCTAAAAGTGTCTTCCCTTCTTGTCTTAAAAAAGCCACAGTTATACCCATATATAAAACCTATAAGACCTATAAGTCTCTTAAACTCATTTTCAAAGATCCTGGAAACTGTCATGAAAAAGCAAATTGTACAATTTCTAGAACATAATAAAATATTATCACCATCCCAATACGGTTTTAGAGAAAATCTAAGTACCACTGATGCCATAGAAAATCTTACAAACATAGCCATAAAAAATATAGACGAAGGGAAAAAATGTTTGACCTTATTTATAGACCTTCAAAAAGCTTTCGACACAATAGACCATAAAATACTATTATCTAAGCTTAAATAAATAGGAATGGCTGAAACAACAATGGATTTATTAACAACTTACATAACAGGGCGAGAACAACATGTATAGATTGGCAAACAAAAGAGCAAACCATTGCCTTTAAACTACGGCGTCCCTCAAGGAAGTGTATTGGGACCGATTTTATTTATCATCTACATAAATGATATCACGAACTTACCCATTAAAGGAAACATTATCAGTTTTGCTGATGATACCGTTTTGATGTTTCAAGAAGAAAACTGGACGGAAACATTTAACGTTGCTGAACGAGGGCTTAATGAACTTCAAAATTGGCTTCAAATAAACTCTCTCACCCTCAATGTCAGCAAAACTAAATATTTAACGTTCTCCATAGACTCAAGGAATCAACCAGGGCAAGCACTACACCTCAAATTACATGAATGTCAAAGAAATAATATCCAATGTCGCTGCCCCATTATAACTAAATCACAAAACATAAAATACCTTGGAGTAGTAATTGATGATAATCTTAAGTGGGACCTACACATCAAAGGTATTACAGAAAAACTCACATATCTTATATATTTCTTTAAAAACCTTAGAAATGTGGTAAATAAAAATGATATGAAAAAAGTCTACTACGCATTATGTCACTCTCGAATCGAATATGGAATCATGGGATGGGGATCTGCAACATCTAAGTACATACATCAAGTGAATACCATCCAAAAGGGAATCATAAAAACCATTCATAAAGTACCCATAAGAACACCTTCGATAGAAATCTTGAAAAGTTTTGATGTACCCAATGTACTACAAATATATGCCAAAAATATACTATTAAAACTATTCAAAAATAAGGAACCACTCACTGGACCACGCATCCATGACACTAGATCAAATCAAAACGATATAAAAAACATACCATATTATAAAACCGCATTCGGACAAAGAAACTGTACATATTTAAAAACAAAACTCCACGACATCCTTCCTCCGGATATAAAACAAATAGAAAAACTAAACGAGTACAAATCAAGAATTAAAGTCTGGCTGAAAGAACTCTAATGAGATAACATTAAAAGCAGTACTAAAAACGACATAGAAGACGCACCAAATTAGATGACATGAAATTACATAACTCTAGTCCGCCTCAGCACAGGACCCCCTAGTGAGGAGGACTAAGAAGAAAAGAAGAAAAGAAAAAAGAAAAGAAAAAAAAAAGAGAAAAAAAAAAAAAAAAAAACGATGATAACAAAGAGTGTTACAATTATAATAATTAATGTACCTAATTTATCTTTACTGCTATCTCTGTTAACATTTTCACACATACATCATATTTTGTATTTGCATATTTTCTCATTTATATAGATGCTAAATAAAAAAAAATTTAAAAAAAATATGCATTTTCATAATAATATTTGAATAATTTATATAGCGCCGTTTTTGTGAAAAATTACTTCAAGGGCGCTGGTTTTTTCAGATTATCATTATCATTTTTTTCTTATAAATATTAATTTAATCTAAAATGCGATACTGCAATTCTTATCTTTATTGTAAATTAAATCTGCCGACAGTTTTGTGCTCAGGCTACGCGACTCCAGTGTGCTTTTAACGCTCATTAAGTGGTCATAAAATGGCTGCTATTCAATCATTTGTTTTCTTAAAAATCGGTACCGCGCAGGGTGACTTAGACATTCCTATAAGGAGGAATGGACCCGAATATCCAAAAGTGCTTAAAGTGTGCATGTTGGCTAGGACGCCGCAAGATATCATTCAAAGAACAGACGTAGCTACTCGACGGAAAAAGGATATAGCATTTGCTTTGAGGGGTCGTGAGCATGTGTTCGTGAAAGAAATAGAAAGTTTCTTGAATGACCTCACACCGCCAGTGGGTTTGGTGGCGCACAATGGAAATAAATTTCACTTCATCTTATTGAATGAACTGTTAGTTCATTCCACACAATCAAACGTGTTGCATACAATGCACTTCATTGATTCGGAGAGATTATTTGAATCCATGTATAAGATTGTATCAAGTTCCAGAGATATGCCTCGTTCCTTGGAGAGTATATACCGCCTACTTGTCGTGCCCTCTCAAGATTATTCTGTTTTTAATGTAGAAAGTAATTGCTTCAAACTTCAAGAAATTTTCAACCTTGATCCTGGGAATACTATCATCTATTGCGAGGAACAAAAGCAATCCTTTGAAGAAATGTACAAGGAATGGCAGGAATATGTGAAGAAGCAAATAATGATGACTAAGTTCTGAAATATATTTTTTTCAGATTTTTTATTTTTATTTTCTCAACTCTCTGTATTTGTTTTTATATATTTATTGTTCACAGTTTCTTATTATTCAGTATTTAAATATATTTTTTAAATAAATTTTGTATAAGTGATAAAATGACCTCTTCACAAATACTTTACTGAAATATACGAATCTACCAAACAATAGGGTGTTAATTTTAAATTTATTTGGTTTTTTTTTTTTCTCTTCTATGCTTTTGTATGTATTATTGTTGTTATTTTTTATACTGCATTTTGAATAAACCACTGGTTATATGTTTGTTTTTTTTCAAGTTTGTACTTTTATGATTTTTTTTTTAATATATCATGTACTTTGATGAAATTTGTTGTAAAAGCCCGTAAGGAAGGGCGTAAATAAATTATTCTGTTATCACATTCTTGATTTTTTTTTCAACGTTTTGTAACTACAAGAAATATGTAATTCTAGGTTAAACCCTTTGTACACGCTTAATTTTTAATGTACGTCTGCAATAAATATATTTTGAACTTTAATCAGTCTTTCTTTTATATTATATTAGTTTTTTGCTATTTTTATAGTATTTTAATACCCTTTTCTTATCTTTAACAAATTTGTTCATATTTAAACCTACTTTTATAGCGTTGTGACCGCTCTGAAAGAACTATTTCAAAGAACTACTTCTTTTGGCAGCAGTTCCTACATTCTTCATTTTTCATTGAAAAAATACTTCAATTGAAGTTGGTAGTTCATTTTAGCGTTCTGACTGCTCCGTGTAAACTATATCAATTTGGGGCAGTTCAAAATTCATTAATTTCATTTCATTGAACAAATATTTCAATGGAAGTTAGATAACAAAGAACTACTTCAATTTGCAGCAGTTCAGTTGTGAAGTTGAACTTTAAAGCCTGTAAAGAAGTACTTCATTTCAAATACTTCAATTGAAGTTCGACTTCAAAGTACTTCGATCTAAAGGATCGTGATTTTTTGGGAGTTCTTTTCGTTTTAAAATCTCTACCGACTAGTACTTTTGTTTTGGCGAGGAAATGTTGTCGATTTGCTAGTACTTTTTTTTTTAAATATCAAGGAACCGGTTCCAAAAAGAACTGAACAAACCGGATAAATTCAACACCTCTTTTTGCGAGTTCGACTTTAATTGAAGTTTTCACTGGTTCATTTTAAAGAACTAGCAATTCGTGAAGCATTCACAAAACATTGAAGTTTCTCACAACGCCATACATTTCATGTACTTTTCTTATTATATTAGGATAGGTAATTTAGGGTAAAGCGCACTTGAGGTGAATTGTCACGAAACTGCGCTATTTAAATTTTCTGTTATTTTACTGTAAATATTAAAAACTTCTGATAAGATGCGTTTTTGCACTATGCTTAGTACACCATTTTTCAAATAAATCAAAATATTTTGAATGGTTTTGGTTAGGAGAATGATAAAGAACTGTATACGTTGCCTGTTAATTTTTTTTTTTACCGTAGATCGCTAAAAGCCAGATATTTTTTTCATCTTGGACTTCATTTTTTGAGGCTGAAGGTAGTGGGGAGGGGAAGGAAATGGGGAAGAGGGAGGTTAAGAAATACCTTGCTATTTAGATCTGGTCAAATCTGGACAAACACAACTAAAGCCATTTCAGGCAACGTTTGGATTCTAAATAGTGGTCTTTCACCAGAGCGATACTTAGAGTACCTGCCCCTATGGATCGTGCCGCAAATACACAATATTTAAGAAATATTAATTCAATAGAATTATCTTGCGCACGCTGGGATTAGAATCCGCGACCTCTGTATTAATAATTATTAACCACTCGACTACGGGGGTCGTTCTATTTGACATTCCTCTCATGTCGTTCACATATGTATAATATTTTAATTTGGCAAAAAAAAAAAAACAAAAATTTGTAATAAAAAATGTTACCATGTGAGGACACATTGCTTCTATTATGATATCATTTTTTAAACGTAACGTTGCTATAAATATGAAAATCTCGTTCTCGTTAACACATTCCGCAACAAGATTTATTTTGCGAAAGCGCATTAGGAATTTATTCGCAAATGACATCCCATCACTCCCTGATATTGCTTAGAAGGAAATGTCTTATAATGCTAAGGTTGTATATTACAAAAATATATTATTAGAATTATTACTAAGTGGGTATACCAATGTATACGAATGTGTCATATTGTGTCGCCATCCTTAGCCCAAAAATCTTCGACATTCTTTCAGAAAATCATTAAAAATTTCAAACATAGTATAAAATTTGGATATGTAGTAATGATTGAACTTTTAGCGGTCTACCTACCCAAATTCAATGTTATTGATTGAACCAACCACAGAACAAATAATTATTTAAAAAATGAAGAAAAAAAACTTTGTATAAGACCACGAATATTGTTTTAATTTTTGTGTCCGACCGGTTCGCTTAGCCTAAGCATCATCAGAGTACAAAATTGAACTCAACAAAAAATACAAAGTGTGCGGTTACGTATAAATACAGAGGGAGAACAAATTATAAAATAAAATAATAAGACAGTGAGAAAACAATAGAATAAAATTTAAATTATAACAAAGGAACAGAGAGAAAGAGACAGAATGAATCAAAAGACACAAAGGGTCAAATGAGAAGGTGATCAAAGAATAATGATAAATTTTATGAGTTTACAGGAAATATACCTAATTTTGGACTACTAAATATTTATATTTTTTTTTCTACTGTATCGATCTCTTGATCAAATTTATTAATCGTACAATTGATGACCTTTATACAACTTTCTATGTTTATAATGTTCTTATTTATTACTGCAAACTGTATTTCAACAAAGAGAATAATAATAATTATTATTATTATCATATTATTATTCTTATTGACCATGAATAATTTAAATTTGACTTCACGATTTAAAAAAACCCTTGTTAATAATTTCCACTGATTTATTTTTACCGCACCGGTTTCACCTTCTAACGGGCATCTTCAGACTGGTCTGATGAGAAAAATTACGGTTTCTAAAAAGGTGTCGGTAGGTCGATCGGCAGGGTAAAGGTTCTAATAATAACTCACTCGACTATGTAAAACTAGAACGGTTTTCATCGATTCTACTTCTGGTGTCCTCTCTAATCGGAGGTTAGGTACCTTCGAAGAAATCTTTACGACTGCATCCCTAAACCACTTAATGCAACTGTATTTGGTCCAAAAAATATTTTAAATTAAACACCAAAAATAAACATACATTAAAAACGTGAAAAGACGAAAACTAAAAATCTATATAGTGAGATACAGGTGATGCGAATATCATGCTACGGACACGTACAGACTTGTTAATCAAAATTCTAATATATGATATTATATCATGGATGAAATCAAGATAACCTATTTTACCTGATTACTCAAAGTAACCAGATAAGGAAAATGGTTAAATACTTGACGTAAGAATATATATGGGGAGAGAGCTAAATATTTTTACTTAACCTATACTCGTACATTTACCATAAATCACTTTCTCCGGATTTTACGTCGTAAACCGTGAGAGAAAGAGACAAGACAAGTTGTCACATAATATCGCACCACTTTTAGAGATGTAAGCATGTTTTCCGTCTCGCGCGTCTCCGCCCACTACGTTTTGTTTTGCGAGATAACTCAACCGTTTTGAAATTATATCCTATATTTTTGTAATTCCTAAACAATGCTGTGAAAAGTGGTGATACAAATAAATAAAACATCATGTCGACATATGCTATGAATGGGTGTAAAAGGTGTGTCCATGAAAACCCTAGCAAAAATCAACAATCCTGACTACACTGTCTCACAAAGTTATTCCTCCTGTATTTATTGCTCTGAGGTAAAATGTGCTATCTCAGCGGGGTATAATGCGGAGGTGCGAAATGATAACAATAACAATAAAAAAAATAAGATTCCTTCGAGCCGGATTTGAACCAGCGGCCTATGGATATCAACAATCAAACAACTTTACAGTCCACCGCTCTACCAACTGAGCTATCGAAGGTGTGGTTTCTCTTCTGCTATTTTAGAAACTTATTTAAAATAAGATCGCCAAAAACCAAACTAATTTAGAAAACTGGGTCATGGCTGCTCACCATTCTTGCTATGGCCGTGCTGGTCAATATAACATGACCTATCCAAGAGCAATGGACGCACAATAATGATAACCGCAAATTTATAAAGCGCAGTTGAGTGATTGTTTACTTTACACTAAAATAACCCAACCTAATATAATAATGAGATAATAACATGTACTAACTAACCATCACGCCGTTTCTCCGCAGAGGTAGGCAGAGAGGACGGACCGCCATACAACTTTGCACATACTCGAGAGCGGTGGGTACTCATAGTATCGCCCTGGTGAAAGACCACCATTCGTAAATCCAAAATACCAAATTCCTAATTGATTGTTGAATAGTTTTGCCTCGTTCGTCGCGATGGTGTTTTAAAGTAATCGAGTACATTATTCGAAACTATCAAATATTTTATGAAATGAAACAATAACTTTGTATCACCGATTTTATTTCAATTTTTATGACCGACCGGTTTCGCTAAGCCTAAGCATTATCAGGGTACAAAATTAAACTTCACAAAAAATACATAGTTTGCGGTCATATAAATACATATATATATATATATATATATATATAAATATTATATATATATATATATATAAATTTATATTTATATATATATATAAATATAAATTTTTATATATATTAATATATATTTATATCGATAGTAATAGAACTAACTAACCATCACGTTGTTTCCCCGCACGGGTAGGCATAGAGGACGGACCGTCATATAACTCTGTCTTGGCACACACCCCTTGCTTCATTTACATTCACACATTGTTATTTTCTTCACATGACCCGATTCAAGTATTTTATTTACTTGATTGTGCTATGTCTTTCTCGGGCGTCCTCGACTTCTTCTTCCATTCACTTTCGCATCAGATATTCTTTTCACACTCCTTTCCTCGTTCATTCGCTCTACATGCCCATCTAAGCGTCCCTCTCTTGATCATATTCATTACGCTCACATCAGTCTAGCATTCTTTCCGGATATACACATTTTTAATACGGTTATACATGGTTTTTCCGCACATAGTAATATAATTATTACATTAAAATTAAAACAAAGGAACAGAGAGAAAGAGACAGATAATATGAATCAACTAAGAAAGTGATTAGGGGATAATGTTACTGCAAAAACATCGCCAAAAAGTTTGGTAAGGCCGACCTACTTACTTTTTGCAGGAAAGTGTGTTTTAACATCAATCAAATAACTTTTTAATAAGAGTAATTTTTTTAAAGCTTAACTTCGCAAAAAACTGTTCTTATGATGTTGCCACCTCTAGTACATTTGGCTAACGTCGGCATGGTTTGTGAGCATCGTTCGGCAGTCGAACGCGAAAGTTCCCTCTTCGCACCACATACCTCCCCGAACTAAATGGAACACGGTTTCAAGTCTGTATCGTCTGTATGGGCTGCCTGCTTTATTGATATAACTGTATGACCACCTGTTGGGTGTATAACACAATTTTTTTTCAATTGGTTGCGACTGTATACGAGTATTAGAAGTATTTTGTATATTGGCTCAAGCCTAAAATAATGCCGTGTCTATGTTTGCATATGCAAAGTCGTTAGCACAATTGTTTTGTTCACTGGCACGACGTGTCAACCCAATCCACTCGCTGAGAACTATAAAAATCTCATTGTCTTATGTGTTACGTCATCTCATCAGCAAGAAGGAAAAATGTAGCAATTGTTTATTTTTAAGCTATCTTTTATAACAGATGTCTGTTCGTATTTTTTTTATTATCTGAAACCTAACAAGATCTTCTTTGTCTCCACAGTGTAAGGTGTTAGAAACTATATCGTCGCCGGAAAGGAAAAGGGCTGAAGCGCCATTTTGGGAAGTTTACAACAGAGCATTTTAAAGTTTTTTTTTTTTACAAAAAAAAATATGGATCTTCAGTACCTGATAGGATTTAAAAAAAAACTCTCACTGAGTTACCTGAAGCGACAAAAGTTTAAAAAGTCCCAAGCTTGTGTCGCTTGAGTCAAGCCTTCTCCCAAACGGTGAACATATTTTGATGGCTGAAGGGCCACAAGTCTTAAGAATCAAACAAGAGGTAGAGCTTAAAAAATATGGGCAGAAAAAAAACTGATCGAAACTGCATAATTAACTAATTTCTGACCAAAGTGTCGCCTTAGCCCTTTTGCCTTTCCAGCGACGATATCGTTACACGATTAGACAAAGTTGTGAGATAAGTCAAGGAAGGGCTGAAGAAACGATCTTGAAGAAACCCGAGATGATAATTAAAGGATTGAACGAGGGATGAAAGACGAGTGCCAGTAGTTCATTCCACGATTTTGTCGTTTCGATAGAGAAATAGTAGAGTATAAAATATTCATGTTAATTCTGCCGGCATCAACTGTAAATAAATATTCTATATTAAGTGCGCACCGTTGTTAATTTAATAAGCAGATAAAAACACGCTATCGTTATTCATCATCAGCAAAGGAAAATTTGTAATTGACATGATTTGTTATTTTTATTATTATATATGTATTAATTGTTGATTTGTTGTTGATTTTCCCAAAAATAAATAACTAAATTCAGAATGCTAGCGAAACATTATTATGACGTTGATTCACAAAACCTTGATGTCCCTGATAATATCACGCGAGGCCGCCTACACAGGCTTCTGTTTCTTCTTAGGTGCAACCTTAGAGTAACAATATAGAGAGACCGTCCTAATTATGAGTCAAATCGTTCATACTCGCAAAATATAGCTCTCTCTTTATGCTCGTTTCTATAGACATATGAGAAAAAGAGACAAACAATTGTTATTAAGAACATATGGTTTGGGGCGTGCTAAAAGCCGTGTAACCATTTTTTCAATATATTACTAACTTCACAGTAGTTTACTTGTCAGTCGAATTGACAGACAAAATGCTTAAAATATATAATTACTTAAGTGAATTTAGTGCAATATTAAAAAAAACGTTATGACTATATGTGCAGTTGTTGGTTGTTTCAACTGAAGTAACAAAACACCAAAAATATCAGTTTCCACAGGTATTTATCCAAGAATTTGTATTTTTTAGTTTGACCTCAAATATTTTACATGCTAACCTACAAAACAACTAGTTACCTACACCAATATTTAGTCAATCTTTGCATTATTTGTTTCGGTATAATAAACTCCCGTTTAAAATGAGTTTGAATGCATTCTCAATATGTTTTACTTCGAGAGAAATACGGGATTCTGACGTAAATTTGTAAGAATTGGGATTCTCTGATTAGTCCAACATCTGAACGTATCCATGTCTCTTTCTTTCTCATGTAGCAACTCAAAATTGTTCGCGAACAGATAAAGACAAAATAATGTTTATCTTTACGGTTTTCTTCGCATCCGATTGGCTGGAAGCATATACGTCATACCTCCTTTGGTCAATCCTTGGTCAAAAAGCGGCTTAAAAATTTCGCAATGTTAGGTCTCTACGTTACTCTAAGGGTGCAACTAAATTACCAATGGTGATCTCCTTGGAAGACTTACTAGGGTAATTAACTGCCTCGCAGGAAATTAGCTATCAAGTTCTAACTATATTGTGTATTTCTTAAAACCTATTTTTGTTTTTGATCTTCTTTTTACCTTTATCTTTGTATAATTATGATTACCATTTTGGTGTTTTTTTTTACAATGTATTGATGGAAAACTGTTTTTGCAAAAGTAAAATAAAACCTAAATACCACCATCCGTATTCCGTGGTCGATTTAAAAGAAGAATAAAATAATACTTCCTTTTCAGTGTATAATGTTGACGTAAAGCTGCGATAATAATAGGATCCAAGGACCTATAATTACAATTGAATTCCATTCCTTACGGAGAGGATTCCCCCGGTGTTTTTTTCTTCCCATTGTGCCCATTGTAGACATTCGTGATATGTTTGGCCAACACTAGAAGGCTTCTTTTCGTCGGAAGCTTTGAAAGGTTCTGTTATTTATTATTTTCTTGACGATAAATAATATGTCTGTTCAAAGAACGAAAACAAATATCTGCTATCAATTTTGTTTTGGCATTTACAGTGACATTTTATATCATGTTTAAAGTTACTCGATAGTATTACTATTTAAAGAAATATTTCATCGACATCAAAATGTTATGTCCACAAACAGCCTTTCAGGAAATCCTCAGAGCCTATTTCGTCTTTAGAATGGTTGTCGGAGCGTCGGTACAGGTTGGAGGAAACACAAAAGCCTGAAAGTTATTTCAGAATCGGTTTTTTTGATAATAATTTTCTTTTATAGTGAATACCGCACAAGAGTCCCAGCCGTCTGAAACCAATGAGTTTATTGCATCCCCAACTGGGGTGTGTTATGAGGTTGAAGATACTAGAGAGGGAAAGGAAGTGGGAAGAGGAAGCTTGGGAAGTACCTGGCTATTCAAATCTGGTCACCAAATACGGCTAAAGCCATTTCAAGTAACGTTTCAATTCTGAATGGTGGTCTTTCACCAGGGCGATACTTTGAGTATGACCACTTTGAAACGTGCCGCAAATATATCATTCATTATTTTATATGAACCGACAAACAAGAGATATCAAGAAGGTAACTGAGGGTTTTCCGGGTTTCCCGGTTGGGTAATGAAGGGATGAAAAACGTTAGTTCTTGAGTTCACTATCTATTTGTATACCAGTAAAACAAACATAGCGTTCCCACCTGACGTACATGTTATAAAAAATGGACTCCTTCCGTTAAGATAAACACATAGATTTTTTCATTATCTGGAGAATAAACATCCCACTAAGATTAGTAGTATTTGGAGTAAAATGCCTGCTTGTACATATGTCATGAACATTGCAAAAAAAGGATTCCTTCGAGCCGGATTTGAACCAGCGGCCTATGGATAACAACAATCAATCAACTTTACAGTCCACCGCTCTACCAACTGAGCTATCGAAGGTGTGTTATGTGCTCTGCTATTACTTATACGAATACACGCTCGTGGCTGACGTCAGGGAAAGTTACCGCTTATCAACTTTGGTAACGATTGTCACGAATGACCTTACCCCCTCCCTTTAATCCTCTCTCACCATTAATTTCAACGGTTTATGTCTATGTCTTTATTTGTCATTTAATGTTAGTATATATTGTATCCTGAGGAAGAAACTATCACTCTTGAAACATATTGATTACTTTCAAAAGCTGGTTAAAATAGAGTTTTTATTTATTTATTTTTATTGAAATTAGTTTGCTCGATTCATTTTAAACGAAATTTGGGTACAAAATAGTATTACGGCGGTTAAAAATATTCTAGAATTTTTTTAATAAGTTTATTTTACGTCAAGTACTTCCAATGTTAGTGTCATAAAGATATCCTTACATAAAAATATAAATATTATCCATACTTTCTGAATCTTGGCTTTGCATTATGGAACTTCTTATTCGTTAAATGGAGATTTCGATGGTTTTATTACAAATACGCCTTTATTTTTACTCCGTTAAGTCAATGTTTTTTCTTTCTCTGCCGGTTCCCTGCATCATTGCCATACAAGATTGTTATCAGAACTCCGTTAGGGTGGCTAGCCTTGCTTAATTTAACCATTTATTTGCTAGCTACCACCGTGCAATCCACCATCAATTAAATTCGTTGCATTCACCCTTGGAGTAAAAATATATGGAGAGGTACCTATACGAAACAGTGTAGTCAGGGCAGTTGACTTTATACACAAATTGGTATGTATCTACCTTGGAGTAAGAATATATATGAAGAGGTACCTTTGCGAAATGGTGTAGTTAGTATTGTTGACTAAATACTGACTCGATAGAAACAGACAAAGATATGTTTTAGAATGTTGGATAGCCTATTACTTACCGCCTACATGGAATTCGGATATTTTTAATAAACATGTTTGAACACATTAAACAAAACAATGTCAATACACCATTAAAATTCTAAAGTTCGGACAAAAATATTTACAACTGTTGAAATACCTCTGAAAAGTGATATTTTATAAACTTTGTTTGGTCTTATTTGAGCATTCACACATAGCACATATCAACATCATATTTGATTTCATTTTATAACCACTGCAAGTTTTTTAATCAACACAAATATAGAAAATAACCTCAAAATCCCTTGACATAATTTGTGCGACTCGATGATGTAAAGATAGCGCGGACGGAGAATATTTTTACATACTTAGAAGTGCTGTAATATTATGTGAAGACTTTTCCTGTCTCTTTCTCTCTCGTGGTATACGACGTAAAACAGTGATTTATCGCAAGTTTGTATGGGTTGGGTAAAATAAAAATATCGAAACCGGTCGAATTGTTATATGTGTATAAATAAAGTGGCTTAAAACAAAAATATTTTTTTATTTTTAAATTATAATCTCAAGCTACAAAGTGATTGCTTCCTTCGATAAATTAAAAATATTTAGCTCTCTCTCCATATACGAGTATATTCTTACTCCAAGCATTCACCCTTGCGTGAACGACTGCATCAGCCTTCCCGTCTCCCGTCTCCCGCGAACACACTTCCCCAATACACTAACTCATCCACTTTCCCAAGGTTTCGCAGCACACAAATACATTCCACAGGGTATTTGTACAGTTGAATTTCGTGCAGGTATTTTATATCCACGTATATTTCCAGCTGTTACGGCTGACACTGATCAAAAATATATTTCTAATCTTTTGCGGATCGACGGTGCCCTCTGTCAATCCTGCAAAAAGAAGGGGTGGGAGATTTTCCACCAGAGTTTACTACGAAGGGGCGTTGAGGGGACAGTGGATAAACGACCATACAAATGAATCGCGAAAAAATAAATAAAATGCATATTTTGGTAGTTATGTGGTTACCGTAGCTTCATGTCTAAAAGTCTAATTTTGACAGCTTGGACGCTGGAACGTATTATATTTTTCATAATCCAGACTCAGTGACCGTATGTAAAGGTGGGGCGATACACCGATTTATATATTGACTGCCTTCGTGGTCGAGTGGTAAGACGCTCGACTACGAATTAAAAGGTCGCGGGTTCAAACCCGGTGTGCGCCGATAACTTTTATACAATTAATATGTGTCATAACACATTTAATTCATATAAAAATAATTGCGGCTCGTTCCAGAGTAGTAGACACTCAGAAGTATCGCCCTGGTGAAATGACCACCATTCAGAATCGAAACGCTTCTTGAAATGGCTTTCGCCATGTTTGGTGATCAGATCTGAATCAGGTACTTTCCAACCTTCCTTTCCCCGTCGCCTTCGCCTTCTCACTACCTTCAGCCTCACAACTTAGATAACACAAATTCGATGACAGCCCTCTTCAACGGAGTGATCAGAAGCAAGTTGGAGTACGCTAGCACTGTCTGGCCTCCACATAAGACCAAATATATAAATATGTTGGAACAGATTCAGAAAAAAAACCTCAGGTATGTGTACATGCGTTCGCACGGAACATACCCTATGTTCATGCATCACATGAAACTACTCTAGAAGACAAATTATCAAAGCCTAGAAACTAGGCGCAATGCTGGTCTCATGAAAATAGGCTTTAAGATTATAAACCACTTGATCGACTGTCCATACCTCTTGGCATGCTACGGCTTATTCGTGTCTGAAAAATACTGCCGCAGCAGAAATCATGCAATGTTCAGCATATCCTATGGTTTTTTAATTTTGATAAATAATTTTTTGTTCCATTGTACTGTTATTGGATTTATATCTGTGGTACAATAATAATAAAAAATATATATACATTTTTAAAAACATACCCCTATTGAGGATGCCATACTCTCACTGGCTCTTGACGCTTGTGCGGTATTTACGATAAATAAAAATAAGATTATGTACTGGTAACTATTTTTCGATACTAAGCCTTTTATTTGTCATATTATGATAAATAATAATTCAATGTGAAATTTAAATAAAATCTGTTTCAACACCATTCTGCCTCCCCACCCTTCCGACGGTTCAAACAAAGGACTGAAAATCTCCGTAAAATCTTTCAGGATAATTCGAACCGTTTTACGTACAGTTGCCCGAGCGTCGCTCCACTGCTCGTCCGATGCGCACTAAGCCGAGCACAATCATATTATAGTCTGCATGTCTACCGGAGATTTATTAAATACAAGTCGGATAGCCAATATACAAACGTAACCGTATCACAAAATATTTAGTTTATTGCCATCAAAGCAAATGCGTAATTTAATATATGGCTTGTTGTACTTAGGAATCCATTCACAAAGAACAGATTTTACAAAAAGATTAACGAAACTGAATAGAGATTGCTACAATACCCTGTTTGACTGGAGACCAGTAGAAAAGAGACCACCAAAACCCGCAGCAGAGATGGAGCGACTGTTTAGAAAGACGTGATGAGCTAATTTTTTTTACAAACACTGGTTCAAAAAAAAAAAAATGGGAAAGACAGAAAAGAGGCTGTAACAATATGCAACAATTGGTAGAACAAGGCTATAAAATAAGAAAAAAATACTCAACGACATCCATGGGGGGAGCGGTCGTGATCCATCATGTTCAATTATTTACGTAATTTCATATATAATTTAAATAATATCATATAGAGTATATTTGCGGCACTTCAGAGTGGTAGGTACCCTCAGTATCGTCCTGGTGAAAGACCACCATTCAGAATTGAAACGTTGCTTGAAATGGCAATATGCGTGTAAGGTGACCAGATCTGAAAAACTAGTACTTACTAACCTTCCTCTTCCCCATCTCCATCTCTTCCTCACTTCCTTCAGCCTAAAACATACTCAGATTAGGGATGCCATAGTCCCACTGGCTTCAAACAGTAGACTCTTGTGCAGTATTCACGAAAAAAAATCCAACAACCGGTTTGTTTATTATTTATTATCGGCTTTCCGACGTCCAGCTTTGAGTTTCACCAAAATATCTCATTTTTTTTAATTCTTCGTGGCTGCTAACCACCCACCCGTAGCAGCTAAACCCGGAACGAGATATTTTGTCGTCAACGCCCTCTACTATTGCAAGTCTTGTGCTGTCTTCCTCCAGTCCCATACCCACCGCACAGCATACCCAAATATGTCGTTTTTTGTATGGAGATTGTATAAAATATTTTTTAAAAGATGCAGTCTTCGCCCAATGCCCTAATCACTATTTTGTCCATAACCTATACAAACTTGCGATGAATCACTCCCTCCGGATTTTTACGTCGTATACCTTGAGAGAGAAAGAGACAAAAAAAGTCTTCACATAATATTGCAGCACTTCTAAGTATGTAAAAATGTTCTCCATCCGCGCTATCTCCACATTGTCGAGTGGCACAAATTACGTCAACGGAGTTTGAGGTTATTTCCTATATCTGTGTTGATTAAAAAACTTGCAGTGGTTAAATATTACAAATAAATCACACGTGATGTTGATATGTGCTATACGTGAATGTTCAAATAAGACCAAGCAAAGATTATAAAACATCACTTTTCAGACGTATTTCAACAGTTTTAAATATTTTTGTCCGAACTTTAGAATTTTAATGATATAAAGACATAAAATCAACAAAAAAGCTTCCATAATTATTTAGGCAATCCTTCTGTTATTAGTGTTTGTGTGGTATTTTGACTTTAAAATCATTTTAATGGAGTATTGATATTGTTTTGTTTAATATGTTCAAATATGTTTATTAAAAATGTCCGAATTCCATGTGGGCAGTAACTAACAGACTATCCGACATCCATTAATATATCTTTATCTCTCTCTATCGAGTCAATATAAAGTCAACAATACTGACCACACCGTTTCGCAAAGGTACCTCTCCATGTATTTTCTTACTCCAAGGTAGATTCCTACCAAATTGTGGCGTAAAATTTTGTACGGTAACGCCAACCTGGTATTTTTTATACGGATGCTATTCGCCCTACCCACCGCAGCGAGTACAGCGGTATCTCCTGGAATACTACACTCTCCCATCCGTCAGAGCTTCTGTCTACATTCAATGCCCGCCTCGCTTTAAATACTTCCCGCCGTATTTGTCTACTTGTTGAGTGCGCTTTCATTTTAAGGAAGATGGGAGATGTAAGCATAATGGAGGCTTTGGGGATGGAGACCTTTTACGGAAATGCTTCCACATCCCTTAAAAAAAATTGAGAAGATCGGTTACTACTTTTTACAAACGCAAATTTTAAGGATTGTAGCACTTCGTCGAGAATGCTGAGTTGTTCTACGCACCGCATCTCAGAGACACCCGGGTTCTCACTTGAGGTCAAGTACTCCCTCACTTGAGGTCGATGGTTACTACCCGTGGCTCTATTATATCCGACTGGCTTTCTCTTGGGTGTGCTTGGAACAAACCATCTACGGGTCAGAATGGATGTGTACATTGTTACGCATGTCTTCAAATTGGTTCGTGAATTTTTAGAAAAATTGGCTATCATGGAGAGCCTTCACTTTTATGTTCCCGATGGTTATCACCGTCATCGACAGCATAGACTTTTTTATCTCCTGGCCTGCAGAACTAACTTGGCAATGGTTATGCCAGTAGGGAGGACACTCTTGCTGTTGAATCGAATCACTTTGGACATTGACATATTTTGCGTCAATTACACTGCCTTTAAACAGCAAGCTTTATTACTGCTTATTATTTATGCATCATATTAATTTGCCAAATCTTAGAACTATATCTATTTTGTTTTGTTCACTTATTCTTCTCTCTTTCGTTTTAAATACATAATTTATACACTGTTGTATGTTCCTGAATATTTTGCTTGCAACATCTTTAAAAACGCTCTAAAATTGTGTAATTTGTATTTTTTTTTAAAAGAATACATAATTTTTCACATGAATTCTAGACAGATGTCAGACCATCTTTAGGGATGCTCTGGGGTGGGTATTTTGAAGATTGTAACTGGGAGTCCGACGAAACTAAATGATAGACAGCTTACATTGAGGTCAGCAGAAGCTGAGGCTGCTAATCGATCAGTCGAAATATCTAGATTAAATAAACCCATCTACTATGATCGCGCTTTTTGTATATATTATATCGGCCATGTCTTCTGGAAGAGGTTTCCCTTAAATCTTGCCAATATACAAAATTTAGCAGAGCTCAAAAGGGTCTTAAAAACCAAATTATTTGAAAAATCCTACATATAAAACATAACATGAACGTAGAAATGAAATTAAAGACATATTTCTTTTAAACGTCCTTTATTTACTTAGTTTCTGTTTTCTCTTTACGTGTATCCTTGTTACTTAATGTCCTCACTGTCTACTGAAAACCATATCGTCGCCAGAAAGGCAAAAGGGCTGAAGCGCGCATTTTGGAAAATTAACACCAGAGCACTTGTTTTTTTTTTAAATAAAATAATAATCAATGCTTTGAGTTACCTGAAGGGACAAAGAACTGAAAAAATCCTAAACTTGTATCGCTTGAGTCAAGACTTCTCCCAAATGGTTAATATATTTTAGGTGGCTGAAAGACCACAAAAGCCATCAGAATCAAACGAGTCAGAACATTCGATGCTGAAAAAAAACTGATCAACATAATAATAATAATAATAATAATTGGACGATTTGTATAGCGCCGTTTTTGTGAAAAATCACCTCAAGGGCGCTGTACAGATCTTACTTATATCGTTAGATATTAATTCCTAGTTTAAATAAGAAAATATTTAGGAACATACTTACCTGGCAGGTCCCATCAGATAGAAATAATTATTAACTTTAATTAATTATGATTATTATTATTATTTTATTTTTTTTCCGATTTAGGGTATGGGAGCGAAATTAAAAGAATGGACTTTGTGAATTTTTCATACAGTACAGGAATTTTAAAGAAGTAATTTGTGAAATATCCTACTTATTTGGCGAAAATAACAAAAAAGACTAAAACACGTCAGGCAGCTGCGAAAGCCAAAGTGTCGCTTAAACCCTTTTGCTTTTTCAGCGACGATATACTCAAAGGTTTAGTTTGGTCCACAATTTCAATTGTTCAATAAGAATAGAAATATCGTAAGTGAAATTGTTGAAATTTCGGGCAAAACGTGGTATCAAAGCCAGTACATGTTTAAATAAAGCATTACACATGCCTTTTCCTGAATACTCACTCGAGAAAATGTCAAAGCGTCCTTTTTCGGCAAGCGGATAATTCGAGTGCGGTAGGTTGAAAGTTTTGCCGTTTGCCGCTGCGCATTTGGCAAAAGTAATTTGGCGAATCCTCGGGCGGCGAGCGCCTGGCGAGTAGGCAATTAGCCCGCAGACTTGCTGCGCCCCGGCGGAACGAGGCGAACGGGCGCCGGGCGCCAGGCGCCGGGCGCTCTCCATTCGACCGGGACCACCTGCATGCGATGGAAGGGCGAAGCGGGACCCCTGCGGTCTGGCAGCGGAGGATCTATTCAAGGCTCTGCCGCCGTACTACTGGGTAACGTGTGCACGCTATTTCGCAGTCAATTATTTATCGATGGACGTTTCGAATTTAAAGTAACTTTTGGTCAAACTAATGTTGGATTTTGTACATTCTCCACTTTTGCTAAAACCTTGCTAGTTTTTGAAATTTAGAGTCAAACACTAATGTACAAAGGAAAATTTATTTATGTATGTCCACGAATAAAACAAAATAATAATAAAGCGATAAAATTTCGGTTGTGATGTGAGCACGTTACATTCTAAAATTTAAAAATATGTCATTTTTTTCAGTACATATAATAAATAAGCCGTTGTTGCCGCAATAGTTAGCGGTTTAATTGTCAGCATTGTTGGTTTCCATGCAGTTGATTTGGATTTGATTTTGAGTTTTTTTTTTAAATACAAAAAAACATTTATTAATAGTTTATAATGTTTACCGCTAGTTTTTGCACATGTCATAGGGTATTTTGAGGTTCCAGACCAGAGGTGGCTGCCTAATTTAACAGTGGGGTGCATTTGGGATTTGTAGGCGCATTTGGAAAACAAGTTTGCAACTAGAAACTATGTTTTATTAGTAGTTCTTTTACTGTGATTACCGCACAAGTGTTCCATCTGCCAGAACCCAGTGAGACTACGGCACCCCCTACTCGAGTATGTTTTGTGGCTGAGGGAGTGTGGAGGGAAGGAAATGGGAAAGAGGACGTTGGGAAGTACCTAGCTATTCAGATCTGGTCACCAAAAGGTAAAAGTAGTTTGAAGCAACGATTTAATTAAGAATTCTCGTTGATATTTCTCCAGGGTGATACTGAGAGTATCTACCAGCCTGGAAAGTGTCGCTAATATATTACATATTTTCAATTATATGTGAAATAACATTATTAACTTAAGTTAAATTTCTTAACGCTCGCCAGGCAACGAAAATCTGCGGTTCCTAGATACGCGGCCGAATCAGAACCGCTCGGTATTAAGGCGATGCTGCATACATATATTTAAGGAACATACCATTTACAAGAAACAATAACCAACTAAATTTCACCAAAATATCTCCAACAAACCTCACGCAAACTTTACAAGGTACAAATTCGAAACTCACCAACTTTCCAATCGCCCTCAACAATACAACAACGTCACAGCGATAGCAATGAGTGTTGGCATCGACCATAATTGTTGGCGTAACAACCATCGTTGCCACCAATAATAACTATAATAATTGTCCGCAATGGAGATCCGCCCGAGCTCAGACTTCGCTCCGACAGCAATAACAACTTGAGCACAAATCCAATAATATATTGATGATGTCTCGATGGGAAGTTGGAAACAGCACTATGAGGATTGTCCAATGGCTATAAAGGATGTCCCTGGCTACCATTTGTCCGATATAACTCCGATATCAAATTATTTCAGTCGTCAAACAGGCGATTTCTATTCACGTAATGGATACTAGTTATTTCAATTACAATCATTGCAGCAGTAATGCTGAAGTCAACCATTAATGATATTGTCTTTAATTTAAAGAAAGGGTCAGTTTTGTATCCGTCTCTTTCTTTCAAGGCATAATAAATTTGATAGAGTAAAGGCATTCATTACATAGAGCAATGGTGTCATCCAATTTTTGTAATAACGAATTTACAATCATTATTTTCACCCTGCAACTGATGCAATATGAATATACTGCCTACGTATGAATACGTAATAAATAATAGATGTTTAAAATTACATTATCAGCCTTAACTTTTCATTTATGTGTCTTTGAAAATTTTAAAATTCTTTCCCTAATCGTCCAATCAAATTTCAGAAAGGGGTATATGTTTAATGGTTTTTGGGAGATGTTTCGGTGGTTAAAAAAATAGAATGAACCATATGATGTTTAGATCCCCATTGATGGCACATCGTTAACCCATGAGTAAATATAACTACTACATGTGCCTAATTTAGGAGGTCGTAATATGTTATATTTTTTAAATCTGTATCCTACTTAATAATTAAAAATATATATATGTACTTTAAAACATTTTTTTAATATGTTCATACCTACAAAGTCATCATACCCTTATAGTTTTTTTTATTGAAATAACTAAATCAGTAAAAATTAATGATAAACATCTTCTAAATAACCAAAAAAAACTTTTTAGTCCTATCTTAAACATGTTTCTCCTCCACCTCTACCTTCCCTCAAACTTGACGTTCTGCTACCCTCTCTATCTTCCATGGTTTCCCCCTCGCCCACTTAACTAAATATATTAAATGATACGTTACTTTTGTCCTATTGTTATATTGTTTTCTCCCTCCCAATATTATATCTCTCTTTTCCCCATTTTCACCATTATATATATATGCACATTCCTCTTATTTCATTAGTATATTTTTAAGTCCCGATGAAAATTCTGCTGAATCTAAACTAGTAGACATATACAAAATAAAAGTGAATTAAAACAAGGTGTGTTTTTATTATGTTGCTTCATTACACATTTGATTCTAAATAGGTATAGCGGATTATAAATATTTGAATTAGAAATAAAAGTAACTTTGTTTTAAGACCACTTTATTGAAAACATACACCAACCGGTTTCGGCTCTACCTGAACCTTCTTCAGGGTTGAATATATATGTATTGAAAACGTAAACACCAGGTGTGGCAAAACCTTCTGACATGAAAAAGCCCACAACGGGCTTTAAAAACAAACTAGAGTGTAAAATTTTCACCAGACATGTAAATATAATACTAGGCATGCAAAAATTGGAACTAGTGTGCATATAATACCCGACTTGAAAAATAACACGTATCGTATTAAAATGACAACCATCTCAAAATCATAACACTCATCTTATAAAAAAATACACGGTGAGTAAAATTGGCATTTGAAATGCAAAAAAAAAACACCCCCCGTGTTTATCGAAATCGCGCTGCAGTCGCTATAAACTCAACTTCCTTAACTTAGTCAAAGCTCTTCGTCTGGCCGGGGGCGAGAGAGGGCGCAAGTCACTAATTGCAGGCCGTATTATATGGGATTGCCCGAGCCATGCAGCAGGCCGCATTATATCCGCCATACCTATCTCACATGGGACAAGTGGGGGTGAGGATAACTTTTAACTTTCTACTATCGAGAAGAGTTATAATAATTATGATGAAATGCTTGTAAGAATTATGTATATTCATAAACTTGATGTAGTCTTAATTAAAGGGTCGAAATGTAGGTTTATTCGCAAAGCTTTTGAAGTTTATTCCCATTCTAACTAGCATTCTTATCTTGGTGGAGAAAAGACCTACCCGTTAAGTTAAGTGCACCACGAGTCCCAACTGACCTTAATTGTCTGGAGCAAGTGAAACTAAGACAACCCCAATTAGGGTATGTTATGAGGTTAAAGGAAGTATGGAGGGAAAAAAACGAGGAAGGGGAAGGTTTAAAAGTTCCTGGCTATTCAGATCTAGTCACCGAGCACGGCTTTTGCCATTTTAATGAAGAGGTGGTCTTTCACCAGAGCGATACTAGGATTAATATTTTGCGGCGATGCTTGTGTGTTTGCATTTCTCAAAAGGTTTATTTCAAAAAATATATTACGTCAGAAAGATAATTTAGAGAATAGCGCAGGAAACGCAATTTATAAAAGATACGAAGAACCAAAAATACTGCAAAATAAAAACATACGACGTGTATTCACGGGAAAGAAATATATCGAGTGAGCAAAGTTTGAAATCTGTTTGAGGACAAGAAGAAATGAGCCCAAGTCTTCAAGAGACCCATGTTGCAGGAGGCAGGAAACACATAAGCCGGTAAATCGTTCCACGGCCAATCTGTTGAATCTAAGACTAAGTCCAATATTTCTTTTTTTTTGTTCACATTCTAAAAGAACCTGAAAAAAGTTTATTTTTTAACAACCACAGCACATAGGGGGTTGAATGTTGAAAGATCTCCCAGTTGCAAAAAGTGCAGCTTTTTCCGCATAGATATCTCTGAACTACAATTATTCATGTTTGCACTACCGATAATGAAAGAATAAACTGTTTAAAATAGTGGAAATGTCAATTTTTTTTTTTTTTAATCAAGTTACCACAGGGCCAACCAGCCAGCTCTCCTATCTGAGAATAATTCTTCTCTTGGTGAAGATGTGACCGTCCCTGCGGATAAAAATATAATTTGTGTGGCGGGATGGTATATTATCCGTCTGCCTTTTGCAGCTTCCCAACTTTCACCTAAAACCCACATCTTGGGAGATAATCGCGAGCAGACAAGACATTTTAAAACTTTAATTAAATCCGGGAAATTGAATGCTAAAATTTAGACCGTTTAATAATTATTTCATCTTATGAAATGCTAAAGAGGTTTTACTGAAATTGATATATCATTTTTAATTGGATAAAAAAGTATTATCATTCTTTCTTTACAGACACGTGGTTAATTCCTTTAAGCCGCTCTGTTGACATTAAAAAAGTCACGCTAACGTTCAACGATTTAAAAATATATAGTAGAAAACAAACCAATGGTGTGGTTCAGCACATGGATAGCTGAAGATTCCAACTTTCGGCAGTCAACCCTTAGATCGGCAACGACATCGGCTATCGGAAGGTTGAAGGAACCAAAGCGCACACCGGACACTAAGTTTGGAAAGCGTGCTGCAGGAATGTCAGGTCATAAAGCCTGAAATAGACTGACACATGATCTGAGAATGATAAAAACTCGATGGAATTCATAACTAAACTCAAAACTCACATTTTCATAAAATAGTGTCCATAAATAACAAAGTAACAAAATTGGCATAATTAGCAATGCTAGCCTGTTAGCATCTTCATTCACCTTTATAACAGTATCTCATGCACTTGCATCTACTGCTAAGCAAAAAGTCCGAAACTTTTTTACAGCCCGCAACATATGTAAATATCAATAAGTAAAAGGTAATTCCAACCGCAGTTTTAGGTATTTCTATAATTTTATGATAATTTTAGCCACAGTTTTAAGCTTTGTAAGCCGCCATTAAGGTGATATTTCACAAAAAATGGCGCTATATAAATTAGACAAGTATCATTACCATCAATTTTATTACAAAGATCAAAAAGGGTACTCTTTCACGTGATTAAGACATAATCTAACAATGAGCCAATGTGATGCACACTCGACAGAAATATTTAAAAAAAAACTATTTCCAGGAGCGCCGATTTCGGTAAATATATTAAAATGCTGATGAGATTATAAACTACGAATTTAAATCCCGCAAAAATATTGTTATGAAAATCATTTACGTTAAAAAATTTGCAACTCAAAAATACAAAATACGAGTATATTTGAATTTTAATACAAAGTTCATCGAATTGGTCTATGGAAAGTTTTCATTTGTGTGTGTGTATTTTTCTATTGCCCTCTGTACTTGAGATAAACCCTCTCCACTGGGATGCATAAAGGCTTCATTCATATTCTTGGTTGTCAATGTCTTAACAGTGAGTTCGTTATCAGCTTCTTCTTCTCCTTTTTTTGTTCATTTATCTTTTATAGATTACTCAAATCTTCACTCAAGGCTTTGAGTGAGATTCCATCAACTCATTAATATTTTAGTAGTTGCCATTGATTTTAAATGCATTCATTATATTTACTATTTCTATAATAATTAGCTAATTTATATAGCTAATACTAACTATATAAACTTCATTAATGGAGGACTGCACGCTGTTGGCGCATATAAAATAAATGGCCCAAGAGGAGAAACTAGCAGTTCACAGTGAAGTGCTTATACCAACAAAGATGTATGGCAGCGAAGAACGGAACTGGCAGAGGAAAGATGAAAGTAGACTGACTGCTGTAGAAATGAGATCCTTGAGGCGTATGTGCGGTAAAACCTTGTGTGACTGTTTAAAAAATGTTAATATCTGGAAATAATTAAAGGCTGATGTAAGCGTAATGAATAGGATTAAGAAAGGGACACTTAGATGGTTTAGGCATGTAGAGCGGATGAACGAAGAAAGGAGTATGAGAAGAATATATCACGTGAAAGTGAATTGAAGAAAAATTCTGGCCCTACTCGATCGTGTCATGTCTTTTCTCGGATGCTCAAGGAAGACATTGCACGATCGAGTAGGGCCATGTCAAGAGTCAGAATAACAGAAAAGTATGTATGAGACAACGTATGAATGTGAATGAAGGATGTAGTGTGTGCCAAGACAGAGTTGTTTGGCGGCCTATACTCTCTGCCTACCCCTGCGATGAAACGGCGCGATTGGTGGTTAGTTAGTTAATTAACTATTTCAGTTGGTAATGTTTCAGGAGTCTATTCGAAGTCCACAAAATCATCAATCATTTATGGACATATTTTTTTCCAACAACCTTTCTTTGTCGAGTCTTTTGTTTCAACCCAAGAGTCCCTAATAAAATGTATTGCATTCCATATAGATATTATAATTCTTCCAGAAATCATTTCAAGAAGAGGAGAGAGTGGCCACACGGAAGTGATAGCGTTTTAGCAATACCAATCGATAAAAATATAAATTTGAAATATGTATGTAACAGCGATTTGTACGAAAGTAAAAAACACAAAACAACAAATTAATAGACTATTCGGTTACAAAATTGAAATATTTACGTTGTGGAGTATTTAATAATACTCCAATATGAAGCAATCTTGATATGCACAAGGTAGCAGATAGCAAGCAGGTAGGGGCATAAGGGATATTAAAGTGCTTACCTACGAAATACCATGAGGATGTTTGCTCTCCACTTGGTGAGGGAAGTAATTCTATCATCTTATGGGACAGACTCAGGGCAGGGCTTGCGGTGATACCATGGATTAATGTCAACTGACGGCTAAGTATGACTCGGCATTTCGCATTATGGTATAATGTGGAGCTGGCATATTTCTGTTTGGCTTTTATAAAAAACTAATTAAATGTACTATTAACAATTGTAATGTAACGATTTTCCTACTTATCGGTAAAACGGCTCGTGATGTTTATATAACGACGGCCTCCGTGATCGAGAGGTTAAGACGCCCGCCCGACTAAAAATTTAGAGGTCACGGGTTCGAATCCCGGCGTGCGCAAATACATTTTGTTTACTTATACTCACATTTAATTAGTATAAAATAATATACAGTTTGTTTGCGGCACGCTCCAGAGTGGTAGATACTCTAAGTATCGTCGTGGTGAAACAATGGAAACGTTGCTTTAAATGACTTTAGTTGTGTTCGGTGACCAGATCTGAACAGCCAGATACTTTCCGACCTTCCTCTTACCCATTTTCCTCCCCTTCCTGCCCTAATTGGGAATGCAATAGTCCCATTGGCTCCAGACATTGAGAGCAATTGAGACTCTTGTGCAATATTCACTTAATATTTTTTACTTTCTTTAAATATAAATTTATATTATACGAACTTTATCTACTGGACTGTTAATGTGTTTATATTTAGTAAAATTTTTTTTGAGAAGCACTTTTTTCTATTAGGTCACAGCACCCAAAAATTATCACTTTTTGGCCCTCTAATACAAGCAATACTACAAATGATTTATCTGTTAATTATATACGAGCAGTTAGGAAAATGTCTAAGGTTTCCAGTAAATTCAATTCTTAACCGGTAATCTTTTAAATTTTATGAAATGCATAGGATAAATACTGCAATTTTAGGTAAAATGTTCGAAACTGCCTGGTTTTCATACTACACCTTTAACTGACATTTAGCGTGTTTTTCTAGAATTAAAAAGAGTATAGCTGAAAAATTTTATTTACATCACCTAAGACATTTTTTTAACTACATGTAGAAAGTTGACAGATAAATCATTTGTAGTATTGCTTATATTAAGCACCACATCTTATCTGATCTTTCTGGGAATTCTTAAAAAAGTACTTCCTTTCCTTATGTATTATTTTAACGTAATATTACGAGCATCATTGCAAAAACAGCCATGTAATCATAACTGTACCATGTGACTTCAGTGAAATAAGATTTATTAGTCTGGCCTTTATGCTACTGTCTAACCTTAACGTAATATGTGTAAAAAATAACGTAGGCACTGTCTGCCCTGCCAACCCTTATATCCCGGATATCAGTGTTATGCTGGAAGCAAGCATATAAGCCTGTAGAATGAAGCCAGAGCAGTAGTAACAAGTCGTGCGCAGGCCATAAATCTCTAGAACACGTCACGGGGCAACAGTGCAGCGGGTAGACCCGTGACGTCACAGGAATACAGAATTGTAGGCGGGGTGCAGCCGCTCCATATTGATGCATAGTGTGTGGGGGTGGCGGGGTCGGCGGGAAGGCGGTAAGGATGGTATCATCATACTTCACTTGACATATTGCCACTAAACTCAACTCTAGCTTTGTGCATTCTAGGTGTTGGGTGAGGTTGTTGCGATAGCTCTAAAAGTATAGCGAACTAAATTTTGAAAGTTGAAAAATGGTCGAAGCCCCAGAGCTCACGATGGAAATAACTTTGTGAGTTGAAAATAGTAACTTGTACCTGAAAATAACAGTAAAAAAAAAACAAATAAAGTTAAGATTACGCTCACCGATTTCACATATTATAAAGGAAAATTGTGGAATGGTTCCTTTGTATTGAAAACGCTACAAAAAATATTTACTATTTGGATCATCCTTACTCCAAGTGATACCGCCAATAAACTGGCTCATCTTAAATATTTTATTGTAAATTTCACAAAATTACTTTTTTTATCTGTACGAGGAAATGTGCCTAATGTAAATAGAATGCTATTGGCTCGATTCGATGAAATGTCCGGGCGGGTCGAGGGAGGGACGTGGGGTGGGAAGGAGAACGAGGAGGTGGAGGAACTCCGATACACCCACTGCAGAGAGGGAGGAAATAAATTGATTCCAGTCTCTTGTCAATGTAATGTATCGTCAAATTTCAAAATGGAAAGATTTTATTTCAGAACGTCGATTCAGATTGGAAATGCTGCGTCCATTTTGATTTCTAGATCAGTTATTGTCTGTCAGGTAAGTTTGTAAAACTACAAAAAGTTATTTTTTTGATTTAAATACATATATATATATATATTGTAAATAATTTTCCTCGAGGCCTACTAGGCTATTACTATAATAGGAGATAGGCATAAGTAGAAGAATATTCTTATTCAATCGATTTTTTAGTGCTGTGCAATTCAAGTCGTTACTTTAGGCTATTTTAAAATGAAACATGGCATAAGCATTTACGATATTAAGCCATCAAGTAAAGAAATTGGTTGTCTAACAGTCATTTTAATAAATTTATTAATTTTATATGCACATGGGGACCTAAATGATTTCAATTCCATTACAGGATCTCTGTTCTGAAATTTGTAGTAAGTCTGACATCAAGTGGAGCGCTCGTCTTATGAAAATAGTAGTTTCCCTAACACATTTACGATGAAGTTTCAAGTATTACATCTTGCATTTTTAATCAATTTATCGATGGGAATTCCAATTCCGCACGTGAATCTCGTGGTGAACGATTTGATTGAATACTTATTCAAATCACCTAATATTATGGTAATCCGATGCACAAATCCGCAGCAAGAAAAAACACCCAAACAACTGTTCATAACAGATCTGATTATACAGCAAAACAAATCTGTGGTCAACTATGAATACCAAAATTTGACCGGAGGAATCAACGATAGTATATTAATACTCTCGAAGTTCTTACCAAATACTGATATCTTATTACTTGTTGACAAACTCAAAACGAAGCAAAGTTTTCCAATGGCTAAAAAATATCTCAATACAACGTTGATTATGATTATCGAAGAGCAGCCGGTGAGGTTTTCCGTGAATCCGAGTCCTAATGCAGTCATGTTGCTGAATTACCCGAATCAATTGCGAGGGTTCAAGACTTCCGTGGTGAACAACTGTGGAAAAATAGCCGTCGTCGAACGATTGATGTGGTCCTACAGCTCCAAAGGTCTACTGGAAATGACAGTGAAAACAGACGTTCCTTTGAATAACGGATCATCCTGTTTTATTGATATAGAAATTATATTAAATCATGTGCTAAATAATATAGAAACCCAAGTAAAATATATACAGAGCCATTACGTTTTCGAAGCATTGAAAATATTGGGTAGGAACCTTAATATCAAAATCAGAATTGGATCTTACAGCAGGAGCCATAAAAACTACTTTATAGACGCGGACAATTCTATCAAAACTATTTCTAATGAAATATCTTATGTGTTTTCGTTTTGCTCTGAACATGTCATGGTAGGAGAAAACCCGTTATCCTATCTCCAGTCTTCGCTGATCGCTTTCTTGACCACTGAAGAAATAGTGTGGCTGGTGATCGACCCATCTTCGCATAAGATAAATATTGAAGTCTTTATCTGGCTTATGGCAGTTGTCATTGGCAGTATTCTATTGACATTCTTGCTGGAGTTTTTTCTTCGGAGGTGTAATTCTACGCACTTTCAATCTACGAGAGGGATCCAAAGCATGCTCTTGTACGCCGTCTCAATTCTCCTGAGCGTGTCCGTCCCACGCCAACCGAAGAGCAAAGTGGCGAGGATCATCTTCCAGTTCTGGGTGTTGTCGTCAGCTGTACTAACGACGGCTTTTTATTACAGTGTTTACTCGGCACTTACTATTTCTACGGACCACAGGTTTTACAGTCAAGAAGAACTGATTAAATCCAAAATAACTTTACTCACATACTCTGAAAATTACGCGGACATCGCGTTCTCAGCTCCTTTCGAGAATAACGCATTGAATCAATCATACCCGAAGCACGAATCGTATCTTCCCAGATTATTTGAAACTTTTGATAGAAAAACAACCTTCTCCGAGTTTGTGAGGGAAAAGATCCTCGAAAATAAGCCTTTGGCAGTTTTATGTGACTTTCATTTGTCCAAGTATATTTTGCAGGATTACCCAACGAATATCAAACACTATTATATTTCCAAGCCAGTCGCTATTTACCCAGTTTTTTTATACTCTAGAAAAACCATTCCACTGTCGAGTGATTTGATCAACAAGTTAAGTTGGTTGACCAATGCTGGAATAATAAACCATTTGATAACGAAGATGTTCCCTGATAGATTTTCCACATACACATATTCAAGAGTGAAGAGCGAATATTTTTCAAATATTTATATCTTAATGTTCTTATTGTACAGCCTGTGCATTGTCGTGTTTATTTGCGAAATAGTGTATTTCCAAGTGAGTAAGATTGCCAGACGCCAGAAACGGAAATAATCGGCCCAATACATTACGCCAAGCTTTGTCACATTTGAGTAGATAAGTACACTTAACATCGTTGTCGAATGTTTAACGCAAGGATTTGAATCATTTGAATTGGCTTTTTATACACTATTTTCATCGACGAATTTATCAGCAAGTTTTGCCACTTCTATGTTTGGTATTTAAGATGTTGCTTGTTTTCATTGAAAGCATTCACTGTGTGGTTTGACATATTTAAGGAAATGAACAAAATAACTTTGTATATTCGTGGTCTTATACAAAGTTATTTTTCCATTTCTTTAAATATTATTTATTAGCCCTTTCATGGAGATAGGTACCTACGTGACTAGTACGAGTGTAGTTCCAATGGTTCCGGGCTGCATTCTGCAGGGGGAGATTTCATTAAGTATTTTCACGATGTTTTCTTCATTAAAATAATACTAAACACATACATATTTGAAAATGTACATCATTTTTTTAAAAATTAGTCACAAAAAAAAATATTGTCACTTTAGCGGAGAAATATTAAAATAAAAATTTGTCGCAGCCGGTAGGATTCGAACCTACGCTCCCAGAGGGAATCTGATTTCTAGTCAGACGCCTTAACCGCTCGGCCACGGCTGCTCGTTATGCGTACTATCAGTAAAAATACCCAGTTGTACCAAATATATTTACTTGTTTATTAGTATACATAAATGAATACGAAAATACATTCTAACAAAAAATAAAATACGTGATTCGAAGAATGCTATTTGAACGGTATTTGTTGGTGAATTAAATAACTTGCCTTCAGAATGTTCGTGTCTTGGCACAAATGAACTACAAATAATCATTTCATCACCGATATTTGAAAAAAATATGTGATCAACATTAGAAAGTGTCTGCCAAATGCTAACGATTTCGTTACGCAATGCAAATTACAACACTGAACTAGTTATAAGAACGGGTTTAGTAAATATCAGCGTTATAAAATTAACATCTATTTCTCACTCAGTTGGGTATACTCTCAGTATAGCCCTGGTGAAAGACCATAATTCAGAATCGAAATGTTACTTGAAATAGCATTAACCGTATTTGGCGACAAGATCTGAATAGTTGGGTACTTCCCAACCTTCCTTTCCCCATTTCCTTCCCCTCCTCACATTTGAATAAATTTACACTGTTTTCTATTTATTATATACAAATTATATTTTTTTCAATTACACTAGAATTTACTTTTTTGAAATCGAATAAAAAAATTGAAACATGTTGTATGCTAAGAATGCATATGTATAAGTGCGGTGTTCGAGTCAATTCTCGATGCGATTGCTATGACAGGAACAGATATTAATCAAATGAGATTTATTTGCCCAGGCCGTTTTTTTTGTTGTTTTTAAACTATTTTTACTTTTATCTTGTTTATATTTGCTTTATTTTTGTGTATTTTAATAGCGTTTGCTATGTATTGGTGTGAAACTGTTTTTGCTTAATAAAATAAATAAATTATGAAAAATATAGTTTAACTTACTGGTTTATCATGGCAAACCTAAATTTTCCTGTTTTTAACAAACTTGTTACCATCGTAATTGAATATCAAACCATAAAAAATACGGCGTGGTATCTTAATGTTAATGTTTATTTCTAACCTCAATAGTTCGTGATGAAGATGATAAGGTGAGCTAAAACCAGTTGCATTGATTTAGAAATTTCAGACAAAAAAAGCTGTGCAAATTTTATGACACCAGAGCTCCCCGCAGAAACAGTTTTTGCTGGATCAGAGAAACAAATCGATTTCGGCTACATATTTAAGACGAAGTGCGTCCAGTGAGATTGGGCATATGGTCAAATTCTTTTTTTTTTTCTGATTGGAAAATAATTCCTGTTTAGTGCGAAGCCACGCATAAAAGCATGGAATATTTGATAAAACGTTAAATGATTTACTTTTTGTTTCGGTTTAACATTTAACACTAAGTTGACGTCATATTGACGAATTTCCGAGTTGCTTTGCAAATTTTACTAAACAGAAAGTATTTTTTTACGATTTTTTTATAATTGAACAGTGTAAATATATTTACTGTATTTTTATTTTCGGAAACTTCTTATTTTTGAATTTCTTTTAATATCTAGTTGCTATATACCCATGTATACGGACACCCGTCAAATTGACGGATATGGTAATATAACACTTTTGAATTTGTCCCATTTGTGAAGTTATTATTTCTAAAACAAAATAATAACTGTACGGGACGGTATGTCCGCACAAGACTGTAAAAGGGACGCCGGCCTCCTATTACGCTTCATCCAGGCTCTCGGTTGTAAGGCGAGAGCGCGAGGGTGCTCCGGTTCGCTCGTTCCCTCAGATGGTAGTGGCAGATGGGGATGCGGATAAACTGCCTTTTTCAAGGCATTGTGTTCCTTTTACTACGCCCAATTCGAAACTCCCAACTGCCTTTCTCAAGGCAAACTACTAACTTTTGTAACTGTTTTCTAGCCCCACCCTGGCCCCGCCGGGGATGGACCCCAAGTCGGCCCCCCGCCTGAAAAGGAAGCAGGGGTATTCGAGGCTCCTGGGCCGTATGCGCCCGGTTGCAGCCTCGGAATCGCCGATAGAGGTGCCGTTCGGTGCCCACCAGGTCTGCCAGGACACAGAACTGGGGACGGTGACCTTCACCATACCCAAGATTGTGTCCCAGCGTAAGCCGGAGTCTGCGCCTGTGGCCGGACCCTCATCGGCGCCCCAAGGAAGGCCAGCGGCAGCAGGACCCGCCTCGGCCTACAAGGCCCCCCCCCGCCCCGTCACGTCGATGGACACGACGGCAGCGCGAGATGGATGGCAGACGCCATCGAACCCGAAGAGGTGTCATTCACCTCCAGTTCCCGCATTCAGCGTGAAATGCGGGAACCGTTTCACGGCGTTACCGGAGGTAAGTGAGGGCGGCGGCCCGAAAACAAAACGTACCTATCCTAATACTTCAAAACCTCTGTCCACAGGTGCAGCAGCCCCGAGGACAGCCAGGGTCCCTCCAGTGGTGATGACCCTGGGCACCCTGACTCACGGCCAAGTCACAGACGCCGTGCAGAAGCTCCTCGGTCCGGGGAAAACTTTCAACCTCCGGTATAACCGAGGCGGCACGGCGAATATCTTCGTGAACACACTTGAGGACCACAGGACCCTCACCAACGGGCTGCGAGCGGAGGCGCGCAGCTTCCATACGTTCACCACCGAGGCGGAAAAGATGAAGAAGGCGGTGATTCGAGGACTGCCCAGGGTTGAGGTGGACCTCATCAAGGAGGATCTGGAGGCCCAGGGTTTCCCGGCCAGTAAGGTCACAATGATGACCTCGGCCCACGCGGAGTATCCGCTATACTTGGCACACTTCGGCCAGGATATCAACATGGGGCTACTGCGCGCGGCGCTGCGCTATGTTTGTCACTGTAAGGTGACGATCACGCGCTACAGAAGCAAGCACCTGCAGCACGGGACGCAGTGCTACCGCTGCCAGAACTTCGGGCACGGCTCGCGTAACTGCAGCCACGCAGCCAGATGCGTAAAGTGCCTGATGGAGCACGCCTCGTCAGAGTGTCCGAAGGTGACACGGGACGAGCCAGCCGCATGCTGCAACTGCGGAGGCCCCCATCCGGCCAACTTCAGAGGATGTCCTAAGCGTGTAGCGTACGTTGCGTCGCTGCAACCGCGTGCGAAGCCAGCGCAGCGCCCGGCCAACAGGCCCGCCGCCCCCCGAGCCGAAGCCACGAGGACGGACTCCCGCTCGTGGGCCAACGTGGCAGCAGGCGTATCCGCCGCTCCCGCCCCTCAACCCATGCCCTCCGCCCGGCCACAAGTCGTGCGAGAAGCGCCCGCGTCTGCCGAGGATGACTTGGACATCATGTCCCTCCTTCAAGGACTCCTGCGCGTCCGCTCGCAGCTCGCCCGCTGCACCTCCCGTACCGAGAAGATGATGATCCTGATGGAGCTCATCACCTCGACCATCGATGGATAGTGAAGTCAAGTGCCTCATCTGGAACGCTCGTAGCGTTCGCTACAAGATCGACGAACTGCTCGAACTGGTAAGTCGCTTACACATTGACATTGTTTTAGTTACAGAAACACATTTAGTTCCGGATACTACATTAAGAGTGCCCGGCTTCGAAGTTCACCGAGACGACCGCCAAGGAAGAGCAGGCGGGACCGCCATCTTCGTTCGTGATACCATCTCAGCCACAAGAGTACCTACCCCGAGACTGCAGCATACCGAGGCCACAGTCATCAGAGTCGACATAGAGGATAGAGCGCACACCATCATCGCTGCCTACTGTCCTTCCCAAGCCGCGCTCAACAGAAGGGACCTGAGCGCGCTCACTAGTATGGGCCCAATAGTTGTAATTGGAGGCGATTTGAACGCCAAACACAACTATTGGAATAACTATCGTGGGAACGCGAATGGAAACGCGCTCTTCTCACATATGCAGACTCACGACTATGACGTCATGGCGCCGGATAGGCCGACTTACTACGGGAAGCACTCGAAGTACCCGAGCACGCTAGATATAGCGCTCGTGAGGAACGCGAGATCGATCTCGCCACTTCAGACGCTGGACGAGCTGTCGTCGGACCATCTACCGGTGTGCTTCACATTGGGGGTACCACAGTCAGGAGCCAGAGGAAGCAACGAGACTTCAGAGCGGCCGACTGGGATGGCTTCAAGAGAGATATCAACGAGCGGATCTACCTATCATCGGACACTCTGCGCTCGGAACAAGAGATCGAAGAAGCTGCGGGCACTCTCACACAGATCATACAACAAGCTCAAGACACACACTTTCCCCTCAGGAAAGTGACACCATTCACGGTCAAGCTTCCCGACTACGTCTTGTCGCTCATCAAGGAGAAGAATCGCCTGCGGCGCACCTACCACCGGACGCGAGATGCATTTTTCAAATCGGCGCACAACGTCTTGCAGCGAGAAATCAAGCGGCAAATAGCGGACCTAAGGAGCCAGCAAATGCGCTCGCGGACGGATTCGAGAAAGCCTACACAGCCACGGACGGGATGGAAGACGAAGAAACCGATCACATCGTGGCTGAGTCACTACGAGAGCTGAATCTGTCCGCGCAGACCGACTTGGCCGATATGCATCTCAGCACGCCGAGCGAGGTGGCCGGGATCATCAAGCGACTCAAGACAAACAAGGCGCCGGGAAGTGACCAAATACACAACATTCTACTCAAACATCTACCTCAGAGAGCCATCATATACACTACAAAGCTGTTCAACGCTTGCATCATTACCGGACACTTTCCCTCGTTATGGAAGAGGCGACAGTTTTGCCCTTCAACAAATTGAACAAGGACAAAACCAAGCCGACGAACTACCGTCCGATCAGTCTACTATCGACGATGAGCAAAGTGTTTGAACAGGTTATACTCAACCGGCTCGTACCACATCACGACTCCAACGCGACTCTACCAGACGAGCAGTTCGGTTTCCGGAAGAAGCACTCCACTACCCATCAACTGACCCGAGTGGTGGAATTCGTCTCGCGAAAATTCAACGAAGATCGCTACACCGCCATGGCGCTCCTGGACCTGGAAAAGGCTTTCGACACTGTGTGGACGGACGGTCTGATACACAAGCTGTACGCAACCAAGACACCGGTCTACATAGTACGCCTGATAAGAAAGTATCTGACAAGCAGATCGTTCAGAGTCGCTTGCAGGGGCGCCCCTCTCATCATCACGTGGGATACCTAAAGGAGTGCCACAGGGGAAGTCTTCTCGGCCCGTACCTCTTCAACATCTTCACGCACGACGTCCCTTCAGACGAGAGATGCAAGAAAGGGATCTACGCAGACGATCTCACTCTCTACGTCGCATCGCGAGATATCAACATGGCGGCTATATACCTACAGCGCGCGCTCGATTAGCTGGCGGCCTATTACAAGAAGTGGCGCCTCAAGCTGAACGCCGCCAAGACGGAAGCCATAACGTTTACAAGGAAACGTGCCATCACAACACCTGATTTCCAGATGCAAATGGAGGGACACGACATTGAGTGGAAGGAAGAAGTGAAGTACCTCGGCCTCACCATGGACAGAAGACTGAACTGGAAATCCCACGTGATCAACACGCAGAACCGGGCGAGGAAAGCGATCGGGGCCATGAGGCCGATCTTCAGCAGACGAAGTCCACTACCTCCCAGATCCAAACTCCTGGTATACTATACTCTTATACGACCTGTCATCACATATGCTATTCCCGTCTGGAGTAGCATATCACACTCTACACACACCAAGATCCAGTGCATTCAGAACTGTTGCATTAAAATCATTTTCAATACTAGACTCAGAACAAATCTCAAAAGATTACACACTGAAAAAAGAAATACCTACCTTGTTCGAACACACACACCGCCTGACCGAGCGCTTTTACAGTTCACTCAAACACAACAATAATCCGCTTATCAAATCAATCGGTCAATACGATTCACTTTGCGACTTTACCTTCCGATACAAACACAGAATGCCGAAACACATTTTGTTAGATTTAAATTCAATTTGGCATATTCCAGACATGGACGAGTATTCGTAATAGGTACTTTCCTTTCCTAATTTCACGATTCCGATAGGTATCTCCCAATACCTATCCATTCCTGTCCTTATAAATATTTATATGTATGTATATTAGTATATTCCCATAATTATTTATGTACACAAAAACAGACATACACACCATCACCTCACAATGCAGGGCGTCAGATATGACGTCACTGAAGGCCACAATGTCTTCATGTTGGACATGTGGCCGTTTCCACCTGTATAGGGTTTTCTATGGTTTTCCCTATTACCGCGGCGAATGCGGTGGAATTCCTAAACAAAGGCCATAGCCGACCCCCCCATCCTCACTCAACACGAACACACTTATGTATGTATGCCGTAGTGCTGTGTCGAGAGGGAGAAGACGTTGATGATCCGGTAATTTTCATGCTATTTTTTGTAGGGTTTTTACAAACATATTTTTTCCCTACGTAAACTCCTGAACTTAAATTCAATAGTCCGTAAATGCATTTTTTCACCCACATGAGGTAACAAAGTAAGGCGCAATGCGCCGTCCTATTGGTATAAGGGACAAGAGTTAGAGTTAGAATCAGTAACTTTAAATGATTCATCACTTAATGATAAATAAGAATCTAGAAAATGAAAAAAAAAAAAAAAAATGGCCATGTTTGTTTAGTGGCGCCTCAATGAAATTCCGATCGCATTCCGAGCGCTTCTCTGGCGCCAGTTTGCAATGTCGACTCCCGGGCTTTGGAACCGGGGCCCGATGGTGATTTCCAAAATTGGAAACCCGCGTTTTTGGGTTCGTTTTCATGGTATTTCATACCAACAAGAACAACGCGATATTCGTTTTCTACGAAAACGACAATTTAAAAGGAAATTTATTAGAAATGATTTATCAATATTGGATGTGTTTTCAAGGTATTTCATACCTGTAAGAATGACGCAATGGCTGTTTTCTACGAAAACACAAATTCAAAGGAGATGAGAATGAACATAATTTACAATTTAAAAATCTTTTTCAACGCATTTCTGGATTGAATAATTGACACTAATACCGTCTCATACAATAACAGTGTAACAATTTGTGTGAAGCAAGGAAGAAAGAATGTCATCAGTGTGAAGGATATTTTGTTTCAAAACCCAAATAACAAATAAGCGTTGGTTGCGTAACACATTCGGCGCATTATGATTTATGGGACAATAAAAAAGGTCTCTTCGATGGTGGAAGTCTAGCGGCTGCATTAGTATAAATAAATAAATATATTTTCAGTTATAGAGTTCAAGTCAGTAAGTGGAGACGTAGAGTCGAATTTTGGATAAATAAAACAGTTATTACAATATTTGTGTTTATCCGTCAATTTGACGGGTGCCCGTAGAAATAGGTACATAAAAAATGTGAGTAAACCTAGTGTTAAACGATATTGTTTTCAATTGGCAGTGCATTTGACGGCGACGTGAACCTTGAGGATCACTACCAGGAGTACAGATGATAAAATGGGTCTGTCGCAGCCAAGTGCCGAGTTCTCGAGTCACCGAGCGTCGAACGCCCGCGCCGCGACGCTACATTAGGCGGGTAATATTTCCCGATCACGGAATGATATGCATTGCTGGCAAATTCAATTTCCCACAAAATATCTTCCGAGATATCCCGACAAAGAATATAAGGTGAACACTCACACCGAGGCCCCGAGGTATTCTCCGATCCCGCACGCGGACAGTACGAAGCCACCCATATTTACATTTTTATCTAGTGCTTATATCTAGTGGAAGCAGTATATTAGATGTTAGTCTCTAGATCTGGTGCATTTACCTTGATGAAATATTGTTATCATATGATTGTACGTGGGGTCCAGAGTCTTAAGGCTAATATGAAAACCGAGAATCTTATATAACTGAACTGTTGTACTCATTTGAACCCTCTCCGATGATTTATTATAACGATCATGATTTTAGATAGTTTTAGTTTTTATACATATTATATATTATTTTATATATTAGGTTAGGTAATTTAGTATGAAGCGCACTTGAAGAGACATATCACAAAACTGCGCTATAAAAGTTCACTGTTATTATTATTATAACATTAAGATCTGAAAAAAATATTGCCCATTGTTTATTCCAGACTTTTAGTAAACTTTTCAAAAATATCATTGTTTTTTATATGTTGTAAATGTATAAGAATCTTAACAAAATATCGTTTTAAAACCTACTTAGAAAAAATAAGGTTACTTTGATCTGTAATATGCAATACCTTTATGTATGCCTGTGAGTTATTGCCAAGCCCCCTTACTTATAAACGAGGTGTAAATGTTACGCGTGGTGTAAGGTCGGAATAGCGAAAAACTTTAACAATGCCTTATAACAATGGCTTATGCATCTAATTTAATGGCCTACGTCCGGTCTAACTAAACCAACGCTAAACCGGCGCGTAAAAATATAATAAGTAATACGGGTTAAATTTAAGAAAGCTGCATAGACCTTGGAGTAACGATATAAGGAGGTATAGCTAAATATTTATACCCAACCTATGCAAACTTGTGATAAATCACTTTCTCTGGGTTTTCACGTCGTAAACCGTAAGAGAAAAATAGACAAGACGAGTTCTCACATAATATAGCACCACCATTCAGTATGTAAGCATGTTCTCCGTCTCCGCGTCTCCGGCGAATCCGTCCACTACGTTTTGATATTGACATAACTGAACGGTTTTTTAGGTTATATGCTATATTTTCGTTTAGAACCATACTATGAAAAAGTGGTTACACAAATAAACAAAAACGTTATGTCGACATGTGCTATGAATGGATGTATAAATACCCTAGCCCTAGTCCTAGCCACGCCCAGGTCCAGCCGAGTCAGGCAAAAATCATCAATACTGACTACAGAATTATATTATTGCTCCTGTAAATTATTGCTCTGAGGCATATACTAACTACGAGTGCGCTTCAATAACGATTTTTTTTTTTTAATTGGGCTCCAACGACGTTTGTCGAAGACCGCGTACAATGGGTTGTGTATTTACTCCACACGAAAATACTAAACCAATAGAAATATTAGCATAAAATTTTAATGGATGCACTTTAAGCCACGTAACATTTCTATTCTTTCGCTTTTCGCTTTTTCGCTTGTGCTATGAAATTCTAGACACAGTTTAATCGTCTCAAGAGTCCAGTCGACTCTCCCAGTTCCCAGGGGGGCAGAATCTAAGGCGGATATCTGATGATTCTGACCATCTGTGCCCTGTGCAACCCTGTGCAATCCTGTGCATGTCTGAACTCAGAACTTACTGAACCGGTCGTTCGGAGATTTAAGATACTTCTACATTATTTCCAATAACATGAAAGCTGTTTCAAGCTATTTAAGAAAGAAGAATTGAAATAAATTGTATACTTTAATATTATTTTCAATAATCTCCAATTGTTTTACTACTGCACCTGACATATGTAGAGAAAATTTCTTAGATGAGTTAAATAATGTAGATACGTTACTGAGACAACGCGCGTGAATATACTAAACCGAGTCCAAGAGACGTACCTGAGATTTACTGCGTTCAGTATCACACAAACATTTGTTCGACAGATAAGCTGTCTCGGGAAAACGGGAGCTCTTCAACTGAAATAATGTAAGATAGCGAATGCAGATATACTTAGGTGTGTGGAAGACAACCGTTTCCGTATGTCGTACTCTACTTGGCTAGTCGCTCAGTAAGTTCGTCGGGGAAGAGAGATTATAACAGTAACGCGGGACGTTAATATAGCTATCTCATCCGTACACACATATTCTGTTTGGTATGACTATCCTTTTTATAAGCGTTATACGCTTTGTAATTAAAATCAAGTGAGTGCCACATTTATCGTTCGATCTGTATGAATATGACGTGTCTTGTATTTTATGTCTATGGAAAATTTGGTATTTTTGTAACATGCTACTTTGTAGTGATGTGGTGTTGATTCTCAAGTTAATGAACATATCCCACAGCGTCTTAAAGAGCTTTTCTAAATAAGTACACAGTGAATGGCTTGTTATTTTTATTGTCATTTACATAAAACAGTAAACAAAGGTTTCATTATTTTGAAACACACGAGGAAAAAGAATCGCTACAAATAACACAATAATATAGCTATGTAGAAAATACAACGTACAAGTCGTTGACAGATTTCAACAAAAAGAGACGAAAATCATAAAGTTTTGTTGAAAAGTCCAATGACGTGACCACAACGTTCATTCGACGGAATAATAACTTTACCATTACCAATCTTTACGTTTTTAGTTTACGTAGACATTTTTTCAGTTTAATGTAAACAGCGATCTTGTTAGCAGAGAAAAGCTAAAATTTCGCACAAAGCAACACTAGCTTCCAATCAAAACATCACACAAAAAACATGATTACTCTTTCCACCCTCTGAAATACCCTGAATAAAACGACTCAACTGCTTACGCTAATGTAAGTATGACCCTTTTTCGTCCAAGTAATAAGAGAACTATTGAAATCCCGACTCACAAGTCGAACTCATGATACTTTCCTTCGGTGCAAACATCATTAGTTTGGAACGAGCAGTCCTTTGAAATGCGAGGTGCCCTCTCAAATGCCACATTCAACTGAAAGTTGAACAGGCGCTCTCTGTTTTCACCACCTACCGTAAACCTACCCCCTACCCAGTACCCGAATGCCATTTAAGATTATTACGGCCCAAATTATTAATCGTGATGGATTTTTGGGTTATAATATCGTGTTGTGCTTTCTCCTCCTTTTGCCAACGTTTCAGACAGCCTTGCAGTGTCCATCATCATTAGGGCTGCAAGGCTGTCTGAAACGTTTACTAAATGAGAAAAAATTACAACACGGCATAGCAACCCAAAAATTAATCACGCTATTCTTTGCCTATTTGTATAAAATAAGTTTGGTGATTTGAAAAAAAAATCTAGCTCCGCTGAGAAAAAAATATCTTGGTTGCTTCGACGAAATTGTAAGCACGTAATACACCCACCTTTATACAACCACAAAACTGTACATGAATAATGAAGATGTTGACGACATTTCGAATACCAATAAAATGAACAAAATTGGCATTGGAAGCGTATACTATTTCTTTTGCAAACTCAGATATACCCGTAAGCCCACCCTTAGTCTCAGTGCAAACTGTAAAAGTGTGCTACAGAATAAAGCTCCCTCCGCGTGTTATTGAATGTTCGGCAGCTTCGTATCGGATTGCCATAACATCCAATGGGGAACGGAATCGCAGCCTTAAAACAACAATAGACTTTATAGGGAAGAAACACACTGCTGCACAAAGGTCCGAATCGAACCGCTAGCTGAACAAAAATAATTGTGATTAAAATTAATTATGATTAATTATAGATATTTTTAAGGTTTTTATTTCTAAATATAGATAAGATTCATCTAAAATATAAGTACATCAAAAATCTTCCCCATTGTTGTCGCCGTGTGAGGTAAACATCGGGCTTGCAATAGACTGAGGTTGCAGAAACAGAACGCATTATAATGACCTGTTGATGTGATGGGTCCCCTACCCGACTAGAAAAGGAGTACAAGAATGATTATGATGGTGATATTTCAAGCATTTGAAAAAAGCCCACCAAACATTTTTCATTATTAGAAGTTGTGCCAAAAAATATATTATTAAAAAAAAGGAGTTCCTTCGACGACATTTCGTCAAATTAACTCAAAGACAAAACACAGATCCCGGCCTTGTTTATTTATAATTAATATTTGTTTAAAAAAATTGTTATGCACAAAGGTAGTAAAATCATAAGGTGGAGAATCGTACGGTCGAGAACACCCTTAAAACGCAGTTGAATAACCCACTGAGATCAGGTCGTTTGATAAGCGAGCAGCTATTGCCGACGTAAAAATACGATCAACGGCCGGGCCGCGGATATGGGAGATGAAATGAATTTCATGTCAGTGAGGAGAGATTCAGAAGTGAAATCCTATTGATTCTTGAAAGAGTTTCTCCTCATTGACCTGATCATCACCACTGCCTGAAATTTTATTTTTTTGAAATTTTATTTTTCTTGTGTATCTATATGGTACTATAATTTGTATTTATTTAGTAAAAAAAATAATTTATTTCTTACATGCATTAAATTCAAAAAGTTTGTCATGTATAAGAAATTTAATAAAAAAATATTATTATTATGATTATTATTATGAAGGTGTTACCGTTGCTGCAATGTACTAATTTACGCATTTGAGATATTGTTATTGTGTTATAAAACACTGCAGGTTTTTCAAGCTTCAGATTAATAAAATAAAATAATGGACTGTAATCAATAAGATTTGAATATTATATTGCTTGATAGAAATGTCTGATAATAACTATGGAAAAAAAAAATATTTTTAAATTAACTCCACACAACTAATTACACTTGTAACCTTAATGGTTAATATATAATAATAATGGTTAATACTTAATGTAACCGAGGTAAATGATTTGGGAGTATACTTTGATCGAAAACTAAACTTTAATAATCATATTGAAATCGCATCAAATAAAGCTTTAAAAATGTTGGGTTTTATATTAAGAATATGTAATCAATTTAAAAACATTAATACCTTTAAAAAATTGTACATGTCATTAGTTAGGAGTCAAATTGAATACAACTCAACAGTGTGGGCACCAAGTTATGTTATTCATTCCCTTACAATAGAAAGAGTTCAAAATAAATTCTTAAGATTTATTAACTTCAGAATTGGCATATTAAGGGAATGCATCAATTACGACTTTCTTCTTTGTCACCTTAATTTATTAAGATTGTCTGAGTGGAGAATAATTACCGACTTGATTTGCTTATACAAAGTTATAAATTCAATGATCGACAGCCCTGAATTATTAAACTTGATTTCATTTCATGTTCCAAGCAGGACGGTCTCAAGGCAGTACCTACCGTACTATTGTAGCAATTCTGCTTCGAAATCACCATTCAACACGCCTATGCGACGAATACAACATTTAAAAAACGTATACTCCGATGTCGTTGATATATTTAACACGTCAATATCAAACTATAAGTTTAGTTTAGTACAGTTGTTATCATCTGGAAGAGCTAAACTAATAATTAGACCTGTTACTTAGTATTATTTGTTTTTCTTTTCTTTTACAATATTTTGAACCTGTTATTTATTGAATATTATTAATTATTTTTGTATCTGCTATTCAATACTCTTTTTTTAATTTTATTTTTGCACTTATGAGGTTATTGTTTAAAAAATGTTAACATGTATGTAAAAGTCTGTAACGATCGTAAATAAATAAATAAATAAAAATTATTTTCCTCAGGGCCTATGCCATCTTTGAATATGCTGTGTTGAGGGTCTTTTTGAAGAAATGAAAAAGTTAACCTGGGTCTTTAAGTGGCCCATGTCGAAGGAGGGAGGAAACACAGAGGCTGGCAAATCGTTCCACATCCAAGCTGTTGAACATAGAAACATGTCGTAAAAGCGACCCGTTCTCATGTATCGAATGTCAACCGCGTACAAATGTTGGGCGCACGTTTGGCGAGTTTCGCGACTATGCACCGGTGCTAAAGGGATAAATGTCGCAAGTAGAATCTACCATGGAAGGGAAACCAATTCACCCACGAATAAATGTTGAACTAACAAACGAATGAACGATGCCCAAAACACCTCATACTTCCCAACGTAGTCTGGTCCCTACTGGTCACTGTCTCGAATATTTGATTTTTGCAATCGTATGTGGTGACATAGTGACATGGTTAGGTAGTCATTCGGATAGGAAACATGAAAGTGGGAAATCAACACAATATAATTTAAAAATCCAACAATCCTTCCATTAATACATCAATATTTTAATACAAATTGATTACGGTCGAAATCGTAAATTTGACCAGCTATTCTATTCGAACGTATGTGCGCCGCACTGCACTGCGATCCGCCCGAGAGACACTTTACACAAATGGCAGAAAAACCCGCCAAAGTAAAGAAATTATTGGAAAACGTAGAAATGAGTTCTTTTTAGACGTTCTTAGGGTGCTTTTTGCTGCGGGGAAATGTGCACATGAAAATTTATCGAGCGTGTCTAACTGGGGGAAAAACGTAATGTGACATACATTTTTTTAAACATTTGAGTTCACTACATTGTTCCGTACTTTTTACGATGACGTGATATAGTAAGAATTTTGGAAATTTTAAATATTTATTTATTTAATTATATACGCCCTTATGGGCTTTTACATAACTGTGTAATACATAATATGAAATAATAGTGACATAAAAATAACATGGAGTAACTGATTAGCACCCAAAAATATAAATAAGTTAATAGAAATATTATAATGCAATAAATTAAAATATTTTTTTTTGAAAGATGTATGCTATTATAGTCTACTTGTAACTAGTTCAGTGCAGTTGAATATATCTACTATGTCTGCGAAGGAATTACCCACTGCATGCAATTTAGGTACAAGCGAGTATCTATTCAATTCAATTTCTTTATTCATTTCAATAACATTACAAAATAAAATTTTAAAGTGTTCTTAAAGATATGTAGAAAAATATATATGGAGTGTACAAAAACAGAGTACAATGCATATAATATACAATATAAGACAAGATTTTATAACTAAACCGTATAAATAAATAGTAAATACAAGTTAAGCCAGCAGCAATAAAACTTGCTGTTTAAAGACAGTTTCGCTGATGCAAAAAATATCGATATCCGAAGCGATTTGATTCAACAGTAAGAGTGCCCTCCCCACCGGCGTGACCATTGGCAAATTAGTCCTGCAGGCCGGGAGATAAAACAATATATGTTCTCGATGACGGCGATAACCATCGGGAACATAAAAGTTAATGCTCTCCATGATAGCTAAGTTTTCGAAACATCAACGTATCAATTTGAAGAAGTGGGTGACAATGTACACATCCCTTATGACCCGCAGATGGTTCGTTCTGAGCATACCCAAGAGAAAGTCAGTCAGATAGAGCCACGGGTAGTAACCGTACTCCCTCAAGTAGAGAAATCTCAGAAATTTCTTCTGAACCCTCTCCAACATGAGGGAGTATTTCTCCTCGTGCGGACTCCAAATCACTGATCCCACTCTCCAGCCTGCTTCTTACCAAGGAATTAAATAATATTGTGAGAACCCGGTTGTCGCTAAAGTTTTTCGCAGTACGTATAACGAAACCCAACATTTCCAAAGAAGACTCAACATTTTCAATGAAGTAAATCTAAATGACTTAGCCCCGACATTATTGTTGCATTTAAAAATAATTTCTGATCGAGTGGTTCTGTTGGGTACATGGAAGGTAATTAAGCTGTAAATCAGGGCTGCCTACAATACCATCAAAAATTTTGAAAATAAAAGTTTAGTCGGAAATAAATCTGCTGTCTGAGAGTGTTAAATGAAATAAATTTAATTATTTCCGACCGAGTTTGTAGTTAATGTATCTTAGAAATTTATGTTGCAATTGTTCAATGGAATCAGAGTGGATTTCAAAGTGAGGGGACCAGACAGAAGAATTATATTCGACTTGACTTCGAACTGAAAAAGAGTACAGGATTTTTAATGTTGAAATATTTCCAAATTCGCTGGCATTTCGAAGAATAAAGCCTAACAATTTTAAACTTTAACTTGCTATTTATTAAATTGATGTGTGAGATAAATTTGAATTTAGAATCCAAAGTAATGCCGAGGTCATTAATGTTGTTGACAGATATGAGATAAATATTGTCAATTTTATATTCATAGTCGAAAAGATGATTAATTCTAAAAAATCAGATTGAGCTGCATTTACTAATGTTTAAAAAAGTTTCTTAAGTTGACACCAATCATGTAATTAATTTAAATTATCTTGTATGTGAAAACAATCATCTATAGTTTTTACGAGTTATTTTATTAACTCCACATGAGGCCTTGAGGTTTCGGTCATCTTTGGCGATGCTGTATGGGAGGTATTTTGTCGAGGAGATGAGAGTGTCTTATTGAACAGTGAAGAAAACACACAATATGGCATGGCATTCTTCAGCAGAAAAATGGATTGTAGAAACGACCCGTTTTCACACGAATAATGCAAGCTGTGTATATAAATGTTTTGCTTTAGACGTGTATCCTGGTGTGGAAGGAAACAATGACACTGGTTTTTCGGAGCAATTTCCATGGAAAAGACGTTAGAACAAACACATAACACAAGATAATCTTGCTTCACGAGATAGACAGAAAAAAGTCAAATGAGAAACTGCGTCCAGTTAATGATTTTAAGCGCATCCGGATTGTATGTAGGTACAATCAATCATAAGTTTCCAGAAACATAAAATCTTTTAAGACGTTAAAAAAGAAGTCTATTACTTAAAGGAGGCTACCCGTTAGGTGATCAGTTTCCCGTCTGCCGCTCAAAGAAAATTCATCATTTTTTGCTGGCGCTAACTACGAAATAATACGTTTCACAAAGTGGAATAAAAAACGGCTGCGGAAGCCATCAAGGCCCCACTTGTCACGGGGAACATGCTCGGAAAACTCGGAACTTCACAAAAAATTAAGGGGCGGCGCTAAAATCACAATTTATAGGCCGAATCACCCTCGTCCCTCTTGCCTACTCCTGCCTAGTAAATAATCACCCGAGCCCGGTTGCCCGCCCCTTCCCTGTCAAGGCCAATCATCGGCTCTCGACCCCTGGTCCAGTTCCACAGTTTCGAGCGCGGGGGTCTGAATTCCAAAAATCCCCGAATCTAGGCGGCATTCGTTACATTGAGACTGGAACATGGAAGCAATTAGCTACAGTTTACAGCAGAACTTCATGCACTTGTATGTATTTAATGACAGGAGTTCAAAAATAGTATGTGACAAATATTAACTTAAACTAGGCTTGATCGGTCATAAGACGTCATCGGTGCCAAATCAATTCCACTTTTTTATTCAAAATAGACACTTCTTCCCTATATAAAACATTAGTTTTCATATTCAATTTTGCAAAATCGTTAAGAAAAGTACGCTACGTACATACAAAGCTAACTATTTACGTATAACACGTTAGGGTTTATTGCGTAGCTAAAATTTAAACATTTAATTCGGGGCAAAAAAGATTATTTTTTTAATTATAAAATTTGCAATTTAAAATTTATAAATAGTAACTTGACCATGCTCAAGATTTATATTTTTCGTGATTTTAGAATCATGCCAACTTTGGCAAATATTTGTAACTTTGAATGAACCCAAAATCATTCGGATTGTGTTTATATAAAATCGGGTGTTTATTTTTACATGTTCATGCTTCGGTCAACTTTAGTAATCTTCGTTTGCTGCAATGCACTGATCGAGATTTTTTTTCACTCCTCGAAACAGTGCTCAAACTCATCAATCCTGATTCCTTAGTGTTTCTCCCGGTGTTCGCTTCACTTCTTCCTCATCAGCAAAACGTTTCCCTTTGGGAATTTATTTTCACCCGGGGAGTTAACCAATGTTAAACGGGTTTATACCAAGTGAATGGGTAGTTTGAAGCACGGGGTCGTACTGTTTTGACCAAAAAATACAGAACACACAGCTTAGTGCGGACATGTGCATTGTGATAGTTAACGAACATCTCACCTGTTTGTCACAAATCAGGGTATTTCTTCCGCAGATAGTAAAGCAACGTTCTCATTTCTTTGAATCAAATTCACAAACAGAAGCTTCGTGATATGCCAATCAACTTTCATCATAATCAAAAGTTCACCAATGACCTGACGGCGATCTCCGACGATTTTTGCCACATTTTCTTAATTAAAACTGGTCAAAAAACCTCGGTCAATGTGGAAAAACCATTGGTAAGCTTGGGTTTTACTCAGAGCACCGTATTTTTAAACTGCCTATATCATTTTAACCGTTTTTACCTCAACGAAAAACAAAATTATACTTCCGCGCGAAAATCGAAACACTCTCGTGAACATCAGCCATCGGAAAATCGACGCCTTACAAAAAAAATACTGAAGCCAAACGCGGCCTCTCACAACAACGTATGTTGGCATGCTGATGATTGTTCACTCCCACTTAGCAGGTGGGGTTTTCTCCAGAAGAGAATTCTGGTTACTTTGGGTCCCCCTCGTATAATTTAGCTGTAACCAGAACCAGATCCCAGCTAAGAACACGGTTCCACCTCCTATCCTCTTTATCTGGCATCTGGGATAATTTGCCTCCCGTATTGTTGTAGTATTAAGTACTTCGGTGAATATATATTCCTCTGACTGCCGCTATAATTCGTCATTCGGGTCTGCCGTTGAAGTGTTCCCCGTCGACAGATTTTATTAGGATTATAATAGGTGACTCTTCACTTCGAAATCTTTCTAACGAAAATGGATGGGATGTTAGAATGAAATAAAAGGTGTTACTTAAAAAACGATAAATATAAAAGAGTTGAAGTCACTTAACACATGTATTGTAGAGAATCCAAAAATGTGTTTACTTTGAATGCCACACAGTTGTTTTTCAGATACTAATCGAACTCTTTTTATTGCAGTTTCGAAGACAGATATTCAATATTTTGAAAATCAGTTATTTTGCCAGGGAACATAGTTAAATGGAACCTTGCTACTTTGTATATCCACACTTAAGTTTTTGGTTGATCCGTGAGAAATAGTTGGAATGCATTGGAGCTATATTATTTTTTTACAAATTACTCTCTGTAGCTGTGTTTACTCCTTAAATAAATAAAACACGAAAGCCGGTTTCGGCAGTTCGTCAGGGCATGTCTAAAATACATATTACGGGCCGAAGCCGGTCAGGATTAGAAAATGAAATAGAGAAAGTCTGTAACGCATTTGTTAGTTGATTTTTAATAAATATTTAAATCACAAACTTAGTTGACTGTGTTAGTAGCTTCTATCATTAGTAATTAATATAAATAGTCTTGTGAGGCGAGATAAGTGCTCTTGACTGAGCGAGGTCATTTTATTTCATGAAACAGCGCTATAAAAACCATCGAATTATTATTACTTATTAATACAAGTTTGCGGGTAAATGTGATGATTAACTCCCATCAATTATCTATCGTTTTAGTTTACATGATTTTATTCATAATTAACATATAATATAAGAATCAGATCTTAAATAATAACTATTATTTAGAGTTTAAACTTATTTTATTAATTGTTGAGTGCTGTTCACGTAATTTTCCCCATAAACGATATTATATAAAATTATTCACTTTCATTTATTATTAATATTATTTAAATGTGTTTATCATCCGCCATCTAGAATTAAGATAACGCTAACATCATAATATATTTAATCAACAAATTGTTATTGACCAGCAAACACAAAACTTGAAAAATTGTCTTCTAAATTAATTGTTCTCTTGGAATATTACAGATGGCAGCACCTTCGTTTGTAGCTATCACGTCGATGATTCTACAGCGAGCGTACACGACAGACGTTTTTCGGTATTAATACTAATCAGATAATAAAAATGTATCTCAAATGATTGATCATGTTCACTGAGTATCATAACAACCAGAGGCGTAGCGGCTGTCAGGTCAGTTTGGGCAGTCCCCACTCCCCACGCGGTGTTAAATTAAAAATCAACATTTTTTGTTGATTGATGAAATATTTTCTATTTCGTTTGATATATCTTGTGGGAAAAATCACCTCTCTATAATTTTTTAAGTGAAAGTCATAAAGTCATAGTCTCTGCACAAAAGTCCCAACTGCAAGAGCCGGCGGAACTACGGCATTCCCGTGTTTAGGGAATGTAGCAAGACTAAAGGATATGGTTGTGATTGAAATGGGAAACGATTTTTATATGTAAATAAATCGCGAAGACTTGCAAAATCGATCAAGCTAAATAAAAAAATGTAATTATCAAAAAAAAATTAAAAAATCTATGTGAATACAATATGAATATTGAAAAAAGACCCACGAAATAAAAATACAAGGTTATGACCGAGATTCGAACTCGAGACTTCTGCTCTATCTGTGAGCGACACATTAAAAAAATACGCATAATAAATTGGTTGGGATAAAAGAGTTGGTAGATGCGCCATTCCAGAATAAAGGTAGTTCTCGAGCTCGAACCAATTATTTTTATTTTCTGTGCCTTTTTCAATTTTCATATTCTTTGATGCTTTTTTAACAGTGAATACCGCACTAAAGTCCCAACCGTCTAGTCAGTGGGACTGTGAGAACCCCGATTGAGGTATGTTGTGAGGTTGAAGGTAGTAGGGAGGGAATGAGATAGGGAACATGAAAGGTTAGGAAGTATCTGGCTATTCAGATCTGGTCACTAAACACGGCTGAAGCCATTTTAAGCAACGTTTCGATCTGAATGGTGGTCTTTTACCAGGGCGATATAAATAACTACAACTACCAAGTACCAAGTTAATATTCTTTCAACAATCAATATTAAAATGCAGCGTATGGCTTTAATAAGTTAATTTTACTTTAAAAATGTGGTGAGACTGGCACAGAATTGTAAAAATGAAATATTAATTCCCAGGGGACTAGTAAATTGTTATTGCGCCACTGCCAATTTTATTAATGTACTGCATTCTATTCACCTACAAGTAAACTTCTTTCTGTAAGCTATTGGTTCAAGTGGTTTTAATGACGTAATAAAACACAGTGTTTAACATGCACGACCTAGCGTTTAAACATGAAATAAAAACAAAGCTGAAGAAACATCACGAAAGGTCAATATTTCTGCATTGAGTTTAATTATTTAATAATATGTATTATAATAAAGAACATTTTATCTTACGGTCAGATAACGAGCAGCCGTGGCCGAGCGGTTAAGGCGTCTGACTAGAAATCAGATTCCCTCTGGGAGCGTAGGTTCGAGTCCTACCGGCTGCGACGATTTTTTATAAAAAGTTATTTTAAGAGTATTTTTATCGCACACCTATCCTAAACTAGTTGACACATTTAGAAAGTGTAACAGATTGTTTAAATAGCCCGTTACAAATGGCGCCCAACGTGGGGCCAATCGATCCGCGAGTATTAGACGTCAGTTACAGAATCCGTCATTTTTTTATTGTTTTTATAGTGAATACCGCACAAGAGTACTGGAACCAGTGGAACTATGGCATCCCCAATTGGGGTATTTTATGAGGCTAAAGGTAGGGGGAGGAGAAGCGATGAATATGGGGAAAAAGACGGTTGGGAAGTACCTGGCTATTCAGATCTGGTCATTAAACACGGCTAAAGCCATTTCAAGATAAGTTATGATTCTGAATGGTGGTGTTTCAGCAGGGCAACACTTATTAGTATGAGTATCTACCACTCCGACATAAATAAATAATAAAAATAAAATAACGTTAAATCAGTAGAAAAAACAGTACAACTCTGAAAATAATATTTTATGTGAAAGCCAGACGGCCTGCATGGTCGAGTGGTAAGACACTCGACTACGAATCCAGAGGTTGCTGGTTCAAGCCCGGAGTGCGCAAATAAATTTGATTTAATTAATATTTGTCATAACACATTTCACTTTCCAGAGTGGTAGTTTCATTCAGAATCGAAACATGGCTTGAAATGGCTTTAACCGTGTTTGGTGATTAGATCTGAATAGCCAGGTACTATCCAACCTTCCTTTTCCTTGTCTCCTTCCCCTCCCATCACCTTCAGAGACACAACATACCCTAACTAGGGATGCCATGGTCCCACTGGTTCTAGACGATTGGGAGTAGTTGGGACTCTTGGGCGGTATTCACTATAGTGGAAAAAACAGCGTATCATAAAACGGCATCTCCAGACCAGTCTAAAGATGTCCGTCATGAGGTGAAACCGGTCGGGTCTTAAATAAAAAATAGTGGAATAAAGTTAAAAAATTGGTATTATTAAGACAATTATTTGTTTGTTTCCTTTTTTTCTTTAATTTTCATTTCAAATAAACTATCGTTTTTTGTTTAACTATCATACTTCAAGATAAAAGAATTTTGAAAATCGGATAATTTTTAGAGAACTATTTTCATTTCCTAACACGAATTTGTATTTTCTAACAGTAAGTGACTTAAAAAGCAGAATTCCATTTGGTATCTTATCATATATTTTAAGATAATATATGCCTTTTTTTTCATTTCCTAGATTCTTATTTATCATTAAGTGATGAATCATTTAAAGTTACTGACTCTAACTCTAACTCTTGTTCTTTATACCAATAGAATGGCGCTTTGCACCTTATTTCGTTACATCATGTGGGTGGAAAAATGCTTTTACGTGACTAATGAATTTAAATTCACGAGTTAACGTAGGGAAAAAATATGTTTCTAAAAACCCTACAAACTATTTGGCATTACAAGGGTGACAAATAAATCACCATTCGTAAAAAAATCAGGGCACTTAAAAAAATAGCACGTGAAACGGAATATTAAAAACTACAAAGATTTATTTATTAAAATAATAATAATTTCTATTGAAAAAAACATTTATCGGTAATGCAAACGCGTGGAAGAATTTCCACGGGTCAGTTATAAAATAAACCCTTACAATGATTCCAAACGAAAATCAATCAATCACGAGTATTCATGAGTCGGGAGGAATTTTCGCAGTGATAATTTCGTGACCGCATCAATATCCCAACCCTTTAGCCTGGGGCTATATTGGGAGCGGTGGGGCGGTAGGGGGGGTTTAAATGTAAGGGATTGAAGGATAAACGCCACGTAATGTGATGTGAACAGAGGCCAGTGAGAAGAGAACACGGAGCATTTAGCTGCCAGTGCTGCGGAGTGCTATCTGTACATGACACCGGCTTGCTTTATTCCAGCAGAAGATTAATACGACCCTTTTAACAATCGCTGTATAATTTCTTAATAAATCCTAAGGGTTAGACCGTACAGTCATATGGATCCCTTTTGGGCAAAGCTAGGTAATCGGACGCACTCTTTAAAATGCTAAGAAATGGCGGCATAACCTTACACATCAAAGAATTGTTTCACGTCCACCAGTTAATTTTAGAAATAATACTTTGGGTTTTGTAAATGGTTACTTACCACTTAAAATATCGCTGTGCTAGTTCAATACTATATCAAGTAAAAAAAATTACTTGTTATAGTGTGGAAAAAAAAAAGTTTTTAAACTTGTTTTAGTATTAAACTAGCACAGCGATATATTTTACGTAAAAGATTAGAAAACAATGTCTCTCTAGTGATTCTAACTTCTGATAACTTCTTGTAAATATTGTGATCCAAAATATACAAGGGTACACACTTAGCTTATCAACAATAACGAAATAATTATGTTTGTAATTCTCCACTGTCAAGACTTGTTAACTCAAGCCATAATCTTGAAATTTTTGGTACCAGTCGAAATGATTTTTGTCATTCTTTACGATGATAATCTTCGAAGAATATAATTCATTATGTCTAACATCATTGACTACCAAAGCCTTGTTCATGCTTTGACTTGAATGTTTTACCAAATGTATATTTTTGTCATTGCTTCATTCAAAAATTATACGTGTATTTGTTACTCTTTTTTCTCATTTCGTGTTATGTATTTTATGTAATTGGACAATAGTCCGTTAATATATATATATATTTTTTTTTAAATACACTTTAAGCATTAAAAGTAGACAGGGATACATCCAGAGTGGTAGATAATCTCAGTATCACCCTGGTTAAATACCACTATTCAGAATCGAAGGGTGGCTTTAAATGACTTTATCTGTGTTTGGTTACCAGATCTGAATAGCCAGGTACTCTCCAACCTTCCTTTGACTCATCTCGTTCCTCTCCCTAATACCTTCAGCCTCACAACATATCCAATTGAGTATGTCATAGCCCCACTGGCTCCAGACGGTTGGGAGCAGTTGGAGCTCTTGTGCGCTATTCACATATTTAAAAAAAAATAAATTAAAGATTGATACTGAAATGTGTAATAAAAATATATATTATCATTTAATTACCATTGAAAGTATTCTCAAAAGGCTTCCATAGATTGTTCTATGAACAAATCGTTTCTTACACACTTTCTAAAATTTCAAAAACTTTCACACGTAGATTTGGTTATTTTTTTTGTTTTCTTTATTTTTTTTTTCTTTATTTATCTTGTTGAAATATAAAACATGGGTTTGTTCCTTGAAGTAACAATATATGGAGGGAGAGCTAATTATCTTTACCCAACCTACACAAACTTGCGAAAAATCACTTTCTCCGGGCTTTTACGGCGTACACCATGAGAGAAAAAGAGACAACAAATTTCTTGGCCCGCTTCTATATACTGTCATAATGATCTTAAGGTGCTGGTTCCTTGAAATAACACTGGCGGGACTCCGCCCACATTTTTTACTATGCCACTAAACTTGACACAACTAAACGGTTTTTTAGGTTAGATGCTATATTTTTATTGATAAAAATACTGTGCAAAAGTGGCTATACGAATACACAAAAACATTATGTCGATATGTGATATGAATGGATGTATAAATACCGTAGCCTTAGTCTTAGCCACGCCCAACTGCGCCGAGTCATGTTAAAATCATCAAAAACAAGTCCAAAAATGACTTCACTGCCTTGTATAGATACTACTCTATGTACTCTAAGGTTTGTTCCATGTCTGTCTCACTAGGAGATTCCTGTGTCGAGACAGACTTAGTGTAAATAAATGGTATAATATTAAATGTAAATATTAATAAAAAGTAATAATAAAGGAAAAGAAAAAAGAAGAAAAGAAAGAAAAGATGAAATTAAATAAATATAAGAACATATTATTACGCGGAGGTTACATTTTATAGATATTGTGTAGGAGGTTGTGCATAAGGTGCATATATAATGTTTTTGGATGTTCAATGATCTAGGTAAATATAGAAAATAAAAGTAAGAATATTCCTAGAGATAAGGATACCTTGAAAATTGAAATGTGCACGTCTAAGTAGGTGTTTTATAGTAGTTAGCAATATTAGGACGGCCTATTTTAATAATCCAATGTTTTATTTCGTGTTTAAATTTGGTTAGTGTTGATATTTGTCTAATTGTAGCGGGTTGTAGATTGTATAGTTTGCAAGCTATGTATTTAAAGTGTATTTGTCCAAAAGCAGTATTCGCAATATTATACACCTTGTAGATCTGTGAAGAATCGTTTGACTTCATTTTTTGTTTATTTTTTAATATTTATATTTGGCTAGAATGATTGAGGGTTATTCAAGTAAAAATCTTTTTTCAATTAATATCACCAAGTGAGGTCTACATTATTAACTATCATCAACGGCTGTGTTTCTTTGTTTTATCCCAATGCATAAGGTTATCAAATCACCAAGTAGTTTTCTAAATAAAGTAAAAGTTATTTTAAGCATGCAAAATGATTAATACACGTAGTACTAACTTGTGTCTGATTTTATCAAAGGCGGAGTTCAAACATTCGCTGACAATGCGAATATGGCCGATAGAAGAATTATCACAGATTTGCATAATTCCTAGACAATACTAGAAAGATGGTCGCCCTTTCTTTGAATTATGCTAATACATAGATGCTAGACGTGTAGAAAATATCTTCCAATACAATGAGACTTGATTTCATAGACTTTTCGCGTTATCGTGCACGATTCAACCTCTTTCATAGCCATCGACAAAATTATGTAAATATGCGTTTGATTGTTTGATTAATCGAATTCAATATCGCGACCTCCGTGGCCGAACGGTTAAGATCTCCGGCTACGAATGCAAAGGTTAGCACGGGTTCGACGGCCGTCGTACACAAATAAATTAAATTTAAATTATATGTGTTATTTCGCATATTCTTTAAGCGAAATAATGTATAGTATATTTGCTGCACGTTCCAGAGTGGTAGATGCTTTGAGTATCGCCCTGGTGGAAGACTACCATTCAGAATCGAAACGTTTTTTTTAATAGCTTTGACCGTGTTTGGTGCCCAGATCTGAACAGTCAGGTACTTCCCAACCTTGATCTTCTCTATCTCATTCACTTCTCCATTAAATTCAGCCTCACAACATACCCCAATTAAGGACCAGTTCTTGCTCAAACTTATTGTAGCTCGTGTGAAAAATAACCGAATTCCTGCGAGGCAGCTAATTAACCTAGCTAGTCTTCCCAGGAGCATCACCATTGGTAAGTTAGTTCTGCACCTGGGAAGAAACAGAAGCCTGTGTTAGCGGCCTCGCGTGAAATTATCAGGGACAAAAATCCAATTTCCGCCAGGATGTTGATGTACACATGCCTGTTTATACCCATATTTCAATATTTCTTCATGATTTATAATTACGATCATGATTTAAGACATTTATTTGGATACACATCTGTTATAAATTAATCTCGAGTTGTTACATTAGGTTAGGTAGTTTATTGTGAAACTCACTTGAGGTAAAGTATCACAAAACTGCGCTATTTAAAATTACTGTTATCATTATAATGCGCCTCGGAAATCTCATTAGTAAACGCATATGATTAAATAATTAATGAATCTGTAGAACTGCTGTATCAAATAATTAAACCGTATTCTTTGCCTGCCGAGACTACAAGGCTTTCTAAATAGGCTCGCACGAAAAGGAGACAAATCTTTTTTCCGTCTGAAACTGTGTTCATTCCAGGGCTATTTCTCAAGCCGAAACGTTATTGCCACGAAACCGTGCGAGTGACTGGGAACAGAGTGTTTTCTGAGAATGAAAGAATGCGTGTTCTTATTTCACAGTGTGAATTAATGAAGTGGCGGAGATGGTACAGCGTACAGCATCTGCGGGAAACGTCTGTATCATATGAATACAAAGGTACAGATTTATCTAGATAAGCCCACCGAAAAAAGGTTTGGTTTTGGAGTAAGAATACTCGTATATATGGAGAGAGAGCTAAATATTTTTACCCAACCCATACAAACTTGCGATAAATAACTTTCTCCGGGTTTTAACGTCGTTTACCATGAGAGAGAAAGAGACAATAAAAGTCTTCACATAATATTGCAGCATTTCTAAGTATGTAAGAATGTTCTCCGTCCGCGCTAACTTCACATCATCGAGTCGCATAAATTACGTCGACGGATTTTGAGGTTATTTCCTATATTTGTGTTGATTAAAAAAATTAAAGTGGTTTTACAAATAAATCAAACATGATGGTGATATGTGCTATACTTAAATGTTCAAATAAGACCAGAGATTATAAAACATCACTTTTCAGACGTATTTCAACAGTTTTAAATATTTTTCACCGAACTTAAGAATTTTCACATTTTTAATGATATAAAGACATAAAATCAACAAAAAGCTTCCATCATTATTTAGGCAAACCTTCTGTTATTAGTGTTTGTGTGCTATTTTGACTTTAAAAATCATTTTAATGGTGTATTAATATTGTTTTTTTTAATGCGTTCAAATATGTTTATTAAAAATGTCCGAATTCCATGTGGGCGGTAACTAATAGGCTATCCGACATCCTTTAATATATCTTTGTCTCTTTCTATCGAGTCAGTATAAAGTCTACCGTCCTGACTACACTGTTTCGCAAAGGTACCTCTCCATATATATTCTTACTCCAAGCTCCCAACCGTCTAGAGCCAGCGAGACTGTGGCGTCCCCACATGGGGTATGTTGTCAGGCCGAAGGTAGCGGGGAGGGCGAAGAGAAGGGTAAGAGGAAGGTTGATAATAGCCTGGCTATTCAAATCTGGTACCACCAGGGCGATATCTTCCACTCAAGAACATGCCGCTAATATACTATGTTTAATTTTATGTTAATTAAACGTGAAATAACGCGTACCAATTAATTAAATAAAATTTATTTGCGCACGCCGAGATTTAAACCTGCGACCTCTGGATTCATAGTCAAGTGTCCCAACCACTCGACCACGGAGGCTGTCATATTTTATTTATTTGTTCATACGTTTTATAATGCGATGTTTCTCATTTCATTACCGACAACACGGGCGTTTTTTTTAATGTTTATATTACGCATTTGAAAGTAAAGTAAGCTAGCAGTCCACAATAGAGTTCTTATACCAACCCTGATGTTTGGAAATGAGGCACAAAACTGGCAGAGGAAGGATGAAAGTAAACTGAATGCTGTAGAAATGAGATTCTTAACCATAAATGTATGACCGTGTTCAAAATGTGGATATCAGGAAAGAATGCAAGGATGATGTAAGCGTAATGAATAGGATTAAGAAAGAGACGCGTAAATAGTTTGGGAATTTATACGAAATGGACGAAGAAAGGAGTGTGAAAATATCATATGACACGAAAGTGAATGGAAGAAGAAATCGGGGACGCCCGAGAAAGACATAACATAGTACGATCAATTGAATTAAATACTTGAGACGGGCCATGTCATGAGTCAGAATAAGAGTATGTATGAATGTGAATGAAGCAAGTAGTGTATGCCAATACAGAGTTGTGTGACGGTTTACTCTATCTGCATACTTCTGCTATGAAACGGCGTGATGGTAAGTTAGTTACTCAGTCAGCTGAATATTCAATAAACGCTGTAAATATTAGAAGAATTGAAAAACTATCATATTGACGTTGAATATAATAACTCACTCGATTATGTGAAAACTTAAGCGGCTTACGTTAATTCTACTGCTGGTGCCCTCTCTCATCGGAGGTTAGCGCTACCATCAGAAAAATCTCCACGACTGCATCCCGGGACAACTTAATGCAACGGTATATGGTGCAGACAATATTTAAATTTTGCCTGAATTTCTATTGCAGTTAAATAATTATGTCGCGTCGGTAGACATCTTTAATTCGTCACATAGTCAATATAAAAGGTTTTTCCATTCGAAATGACTTATCTAATATACTTTATGTAATATTTTGAATTGGTTAATGTTATCTGTGTATTTTTTCTTCATACATGCTATTGAGATATTAACGTACCGTTGAAATAAATAAATATGAAAAGGCCATTCTTGTGCGTTTCCCAACGACCTGAAAGTATTAAGTCGCTAAGATTCAGGCGGACCGAGGAAGGGGGAGCGGGGAGTGGGGAGTGGGAGTGGGGGGGTAGTGGTTGGAGGGGGGGGGTCCCACGAGGCGCGTGCGGTTGACAAAGCGGGAAAACGTCAAATATTAAGGCTTTCACGCGATTCCGCCGTAATGGCGTGATAGTAAGCTAATGTTTGGTTTTCCTGCTAATTTGTATTAAACAATATCAGAACTTGGTTACATAAACACTAATAATAATTTAAAATACTGCTGTGGAGTGTGAGGTTAGCCGGTAGATAGATATACCGAAAAACTTATAAGTGTCTATAAACGCCTATATTAGAACGATATAATATGTGTATTATTGTATTTTGATTTAAGTCGTTTTCACAACCTCTAAGTAAAATGTTGAGTAAACTACTCGTCAAGTGTCTTTAATCGTAGGATTAACATGGCGGTAAAAACAGGCGTTTAATTGACGGACATTTTTACTCAGCGAAAGCGAAGAAGCTAATATACACTACTCGACGAGTAGCGTTAGTCGGAAGCTTACTCAGAGGTGGTAAAATAGAAAAATGTTGTGATTTGATAATTTATTTATTTTACGCACATTGTTTATATGGCAGTTTTCGGTAAAAACTGGATAAATTTTTGTCGTAATTTTCTTCAAAAAAAATTATATTGATTTTTCGTATTTATAAATTTAATATCCTTGACCGTGATTAATAAAATGTCCCAACGTTTCGCCCTTTTAAGGCATTATAAATTTATAAAACAATGAGGCTTAACCGAGAAACGTAATAAAAACTTTTACTTTTCTTACTTTATAAATTACATTACAATTAAAAAACAGTGGGAAAATGCAAAAAATCTTGCACTCGAAATTAATTGACTCATCTGATTCCCTATCACGAAAATGGACTACTCCACTAAAAGTATTTTTCAATTACAACTTGACGTGTTAACAGTTAAATAGAGTTAAATGATTTTTGGTATCACGCTAGCGAGTGAAAGATTCCTAATGAGTGGTAAAAAATAATGGAACAGCATAAAATGTTATGACTCTAATATTATAATCAATTCAAAACTTACCGGACTGGAGATGTTCCTGTAGCGGCGTTAAACGGGTCCGGTAAATGTGGTTTTCCTGAAAAGGAAAAAAAAACAAATTTAGAAATTTCACCTCATTTTTTATCTCACATACTTAATGTTAACCTTTCTACCCGTTTTCGTATATATATTTTTTATATGAATACCGCACAAGAGTCTCAACTGCTCCCGACCGTCTAGAGCCAGTGAGACTATGGCATCCCCAAATAGGGTATGTTGTGAGGCTGAAAGTAGTTGGAAGGGAAGGAGATTGGAGAGAGGAAGGTTGGGAAGTACCTGGCTATTCAGATCTGGTTACCAAACACGGCTAAAACCATTTCAAGCAACGTTTCGATTCTGAACGGTGGTCTTTCACCAGGAAGATACTTAGAGTATCTACCACTCTGGAACGTGCCGAAAATAAACTTTCAATTATGTTATAAGAATTAAATGTGTTATCAACATATATTAATTAAATAAAAGTTATTGGCGTACGCCGGGTTTGAACCCTCGATTTTCGGATTCGTAGTCGAGCGTCTTACCACTCGACCATGGAGGCTGTCAATTATGATTATTGTGACCAAATACTATGTTATTTATGACACGGATTCATGGTTGACTTCTAACTTAAGAAAGTAAGAGACCTTTCTTATACGAGTATATATCATGTTATTAGTTTAAATTTAGGAATTCTTCCAGGGATTTTGTTTTCCTCTCGGATGGATTCGATCACCCTTTTTTCGTTTTCTTTTTTTTTAACTGCACATTAATGGGATGATGTAAACTAAAAACTATGATTTTTTATCTAAATATTTATAAATAGAGTTAAATAAGTATTTCAAAACTTCATAGCTCATGATGGAAATGACGTTAGAGATGAAAACTAGATACGTTGACAAAAAAAAGTGTTGAACAGTAAAATGGTGAGTTTTCATTATTTCATGCTTATAAGAAAACTTGTGTGTAGAGATAAAAGAAAGCAACGTAGAAAAAAAAATTTTGATTTTTATAGAAAAAACATTTTTCACTGGATTCATTAATTTATCTCCTTTGCATTTATAATTAAACCAAATTAGAAATTTTAAAGGACCTAAATACGACTGTTATGCATACATGTAGTATACTACTAATTGACAGCTGTTATTTTTGTACTGGAGAAGTCAATCTTGTGTAACATTCACCACTGTTCACCCTTCGTTCAGTCAATATTACCAATTAAAAATGTATTCCATCCAATCTGAAACCGTACATCTTCCTACAACTGAAGATTAATCTCCCATTTTTATCGCGTTACTAGAGCCATTAGATCTCGCGGCGGGAACTAAATATTATTTGCAAAAAGTTACCACTGAGTTAGAATGATACGCAATCAAATATACGCAAAAAAACACTGCCTTAGACACTAACAAAGTTACCAACACGCCATTTGAACGGGTAACCGCTCACAGCATACATATTTTGTGTAGTCTCGTGAACATAGAATCACCTACTCTGACGTTGGCGGCATTTGAGCATATGTAGTTACTGCTTTTGACACGTTATAGTAGGAAGTTCGGTAGGGCGCTCTCCGCGGTGTGAATAGCTAAATTTCGCGCGTATTTTTTAAAAGTGAAGACTTATTTTTTTTAATAATTTCATATTATTTAACCCTCTATTATACATGTTTTTTTATGTGATTATGTCAGAATAGGCAGCGCTTATAGATCTTCATGGAGTGCACGCCTCTGGCTATATACAAGAGTAAGGATTTGAGCCTTTTAGGGAAGAATATCTTAAGAAGTGTCTTTGAAGACTTTTTTTTACAAAATCGGTAAAATCTGTTTAAGATATTCCTCTAAAAAAATAAATAAGTCATCTGAATGTGTCTATAGTATATCACCCGAAGATTATTTTCATTAACTATGAACTTATCTTTCATCTCTCGAAAAATCACAAAACATGCATAGCTTTTTACTTTCTCGGTGTAAAATTCCGGTCCATCCGAAAAGTATTGATAAAATAAATATTTTCCTACTCATCCGTTGTATTTAAATATTCCATTTCCTGCGCTCTCAAACAAATTGATTTCGAAACCCCATTAATAATTCGAAAATAAATTTGAAAATATTGGAATTCTCTTCTCTGATCTAATCTTCTGGAATATATTTTACCCACAGTGTTCAACCAACTTCATGTATATAACGTTTTGATATTTATAAAAATATTTTATAGCGCTATATATTCCTATCCAAATCAAATAATCTGATAGTTACCTGTCTGGTAAATAAAACAGATATAGTATCGCAGTCAGAGTTGACATGAACACAGCATTCAAACAGATACATTGCTTGCATATAGCATATTTCAAACTTGTTATTATTAGCGTTGGTTTAGTTACACCGGACAAAGGCCATATGATCTGAGAGCAATAAAAGACTCGACAGAGTTCAGAGCCTTACTCAAAACCCATTTTTTCAGAGAAAATCATATCCATAATCAAGATGTGTAACAAACCCAATAGAATATCTGTCCACACCAAGATAAGACTTTTCAGACTCTCATTCTTTAAATTCATTAGAAGATTTTCATAATTAGCTGTTCCTTACTACGAAAAAATTTAAAAGACCTTAGAAAAACTTTATTTTAAATCTGCTCACATACCATAAAAAAATTATATATATTTATATATTTATATATATATATATATATATATATATATATATATATATATATATATATATATATAACTTAATTTGAGGTGATCTCTATATATATATATATATTTTGATTGTGTCCCGTCAGGTAACTATGTTGCTGTATATTTATATAAAATAGGAATTGATATTAACTAGAAATTAAGATTTTTACAGCGTCTTTGAGGTGATTATTCACAAAAACAGCGCTTTACAAATTATCCAAATATTATTATTAGTAGGTCATTCAATTAGACTCACAAGCTGTGGTTGTAAGAGAAGTTTTTCGCTATTTTGACCTTTTACCACGCGTAACATTGACACCTCTCTCTTTCCCACAAAAGGGTTAACCTAAATCACCTCGTGGATAATGTATAAAATCGTTAGATTAAGATTAATTATTATCTGAATTTTTGCAGTCAACTTGATCAGAAAGTCTGGTTCTCATAGTTAGCAGACTCCCGAGACATTCATTGCTCACCCTCGTGTATTGCGAGTCACTGCCCAAAGCGATGAATAATAATAGAAGGAAAGGCTTTAATCTCTAATTAATTTCGATGAAATTTGCTTACGGCTTCACCTTTTAGGGCCGTTCTTGATTGAAATTTTATAAGTCGCTATTAAATTTCTGACAGCAAATTATAATTAATTTCCCATTTAAGACAATCAATAATTTTGTAATGATTCCCCTTTTGTCTCAGCCGACTTTCATTGCTAAAAGATTATAAAGTTAAGTACGAGTATGAAATCTTTAAGAGGCTGACATAAGTGAGGAGATGAAGGATTAATAAAATGACATGCTCGATAAAAACCTAAGCGACCAGCTGAGGCACAGAGGCTTCATCGAAGCCAGAGTCAAGTTAGCCTCTTAGAAATTGGGGGTTTTGTACAGGGCCCACAGATACTACCACCACTAGTCTAGACTCACAGTATAAAAACGGGCATCTTTGGAGCACTGACGTCAGGCGGGAGTACCGTCCTTGTTCTACCGGTATTTCAATGGAAGATGTTCCAATGAACTTGCGCCATTGATTCCTTTGGCACCGGTGTACAGTTGAAAAATGCGTCATATGCACGCCCAATTTTTAAATGGTTGATATTCGATACGTAAGAACAGGTCGCTTCTGCGACTCGTTCTTGTTTTCAACAGCTTGGCTGTGGAATGATTTTCCAGCCTCTGTGTATCTTCCCTCTTACAACATGGGCATCTTTAAGACCCAAATACTTTCCTCAAAAAGACCCTCCACACACCATCATTACCAAAAGATTACATGGGCCTAGATCTAAAAAAAGCCCAGAAATATTATTTTTTTGTACTTTTAAAATACAGTGGTGCCTCGCATAACGAACGCCTCGCACAGCGAACGCTGCACACAACGAACTTCCTTTTCGTTCATTTCACGATTCATACAACGAACTTCGCTTCACACAACGAACTTCGCTTCACACAACGAAGTCGCCCACTTCACACGATCACTGCCGATTTATTGCATCCTTCCGCGCAGGCAGTCGTTAGTCACTGAGCAGTACGCTTAACTTACGCACGTGTCGCAGCAATCGTTCATCATTACAACGAAGTCGCCCGATCTTCTACGATCACTGCCGATTAATTGCATCCTCCCGCGCAGGCAGTCGTTAGACTCGTTAGTCACTGCGTAGTACGCTTAACTTACGCACGTATCGCAGCAATCGTTCTTCATTACGAATTAAATCGCACACGTATCACGGCAGTCGTCCTTTTAAGATAAACTCAACATTTTTTTAAAATAATAACAAAAAAATTATCTTTTTTTTATGTCATCTTACCATATTTTATGCTACAGAACGAATTATTTTTTTTAACATGTATTGTTATGGGAAAACGCGTTTCACATAACGAACTTTTCGCATAACGAACTTGCTCCTGGAACGAATTAAGTTCGTTGTGTGAGGCACCACTGTATTGAATATATTCTTATAAATTGCATAGATTAGGTAAGTTTTTTTTTAACTTCTTGTATGAAATTGCAATTAATAAAAATAATTTCAATGATAATAAAAATTATTGTCCACTATATATGACGCGAAAGTGAATGGAAGAAGAAGTCGGGGATGCCCTAGGAAGACATGTGAAGAGTCAGAATAACAGAAGAGTTTGTATGAATGTGAATGAAGCAAGGAGTGTGTGCCAAGACAGAGTTGTGAGGCAGTCCGTCCTGCGTGCCTACCTCTGCGGGGAAACGACGTGATAGTTAGTTAGTTTGTTGGCCACTAAATCGACCTTTTCATACAAGTTTCGCTTGTATTCGTTTTTTTGACATTTGATTTATTTATCAGACCGAAACTTTTGATATCGGCGAACATCGACCTGCTGAATCGTAATCGCAAGCATAATACATTTTCAGAATCGTTTTTGGAAAAATCCTCACTGAAGTCGAATCCAAATTATTTTTTCAATTATATTCGATATTTTTTAGGTTAGCATGAAATCAATTTAATTTCAACTTGATTTATGCGTAATAAAGTCACCCCCGAATAAGTTATATTTAAATGTCTCGCCATTTAAAATTTCAAACGGTCGATTTAAAAATAATCGTTTCGCAGTTACCATTAACTGGGTACTTTATCACTTTAGGCTGCAATTTGAGAATAAAATTACCATAAATATAGAAATCCGCCCGCTGGTAACAACTCAATAAGCAAATGGATCGGAAGAGACGCGATTACAGATTATTAGGAGGGGGAGAGAGGAGAGACGATGGAGATTCAGCCCCCTCCCCCCAGACTAAGCAAGAACTTGGGTGATAGAACTTAGAACACACATAAAAGAGATAGTGTCTCTACGGAAAGTTTTAAGGATTGGTTGAATAAGGTTTGGCGGAGTTGGTAAACGTGTGTAATATTTTTCATGTCACCTCCGAGGCTAGTTAGGTTACTAAGGTTTTTGTCACGGGTTCATCGAGTTTCTAGTTGGCCTTTCAAAGGGCCAATATTTTACAGTGAATGACCGTGAGTTTTTGTTTTGGTGTTACAAGTCACAGTTTTGGGTGTGGTTTTATAGAAATTTGGTGTTATGTAAGGATGACGGCCTCTGTGATCGAGTGGTAAGACTCTGGTGAAATACCACCATTCAGAATCGAAACGTTGCTTAAAATGACGTTTTCCGTTTTTGGTGACCAGATCTGAATAGCCAGCTTCAATTCCCAACCTTCCTCTTTTTCATCTCCATTCCCTCCCCACTACCTTCAACCTCACAACATACCCTGATTGGGGATGCCATGGTCCCACTGGCTTTAGACGGTTGAGAAAAGCCTCTTGTGCGGTATTCACTATAAAAAATTAAAAAATCAAAAAACTTATTTCAGTGCCTATGTTGAGTTTCAACACTTTAATTTGAACAATTGAATTAAATGGTACCAACATGTCGTTTTTTTCAGGCCCCAGCACTCAAAAATGGCACAAAACGTCACTTTGTACCATTCTAATGCGAGCAATAATATAAATGATTTATTTGTTTATTTTCCTAACTACCCGTATAGAATTAAAATATAAATCATTTGTAGTATTGCTTGTACTGAAAAGTAAAAAAGTGTGTATTTTTAGGTGTTAACCCATATAAATATATTTGAAAGGTTCAAAGCTAAATGTGAAAATATGTTTGAGAGCTAAAAATAGTTGTGATGACCGAGAAATTCCAGACACAAAAAGCTGTGCAACTTTTGTAATGCCAGAGTAAATACAAATTTAATATTATATTACATAATTGCGCTTTGAGTACGCACGAAATATTTACATTTTATTTGTTTAATTTTTATAAGCTTTACATCCACACCTTTTGAATTTGTGTGAAAAATCAGTCAAAAAATGTTTCTAAAATGAAACTCGCACAATTTGGTAATGTTCTGTTAAATAACGCGAATTAAAAAATATATATTTTTTTTTCCAGCACGAATGAATGGTGGATAAAACAGCTGATCTATCGTGAATATGAAAAATTATATTCTACTCTTGTTACTTAATCAATTGATCTTAGAATAATAAAAATAACGAAAATTAACCGCAGTGAAAACACTGTCTTACATTTATTTTCATAATCTCGTCAAAACAGTGTTTTTTATTCGTGGTTTCGAATAATTACCATTAAAAGTTTTCATTATTACCGAAAAAATACTTAAAACTTATTTTTCGGAAACACATTCTGTTTAGCCCCAAGAATCCAACTTGGCTCTATTATACTAACTAATTGACCAACAGCAAAAACAGTTCGACAGCCAAAGTGTACCGGCCAATGCGAAATGCAAAATCCTGTTTATTTCATCAGCGTAATGTGTTCCATGGAAATTTATTTAGCGGTTTTCCTGCAGTGAATTTTCAAATTACCAAAATACAGGTATAACGTTTTATGGCCTTTGATATTTTTGTCTACCAAAACATTTCTACTAATCCGATATGGTCAATTGAGTTCTTAAGCTTTGATTTGTTTAGAAAAAGATAGTTTTTTTCAAATACTTATTTTATTTATTTCTATACACTTTTACAGGTAAATTACGTACTTTTAAAGATTTACAAATAATATCTAACCACATGTGATAACTTAGTGCATTAGGAAAAAATAAAAGGTAATTTGAATTATTATTATTATGATGTGAACTGTTAATTCAAATGTGATGTGATGTACGTAACATTCTACAGTATTCTAAAATTCAAACATACATAATTCTTATTTTCAGTAGATATAATGAAATAACACCGCTGTTAATTCAATAAAAACATTAGCGCACGCCGGGTTTGAACCCACGACCTTTGGATTCGTAGTCGAGCGTCCTACCACTCGACCGTGAAGGCCGTTTAAAGCTATTTCAAGCAACGTTTCGATTCTAAATGGCGGTCTTTCACCAGGACGATACTGAGTGTAACTACCACTCTTTATGCACCCGACAAGTGAAATGATGTCCACCCTGTACAGCCTTTTACCCCCCACATCAAAATGAAATAATATATACGGAGGCAGCACCTACCCGGCTGTGTCCGCCCCGAGGTACTTCAGAGTATTTCACGTCCGATTGCTCTGCGGCCAAACCGAACGTGAAATAAATTCACGGGACATCAACACAGCTCGTGATATTTTAATCAATTTCAATTAATCTCCTGTCAAGCGTGGCAAGCTGCATTTTTCCCATCAGAGTATGATCAGGTTTGTTTTTGACATAATTGATGGTAAATTTTAACATTTCACATAATATTTTAGTAGATTGTATCGATAATATTTTGCTAGATCGTGGTGTGATAACACAGTTTGTTTGTTTTTTTTGCCATAGATATTTTTAATGTTTTTAATAATAATAAATACCGCACAACAGTCCAGACTGCTTTCATTCTTTTGAATCCAGTTGGACTATGGCATCCCCAATTGGGGTATTTTATAGGGCTGAAGATAGCGGGAAGAAGAAAGAGATGGGGAAAAGGAAGGTTAGGAAGTACCTGGCTATTCACATCTGGTCACCAAACACGGTTAAATCCATTTCAAGAAACGTTTCGATTCCGAATGGTGGTCTTTCACCAGGGTGATAATTAGAGTATCTACCACTCTGGAACGAGACGCAAAAATACTATATATTATTTTGTATCTAAATCGAATGTGTTATGACACATACTAATTAAATCGAATAAATTTGCGCACGTCGGGATTGAGCCCACGACATCTGGATTCATAATCGAGCGTCTTACCACTCGACCACGTAGGTCGATTGTGAATATCTTATCTGACGATCTAGTTATTGTGAGCTTACGGACAATTATTTTAAGCGTGACAACTGTTTCGCTTTCTGAAGGCATTGTACAACTTAAAATAATTTATAATAAACATTTTTTTAAAATTAAACGCATAAACACGTTACATAAATACCGTGAAAAATACACCTTTTTGGTTGCAATAAATTGAGGTTCCAGCGGAAAAAACATGAAAACAGTGTGATAAAATAGCCATACTGTTTTCCCTTTTTCTCTTGTCTCGGGAACCAGAATATTCTTTTTTTATTATTTATTTATCTAAAAATAGTACATAATTCGCAAATAAGTAATAGTACAAAAATGTTCTCGTCTAACATTTAAATTAATATTCTTTGGCATAAATTCATAAAATATTTTCTTTACTTCATTTTAAACCTTTATTTATTTTCCTCTAATTTAATTTCATTTAAAATTTCATCAAATATTTGTACAGCTCTGTACGTCAATGACTTTTGATTTAGAGACTTTTATTTTTAAGGTAGTTTTATTTGGTTCCTATTCCTCGTCTCATTTTTGTGTCTTTGCTGAAAATAATATTAAACCAAGCAATGGTTGGCAAAATGCTTTCGAAATGTGAATATATGGTAACATAGGCGCATCCTCAGAATACCCTGAACAGGTAGAGTGACTTCGTCATCGAATGGCCAAAAACCAATGACATCACAAACTTATAGACTCTTTGTAGAGCTCTCAAAGTGGCAAGCAAAAGATACGGTAATTGCTATACTTTCAATTTAGCGGATTTAGTATTAAAATTTCACGCGTCGCTTGCGGTCGTATTTTATGTTTAAACTAATTTCATCAATAAGTTCCAAAATACCCTCATTGGTATTGAGAGTGTTTCCATTACACTGCAAGTACTAGTAAAATCCAAAAAAAGTATAAGAAGATTTCTTATTATTTTTAATAAAACAATTATTTTATTTCACGAAAATTTTAAGCGCCATTAGAGTGAATGAGATAGTAAACGTAGCAACACACAAATATAAGAAGGACAACCTACTGGAACTAGGTCGTCTTGTACAGCGTTCCTTCCTCGACACATTTTTTAAGTACGAAATATTGCCCGGTCCTATATCTATTTCGTCTGTACATACATATTCTTCGAATATCTATCTCTGTCATACATGACAGACGTTAGAATTAGGAATTTACTGGGAACGCAAGAGTGTTTGTTATTTGCCACATTTTGTATAAATATTCTAAGACAATATACTGTTTATATAATATGTTTGTAATGTAATTGCCAAAAACTGTTTATAATAGCACTAGATTTATTAATAAAAAAAACTAGAATAGTTTGCTCATATCACAAGGAGCGACAAAAAACAAGAATATCGAACTGATGATCAAGGGAAAGTTAGGAGATGTTGAACGAATGCTAGATAACATAACGCCAAAAGTTCTGACCAAGTGGATGCAAAACTAACTAGAGGTAGACCGGGGAAGAGGTGGAGAGAGTTTTGGAGTAGGACAGAAAGGACTGAGGACTTGAGCGGAATGACGATAAAAGGAGACCAGAAGAGAGCTTTAAATTTAGATGAATCAAGGAAAAGATTAAAGGAAGACCTAGTAAAGAAAATTCTGAACTCCGTGGATGATTTTGCCGGGTGGCAGCTTGTAAAGTGAAGATTGCGGATTATAGCCGAACTGAAAGATAAGATAAGGCAGAGCCCATTAGAAGTAGAAAAAGAAACCTTCAAAATGCGTTTCAGGTATTTAGGGCGGGTTGCCTCGATAGCTTATTTTAGAACAGTCACCCAGACACAGGTCAATTTCCACAAGCAATAATGTTGTTTGATAATATGATTTTCTAATGTAATTAACCTGTGTTTCTGTAAACACTTTATTTAATAACGTATAACTGTAACATATTTACACATATAACCTTGTTTTAACCACTTTAATATAATTATCGACAGATTTCGGAGGCAGCCTTCGATCTTCACGATAATATCAAAACTAACATCAAACAAATATAAATACTGACACATTTAGTTAATAGAATGGCAGGTTAACCAAAGTAAAGGGTTAGGTAAGAAGTGTTCGAGACAAACAAAATGGCTTACTGGAAACATGTCAAGAATTTTGACCATATTAAATGGTAATTTATTTGGTTATATATTATACTGGAATTATTATTTATGAAAATTTGAATCACAATTATAATAAAATAAAATGGTTAAATCAAAGTTATGTGTTTAAGTAACGCTAAACGTCACTTTATTACATTCTAATACAAACAATACTGCACATGATTTATCTGTAAATTCTGCATGGGCAGTTAGGAAAATGTCCAAGGTTTCCAGTGAATAAAACTTTAAGCTGTAATATTTTAAATTCAATGAAAAACACACTAAAATGTCGGCAAAATGGGCAGTTTGAAAAACAGCCCATCCACTTTTGAACGTTTTACCTCAAATTCTAGAATGCATTTCATATATGATTTTAAAAAATACAGTTAAACATTGTATTGGAAATCATAAGTATTTTCCTAAATACCCGTATAAAATTAACAGCATCATTTGTTGTATCGCTCGTATTAGAAATCCAAAAAGTGTGTATTTGGGCGCTGACCCCTAAACAATTGTTTTTAAATGTTCTCGTATCATGATTTTAAAGGATAACAGAAATGAACTACCCTTGACGTTGCTAAGAGACAAACTTTGTCTACCTAGATTACATTCTTGCATTACTTTCAAACACGAAGCGGTCCATATAACTTTGTGCCTTTCTCGCATAGGTTGTTCTCACTAAGTAACTAACTATCACGCCGTTTCTCCGCAGGGGTAAGCAGAGAGGACGGACCGCCATTCAACTCTGTCTTGGCACACATCTCTTGCTTCGTTCACATTCATACATCGTCTCATACATACTCTTCTGTTATTCTGACTATTCACGTGGCCCGATTCAAGTATTTGATTCACTCGTGCCATGTCTTCCTCAGGCATCCCTGACTTCTTTTTCCATTCACTTTGGCATCACAATATATTATTTTCACACTCCTTTCTTCGCTCATTTGCTCCACATGCCTAAACCATCTAAGTGTCCCTTTCTTGATCCTATTCATTACGCTTACATCAGCCTTGCATACTTTCCGGATATCCACATTTTATATCATTTCCACAGCATTCAATCTACTTTCATCCTTCCTCTGCCAGTTCCATTCCTCACTGCCTGAATCAGGGTTGGCATAAGCACTCCATTGTGGACTGCTAGCTTCGCTTCTTTGGACAATTTCTTATTAGCGCCAATAGCGTTCAGTCCTCCATCAATGGAGTTTCCTTCATTCACCCTTCTTTCAATATGCTCTCACACGCACACTTAATGAGTAAAAGCATCATTTGTAGCAAAGGTCTGAGATTTTTTTACTCATATGGTATTCTAATTCGTCGACATTTCGTTTCAATATTTGAATGTAATTATGATATATGTATATTCCGCGATGTGTAAGGATTAGAATCATTAGCTTTGGCTGCATTATCTCTCAGTTTATAATGCGGTCCTGACACAACTCACAATCAAGGTTGTATTATAAGCCAATCCTTCGGCGGGTACTAATCACATCGGCGACCTAACTGGCCGATACCGCAGCTGTGGCTAACTGTGCGTTTAGCAGTTTATTCATTAGTTAGTATTGCAGCTATCCGCACACTACTTAACTTCTGAATACGCTCGCTGGGGCATAGTAAAGTACTACGCAATAACAACCTTTCACAGACTTAACGTATTAATTTTAATTCACCTCAATTATTCATTATTCTAAAAACATTAAAAACTGACATTTACTGATGTAAGCATAATGAATAGAATCAAAAAAGTGACACTTAGATGGTTTGGGTATGTAAAGCGAATGAAAGAAGAAAGGAGTGTGAAATGAATGTATGATGCTAAAGTGAATGGAAGAAGAAGTCGCGGACGCCCGCGGAAGACATCAAGTGAATCAAATACTTGAGTGAAGAGTCAGAATAGCAGAAGAGTATGTATGAATGTGAATGAAGCAAGGAGTGTGTGCCAAGTTAGAGTTGTATGTCTACCCCTGTGGGGGAACGGCGTGATGGTTAGTTAGTTAGTTAGTCGACATTTAAAAGCGTTTTTAAATAAAGTGAGTAAGGGTGCATAACATATGTGATATATGACGTATACATATCGTAGTGAGGTAGTTAATTGTAGTTCTCTGTGATAATAAGTGATACTTTGTTTATTGTGGAGTAATGCAATAATTCATTTACTATTATAAGATAATTAAAGTTCCAAGTTACCCGTGGGAGTGTTATCGACGAATAATATTATTTTAAACATTTTTGACAACATCATATGAATTTCAATCTGAGGGATAATTTTCCAAAACTTTTATCTAGCAGTAAACGAATACAGGTGAAAATGTGTACAAAACTAAAATGTGATCGTAACACATTAAAAAACGAAAATCATTGTAAAAAAACACGGACTCTCCTTCTCCTTCCCACTATCTTCAGCCTCACAACATATTCCAATTTTTTTAATTTATTTTTTTTAAATTGGGATGCTATATTCACACTGGCTCTAGACAGTTGGAAGCAGTTGGGACTCTAGTGCGGTATTCAGTTAAAAAAAAAAAAGTATTTTCAACATGTAGACAAGGAGAACTTACAAGAATAAGTGCTTTAAAGTTTTTGGTTTTTCTTTACACATTCCTCGGTGTCCGGAGAGCAGATGTTCGGGACAATGAAATATCGCCAAACTGCTGAAATCTACTGAAAGATCTATCATGGTCCGGTTGAACAAATTCACAAAAAAAATGTAAAATGCAGCCCGAGCTGCATTAATCCTAAAAACCTGGAACTCTCCCCCGTGATAGATTGATAGTATTCCATCCCTTCCATCACCGGGGTAAAACGGAGTCTTTGGTGATTTTTAGAGGGGGTTAAATCAATACCGAAGTAAATCATCCCCTACCGGCACATGGTCGGTTTGATTCCACTCGATATATTTGCCAATAAATGTGTTGACGTACTCGCCCAGCAAAACAACATAATTAATTGATTGGCCGTATTGCCGACTAATTCCGTGCGCCCCGGTAAACTCGGCCGACCAACGGACGAGTTGTTTATTCGCTGTTTTCGCCTAATTAATACGTTTGGTTAATTGAGAGATGTTGTCAAAATATTCTCTAATTATGACTGATCACGGAAAAATCATTTTTGATGAATTGAAATGAAAGCACAGAGTAAAGCATATCCCCAGTAAAGTGGAGAGGATAAATAGGGGAACGGCACCAGTCGGTGTTTCCTATAAAAGTGCATTCTATATAGTGAACGTCGGGTCAACAATATTTTCCACTATTTCAATATTATTTTCCACAGTGGTAGAAACTCTAAATTTGTGAAAAACCATTATGCGAATCGCAAAAGGTTATTTAAAATGGCTTTAGTCGTGTTTCGTGACCAGATCTGAATAGCCAAGTACTTTTCAACCTTCCTCTTCCTTATACTCTATCTCTCCCCAATACCTTCAGCCTCACAACATAACCTCAATGGGTATGCCATAGTCTTACTGGCTCTAGACGGTTGGGACTCAAAAAAAAAAAGTAAATGACGCCCTGCTAATTTTATCAGTTGTTAGATAATAATAATAATAATATTTAAATAATTTGTACAGCGCTATTTTTCTTAAAAATCACCTAAAAAGCGCTGTACAAATATTAATCCCTAGGATAAATCTTTTTATATATTGAGGTCTTTCATCAGGGCGATACTTCGAGTATCTACCACTCTGGAACGTGCCGCAAATATATTATATAGTATTTTATTTGAATAAAATGTGAAATAACACATATTGCATTTTATTTAAGCACACGGGGATTTGAACTCGCAACCCCTGGATTCATAATCGAGCGTCTTAACCACTCGACTACGGAAGCCGTCAGTACAATAAAACAGTAGCAAAAGTAAATGGATTCGCTCTACTTAGACACTAGTACCAGTCATCTAGATTACGAAACCTCGAATTAGGGAGAAGTAGGAAACTAGTAAGTAAGAGCCGTAATAGGTTTTAAAAAAGCTAATTAACGTTCTTATTAATACGCCGTTTTTGCTGTCCTGAAAAATAAGGATTGACCACCTACACCCTTTTTGGTGCAGGTTAGTTTATTTTATGATGACGTAAACGAAACAAAAAATAACAAAGCTCGCAACTTATACATGAAGTAAAAACGTTACTCCGCAAATACGGTAGCGTTGTAAAAAATCGTAAAGCAGAAATGTTTCCAAACATGTTTTAGTGTCGTTAAATATTCTTTACTACCGAAGTAATACATGCAGTGGAGGGAGGACGGTTAAATTTCACTTTTTATTAGAAAAAAATAAAACATGTTTATCTTTAAAGAGGGCTCGTGTGGTTTTGAATAATGAACGAATATACAAAGAAAGATTTTTATAAATATTTTGTAAGACCGTAGCATAGAAACGAACCCATGGAACACATTTGTAAACCATATTTTTTTACAATAAAAAGAATTTACATTTTTTTTGTGGGCTCAATATAACGATCTTTTTCACCCCTGGGCTGTAATATTTTTGAGAAAAAATCATCACGATAGCTTTAATTGTCTGTTGTTTGAATTATTTTATTTCATAATTGCCCTGAAGAATTTTTAATGATTTAACGAAAGTAGTAGGCAGAGTTTAAGAGTGGTAGACACTCTAAGTATCGCCCTGGTGAAAGGCCACCACTCAGAATCAAAAGGTTGCTTTAAATGGCTTTAGCCATGTTTGGTGACCAGATCTGAATAGCCAGATACTTCCCAACCTTTCTTTTCCCCATTTCCTTCCAACTACCTTCAGCCTCACAACATACCCCGATTGGGGATGCCATAGTCTCACTGGCTCCAGACGGTCGGGAGCAATTGAGACTCTTGTGTGATATTCACGAAATCACCACTGTACGGATTGTCTACTTTCCGAACAGCTTCGGCAAAGCTGCGTAATAAACGAAAAGCCATTCGCATTATTTAATTAATCTAGCTCTGATTGATTTGAAGTTTCAGTAACTGGAGACAAGAAGAAAAAAATCCACTTGGAAGAACACAGTAGAGCTGGAACGTCATATATATTAAATAGAATTAAGAATGTACGGAGGAATTAAATGGTAGACCCTTAACCAAAGTAGGATCGTTGAAAATGAAAGAGACCTTACTCAGTTCGGTAGAGAGTAGAGCAAAGCTAAAAAAAAAATCTTTTTTAAAAATAAAAGTGAACATAACATTAATTTGTAATTTATCATGATACAGTATATATAACGTTCACTCCATCCCGGTAGCATTAAATATTCGGTCTAGTTCGCTTGAAAGGTGACTGTTTATTTCTGAATAACTCACGCCAGCGCACGTGATGAAGAATAAAAGTTTGACAAGGAAAACGTTCTATTCAACAGAAAAAATCAAAGTTAACTTTTCGCTGGAATAATACCGGGCAGAACTTTATACATCAAGGTGTGAGAAGGGTCTTATGGCCAGAGAATTCAGGTTGGGCGGACATTTTAATATTATTAGTTTATTTGTAAAATGTAGTTTTTCCACGGGCGAGGAAGTGATTGTTAACGGCCCCCCCGTCTAGCGACCGAATTCACGTAAAAGTATTGAGAAGTCTTTTTTTAAACATTAATTTTACACAGGAGGACCCGAGGGAAATAATTTGCCTCAAGGCCCGTGTCATTTTTGGAGATGCTGTGTGGAGGGTCTTTTTGAGGAAAGGAAGGAGTGAACCTGGCTCTTGAAGAAACCCGTGAATACCGCACAAGATTCTCAACTGCCGTCTAGAGCCAGTGAGACTATGACATCCCCAATAGAGGTATGTTGTGAGACTGAAAGTGTGGGGAGGAGAAGGAGACGATGTAGGGGATGATTAAGAAGTTCGAGCCCACGACCTCTGGATTCGTAGTCGAGCGTCTTACCACTCGACCATGTAAGCCGTCAAAACCTATTTCAGTCGGCTTATAATTATAGCGGATATATCAAACATAAATAACACGATACAACGCATTGCCTAATGAATTGAAGCTCCCAGTTGCGTATAAAAATACTGGAAAAAGCACTTAAAGGATATTTTCTCAGCAACATTTTAGTGAAACCTTTTTTGCCTTTTTGTAAAACCTTTATGTATGTGAATATCTTTCTTAATGTATAATTAATCTCTACTCTCATGGGTCTCTTTTAACGCATTTATCCATTTGTTCCCTTTTAAAATTTGTATGGTTGGTAAAAATATTATTTCTTTTATAATGTTGTCTTTCACGGAAAGATTTGCTTTTTTTTAAACTTTTTGAGAATAATGTATCAAAGTTATATTTTTTGTACTATTTTATCATTTTAAGAAATAAATATATATTTATATATATATATGAATATATATTATAAAATATCATTTCGATCGATATAAAAATTGATTTGTGTTGGGGTAGTAGAGCTGCATTATCGATTTCTTTGACACGTTTATGGAACTTTAGTCGTTAGTGTAAAGGGCCGTTAACTGTCTCAAAGAGTGCAGGAAATCAAATAGCTTGCGAAACTATCTACCGCCTTGATAACTCCAACTGAGCTGGAATAAGTGTTGTCTGGTGGAAATAAGTAATCCTTCTCTAAATATTCCACCAAAGTTTTACTTTTTCTTAACATAGCCTTGGTCCAGTTTTAATTAACAAAAACTGCCAGTTAAGTAACCAGTTAAGGCACGGGGGCTCCATCGAAGCCAGAGTAAAGTTAGCCTCTCACAAGTTGGGCGTACTAAACAGGGCCCGCAGATACTTCAATAGTACACAACTGCTGACCTTGTACAAATCGCAAGTGCGCCCCACTGTTGAGTTTGGCAGCCACCTCTGGTCTGGAGCCTCTAAATACCTGAATAAAACCCTCGACTCTGTGCAGAAACGGACGGCCTGATTGGTAGATTCTCCTATCTTAACAAACGGATTGCAATCTTTGGAGTACAGACGTCCGGTGGGAATGTTGTCCTTGTTCTACCGGTATTTTAACGGAAGATTCTCCGAAGAACTTGCGTCATTGATCCCTTCGGCACCGGTGCATAGTCAGGAAATTCGCCAAACGCGTACACGGTTGACATTCAACACATTAGAATGGGTCGCTTTTACGACTCGTTCTTATGTTCAATAGCTCAGCTGTGGAACGATTTGCCGACCTCTGTATTTCCTCCCTCCTTCAACATGGGCCTCTTCAAGACCCAGGTTCACTCCTTTCTTTTCCTCAAAAACACCCTCCGAACGGCATCTCCAAAGATGACATAGGCCTTGAGGGGAAATTATTTCTCTGAAAGCCTCCTGTGTGGAGTTATTGTATAAATAAAAAAGGTACCAGACAAAAGCAGCAAAATTTTAACAATTCAAAATAATAAGGTACAGAAACATGCATTTACGTTTGTGAATACAAAAATGTAAAGGAAGTACCTTAAAAACGAGTCGAAAAAACCTCATTGCTAAGGTTCGAATATTTGTTTCTCGGGTAGGTGAGTACTCTAGATAAGATTTATCTGCGTTGAAATTGGAAAGGGTAGAATTTCGTGGCCTGCCTTCGGGGAAATGGCGGGATGGTTTTATTGGACCCGCGTAGGAAGGCATTATACTCCAGCAACTAAAGGGGGATTCTGGATTTTTCGGGAGGTGTGTAGGGAAACTGAACACACGAATTGAGAAAAGAAACCCTATTCTAGGTACATATCGTCACCCGAAATGCAAAAAGGCTGAAGCGCCATTTTGGGAAGTTTACACCAGAAGACTTTAAAGGTTTTTTTTTTCAGTACCTGGTTGAATTTTGAAAAAATAAATTGACTCAGGTAACTCAATGCTCTCACTGAGTTACCTGAAGCGACAAAAAGCAAAAAAAGTCCCAACTTGAGTCAAGGCTTCTCCCAAATGATAAACATATTTGTTTATAGCTAAAACCCCACAAGTCTTGAGAATCAAATGAGAGTCAGAGCATTCGATGCAAAAAAAACTGCATATTTAACTCATTTTTGACCAGAGGGTGGCTTATGCCCTTTTGCCTTTCCAGCGACGATATCCGTATCAACAATGGTTTACTTGAAGTGACATTATAAAAAATATATTGAAAAAACTCACGCACAGAAACACTCAAGTTTTTTAAAATTAAATAAAGCGAAATATTAAAACATAATATGAAACATGTCAAACAAAATAAATATTTAAAAAAAAATAGAAAAATATCTGACAAATTTCTCGAAGTTAGTGAAATTGAGAAGTTGGTGGTATTTGATACGTTATTGTTACGGACATATTTCAAATGTAAAGCTATTGTATAAACGAACAAAAACATTGTTTTTTTTAAGTGAATACCGCATTGAAACAGGATTCCCAACACTCTTAAACCAGTGGGACTACGGCATCTCAATTATAGTACTTCGTGAGGCTGAATGTAGTGGAGAAAGGAAGGAGTGAGAAAGGTTGGAAAGTACCAGGCTATTCAAATCTGATCACCAAACACACCTAAAGTCATTTCACGTAGTTTTCCGATTCTGAATGATGGTCTTTCACCAGGGCGATATTTAGATTATCTACCACTCTGAAACGTCCAAAAATTTTTATTATTATGAATTAAATGTGAAATGACACTAATTGATTTTATAAAACTTAACTTGCGTCGGCCGGGATTTGAATGCGAACTCTTGATTCGTAGTCGAGGGTCGTTACCACTTGATCACGGAGGCCGTTATTTGTTTGGAATATTCGTAACATCGTACAAGTGATGAACTGTAGCGGCTCGTGACTTTTTAGAATGCTAGAGTGCTAAGATTGAAAAATACGACGTTATTGAAGTTGTTGTAGCCGAAAATGATTTTTATTTTTTGTAAAACTGCACGGTTTTCTGAAAAATCTCCATAAAAAAAATTGAAATTTTGAAAAAAAATACAAATCGTTTTCGGCTACAATAACATCAATAATGACGTTTTTTTCAATCTTAGAACTTTAGAACACTAAAAAGTCACGAGCCGCCACTGGTGATGAATGTAAAAGCAAACTTAACGTACCATTCCATATCACTCAGCATGGAGTTACGAATGTTCGACACATAAAATAAAATTAGAAAAGGTATCTTAAATATTTATTTATTTACAAATAAATTCATTGCCGCAGTGATATTGTACCTGAAAACACAAAATAATCATGCACACATTGAAGAGTTCTACATTTAACTCAAAAAACAAAATGTCCTCAAATGACACAAAACACGCCCAGAGAATCTCATGTTTCCTTGGTGATTAGATACTTTAAGTATCGCCCTGACCATTCAGAATCGAAAAATTGCTTGTAATAACTTTAGCCGTGTTTGGTTATCAGATTTAATTCAATTGTTTATTATTTTAAAAACGTTACAAAAAAAAATATTACGGTGTTTTTCAATAAAATGATTAAGTGCATTAAATAGTACCCAATAGTCATAAACAAAAAGCAATCTAACAATTCTTAGAAGTATAAATTACAATGAATGTAATTATAGACAACAAAAAATAAAAACAAAACAATTTAAACATAAAATATTTCATCGAAATGATGTATGAAAAACGAGAAATAATTACACAAATAGCAGCAATGCTTGTCGTTTGAACGAAGCTTCATTTATTCAAAATATATCGACATCCGAAGCGATTCGATTCAACAGCAATAGTGCCCTCCCCACCGGCATGACCATTGGCAAGTTAGTCCTGCAGGCCGGGAGATAAAACAATCTATGCTGCCGATGGCGAAGATAGCCATCAGATCTAAATAGCCAGGCACTTTCCAACCTTCATTTTCCCATCTCCTTTCCTCCATCGCTAACTTCAGCTTCACAACAATCCTCAATTTGGAATGTCATCCCGCTGGCTCCAGACGTTTGGGAGCAGTTGAAACTCTTATCCACTATAAAAAAGCAGAAAGCTGCGAGCTTCTTGGTTGTAAGACAAATCGAATCCACCAACAAACAGCTTCCGCAGATCACCGCATCTAAAAGCACCACAAACAGATTCACAAGGGGTAGCCTGAACGTGATCAATTGAGCACCTACTCATCAATTTATCTCATTGACTTCACACGTCTCGGGAGGTCCTCGGCGATTTCCGCGTCATTAGGCGGGGGCGGGGGCGGGGGCGGCGGGCGGCCCTCGGGAGCTGCGTGTGTGCCAACTTTACAATCGACTTCTGCTACTCGCGCCCCGAACATAAATCGTTGCCATCTCAGTTACATCTCTGTGTGCTGGGTGAGACAATAAATACTGCACCGATGTTTTTTTAAAAGTGGATTAGCGCAAAAATGCCAACTGCTCCCAATTGTCTGGAGCCTTCGGGAAATGTAAGGTAGTGGGGAAGGTAAAGAGATGAGTAAGATGAAGGTTAGGAAGTACCTTCCTATTCAGATCTAGGCGATAGAGTTCCTCTGTCTGTACGCCATATAGACATAGACGATGTTGTGAGTTGTCTATGCGCTAATTAGCTGCAGTCCAAATATCATTATTATTATTATTATTACATGTTTTTTAATGTTCCAAAGTTTCTACGCCAAGCTCAAGAGCTACTAATATATATTTTTTAATCACTTTTTAACTTCATACCTATGTATATATTGTAAGATTATAATTTAAATAATAAAAATATATATTTACAACAAAATTACATTTAAAATAAATATCGCTCTTGAGAACAACAACACATTATATCTCACACAATACACATATTAAAGGGGACACAAAAAACTGTTTAAAAGTCTGATTTTTTATAACATAAAAAATTTACATGTCACATAATTTAACAGTTGCGACAATTTAAAATATTCATCTCAAATTCTAATGTACCGTTATCTTAGCTTCAAACCATGGGGGAGGCCATCATAGAAATGGTGACAATCGGGAGAAATATCTGATTTTAAGGCTTTACAAGAAATTACTTTAAATGAAAAAAAAATATCTGAAAATTTTATTTGGCCAGGTTTTGTATTTTTTAATTTCAAACCGGAATACACTGAAAAACCACCTTTGATAAATGGGTGAGATATATATTTTAGCATATTCGATTTGTTTTAAATGCGTCAAAAAAAGTATAGCACCGTTTTGGGGTTTTTTTTTTGAAAAATAACTGCCTTTTTTAAATTGTCCGATGATAGCCTCATAAAAAAAGGAAAACGAGCCAATTGTAATAGCCGATCATAATATCGTTCAACTGGCGGATGTTTTATAGACCCACAGTAGAGTATCTGGTATCTAGTATCTGGGAGCCTACTCGGCACCAACGGTGTGGGGCTTTGGGAACTTTTCTATTTGGCTTCGCATCGCGCCGTCTGATTCCCGTAGAGCGAACTCGCGGAGATAAGCATATTTTACTCGCCTTTTCAATGAAATAAACGTTTATGGACTGAAAACGGCGAGACGATATTGCAAGTAAGGTGTTTAATGTTCTTAAACAGTTGTACGTGGGTGTCATATAATTTTATTTGACGTATAATAAATAGTGTTACCACATTTTGTGATGATTAGAAAGCCTTAACTAACATCCGGTATCATAATTTTATTTGACGTAAAAGAGTGTGTTCATCTTCTATGATGACTAGGAAACCTTATCTGACGCCCGGTATTATAATTGTATTTGACGTATAAGAGTGTTTTCATCTTCTATGATAACTAGGAAACCTTATCTGACATCCGGTATTATAATTGTATTTGACGTATAAGAGTGTGTTCATCTTTTATGATAGTTAGGAAGCATTATCTGACGCCCGGTATTATAATTGTATTTGACGTATAAGAGTGTGTTCATCTTCTATGATGATTAGGAAGCATTATCTGACGCCCGGTATTATAATTGTATTTGACGTATAAGAGTGTGTTCATCTTCTATGATGATTAGGATGCCTTATCTGACGCCCGGTATTATAATTGTATTTGACGTATAAGAGTGTGTTCATCTTCTATGATGATTAGGAAGCATTATCTGACGCCCGGTATTATAATTGTATTTGACGTATAAGAGTGTGTTCATCTTCTATGATGATTAGGAAGCATTATCTGACGCCCGGTATTATAATTGTATTTGACGTATAAGAGTGTGTTCATCTTCTATGATGATTAGGAAGCATTATCTGACGCCCGGTATTATAATTGTATTTGACGTATAAGAGTGTGTTCATCTTCTATGATGATTAGGAAGCATTATCTGACGCCCGGTATTATAATTGTATTTGACGTATAAGAGTGTGTTCATCTTCTATGATGATTAGGGCTTATCTGACGCCCGGTATTATAATTGTATTTGACGTATAAGAGTGTGTTCATCTTCTATGATGATTAGGAAGCATTATCTGACGCCCGGTATTATAATTGTATTTGACGTATAAGAGTGTGTTCATCTTCTATGATGATTAGGAAGCATTATCTGACGCCCGGTATTATAATTGTATTTGACGTATAAGAGTGTGTTCATCTTCTATGATGATTAGGAAGCATTATCTGACGCCCGGTATTATAATTGTATTTGACGTATAAGAGTGTGTTCATCTTCTATGATGATTAGGAAGCATTATCTGACGCCCGGTATTATAATTGTATTTGACGTATAAGAGTGTGTTCATCTTCTATGATGATTAGGAAGCATTATCTGACGCCCGGTATTATAATTGTATTTGACGTATAAGAGTGTGTTCATCTTCTATGATGATTAGGAAGCATTATCTGACGCCCGGTATTATAATTGTATTTGACGTATAAGAGTGTGTTCATCTTCTATGATGATTAGGAAGCATTATCTGACGCCCGGTATTATAATTGTATTTGACGTATAAGAGTGTGTTCATCTTCTATGATGATTAGGATGCCTTATCTGACGCCCGGTATTATAATTGTTTTTGACGTATAAGAGTGTGTTCATGTTCTAAGTCTAGAAAGTCATCAAATATTTTGCACTACTTTTAATTTACATTAACTTCACAGTAGTGTTTGTTTATGCAAGATAATTCATTTTATCAAAGGAAGCTATTTTCTAACGAATTAAAATAACCCTTCCAAAAATGATGGTGAATTTGATAGAAAGTAAAAAAAATCCGATTTTAAGCATTAAAAAAAATATAAATATCTGCACGCTCTTAACCTTTCTACAAAAAAACGATTTCCGTTGCAAAATAATTTATTAAAAAAATATCCACACTTCCGGTGCGAACGTTTGACCTGGAAAGGGTTTCCATCAGCGGGGGTGGGAGTGATAAGGCGAAGGTTAAGGGGGGGGTGAATATGGTTGGTGGATGGCGGAGCTCCCTCCCCTCCCTCCGTCAAGGCTCCGGTCCCCCGGGGGCCCTAGGGCAGGCGCAGCGGAATCAATCCTCGAACCCTTGGCCTGACCGGAATATATTTAACACTGAGGGAACGGGTCAGCTCAAGTTAGGAAGGTTTACAGTTCACAGTTTACAGTTTATAGTTTCATAGATACGAGTGTGCTTTACATACAGCTAGGCAGTTTAGATTATTTTAATGTCATGTGTACTCCACACGATGCTCATTTACCCAGAGCTAGTAGAACTAAGGCAACTCCAACAAGGTTTTTTCACTGTTTTTTTTTTATTTAAAAAAAAACCAGTATGTGTATATTTCATTTTTACGAAGTTAATTTCGAGAACGATTGAAATTATGCGATGGTTTACCGTTAAACGATATTTTCGTTCATGTTCGTGCGGAAGGCGTCTGTGGCGTCACACCGGCCAACGTTTGTAGGCAGTTCCGGGTCCCGATGACAGTGGCGTCAACAATCAATAGCAGTACCTACGTCATATTCAAATTCGGACCACCTAAGAATTAGAGATTTTAGAGCGTATTTCAAATAAACAATTATTAATTTTTAAAATGCAATCTTTCATTTTTGGTGAGACGATCAGAATCAGAAGCCAGTAGGACTATAGAATCTCCAATTGGGGTATATTGTGAGGCTAAAGGTAGCGGGGAGGGGAAGGAGATGTGGAAAAAGAAGGTTGGAAAGTACCTGGCTTTTCAGATCTGGTCACCAAACACGGCTAAAGCCATTCCAATCAACGTTTCGATTATAAATGGTGGTATTTCACCAGGGCGATTCTTAGAGTATCTACCGCTCTGGAACGTGCGGAAATATTATGCTTTATTAATTAAATGTAAAATAACACAAATTTTTTATTATTTTTTTTTTTTTGCGCATGCCGGGATTTGAAACCTTGACCTCTGGATTCATAGTCAAGCGTCTTAACCACTTGACGACAGAGGCCGGCAAAAGTGTAATATTTATTTAAAAATTAAGAATATGTTCGTAATAAATCACTTTTTATACCAAAATAATTTTCCCCGCTCCTAAAGAGTTGGGGATATCATGTTCCTCGCTTCCCCAGCGGTCGCCAACAGAGGGGCCGCGGGCCGAGCCGTCATAAAGCATCACATTACATTGCATTACCAGGATTCGGCACCGGGACCGGCCGCCGCGTGCGGGACCTGCTAATGCGGCCGGGCAACGCGGGGCACCGCTGGGTAGCCCCAGCTTGTAGCCTTAAGCGTACAGCGCTTTCATATCGGAATCAAGGAAATTGAAATGTAATCTCTACTCGCTGTAGGAACGTCGGTACATGTCAAGCCTTCCAGATTTTTTTTTTTTTTAACTTCTATGTGTTTATTTAGACCGGTTAGTAGCTGAGTGGACAAACGCGTCGGATTCCCACTCGGGCGCCGTGGGTTAAATTCCTCTGCTAGCGCAGTCCTCCATCATTGCACAAGCAACATCTTCCGTTTATTATGATGGTAAAAACAGTTCTTCAAATATTTTCAGGTTATTCGTAACTCGGGAATGTTTGTCTTTCTTTTTAAAAAAGAATAGTTTAAAAAATAAATTTAAGTCGTGGGTTCGATTCTCTACTAGCTTAGGTTGAGGTTTTTTAAACGTTCATTACATTTTACATCGTCACAATTCAACGATTAGTGCCATTTTGATTTGTTTTACATTTGAATGTTCCCCGTCAAACGTCGATTTCTCATTAGGCCCTTTTCATCTTTAAACAATAAGTGATTAGCTGACAAGCGTAACAACATGACTTTTATCCTTTTCAGTTGATCACAATTTGCCAAAAAGCTGAAACGGATCGACAATCGGCGATTAACGGGGACCGTTATCGTGACGATATCAAATGAGATGAACGTCCAAAACACGCCAACTTTAGTCCTCCACTATTGGAAAAGCAAGATTTTTCGATTCCGATGATGTTAGTTTTTCTTTTTTTTTAAAGTACATATTTATATATATTAATCATTACATGTATATTATATATGCAATGATCAAAGTTTTCACACGTTGTTGGAACCGAAGCTGCGATAAAACACCGAATGTGTTTTCAGCTCCAGATGAATTTGGAAAATAGTGAACTGTTAGCGTTGAACTATACTACTTTATGAAAGTGTCTGATAATGAATGTGGAAAGATTATTGGAATGAAGGAAAAATGGGAAACTATTCACTCTCCGATGAAGTTAAATTTAAAAGTTCTTGAAGTTTTCTTATACAATTGTATTATTAACGAACACGAGTATACCACACTGATTTAAGATTTCTTATTGACTAGCCACCACCTTTATTTTATATCATTTGGAGATCAAAACAACGAATGAGCGAAACCAACGAATGAGCGAAACCAACGAATGACTCGTTTTTTCACAACAAAACTATTTTGTTTGATTTTCAATTTTTTCGAACACGGTATTGTTGAATGTGGAAATCGAATAGCGAAATGATTGGATAAGGTAGGAACTGGATAAAAAAACATGAAGGTAAAAACCTAAAAATTTATCACTTTGTAATCCAACACAAGTGTAGGATGTGTATTAAAATATTTTTATCGGTTAAACCATTCAATGTAGTTCTTAGAAGGACTTTTTTTTACTCCTTCAGACAAATCTTTTTTCTTCATATTTCGTTAACTATTCTGACATTTTAAATAACATTTTTCATCATCACCGCATCTACACCTCTGTTATATTTCTCATCCAGACCATCCAGTCATCCAGAAAAGCCTAGTGGGGTGATCCAAATCTATTCAGATTGGTTGAATTCCAAAAAAGACAAAAACTATACAAAACAGCGTATTTCTGTTCCAATTTATCCGACGCTTTGCAAAGAATTGGAGATTTCATAAATATGAATAAGATTCTTGCAAAATTTTTATATTGTATTGTTTACACGAAAAAAAATATAACTCAAAATAATATATTTGTATATGCAGTAATAACGGTTCGAAAAGTCGTTCGTTTATGAAACCGGAATAAATATTACACAATGCTAAGAATATCCTTCAGGACTCCCGGGGCCAGTGGTATTGCGGCCTTTTGACCGGGAATAAAGAAGCCTTCATTCATGAATAAAATGAAAGAAAAAAGGCTTTTGTTGGACTGAAGAGATGAACAGTGAGCAGTGAGCACTTCAACTATGTTGAAATGCGAGGAGAACTGAGAGAGGAGAATTTTTTGAAGTATCATATTATTTCTTTAATATAATATAAACAAATGTGCCCGTCGCGAGGGGAAATGCAATTTGGGTAACCAATATCTCCCGATATATCCCAATATCTAACTAATATAAAATTTTCAGTTTTTTTGTGCAAATGTTCAGTCCGAAACCAGTTGGACTATCACATCTGAAATCGAGGTATGTTGTGAGGCTGAAGTTAGTGGAAAAGGAGAGAAGATGGAGAAGAGGAAAGTTGGGAAGTACCTGGTTATTCAAATCTGGTCACCAAACAGGACTAAAGCCATTCAAGCAACGTTTCGTTGCTGAATGGTGGTCTTTCATCAGGGCGATACTTAGAGTATCCGCCACTTTTGGTTCCGCGAATTTATACTTTATATATAATTTAAATTAATCAAATGTGAAATAAGACACATTAATGAAGCTCTGAAGATAGTCAGGTACTTTCCGACCTTCCTCTTCCTCGTGTCCTTCCCCTCCCCGCTCTCTCACTACATACAGGACTCTTATGCAGTATTCACAACAACAAAAACAGTAAAATAACGAAATAGATTAACGCAGTACTGATATTTTAAAGTGTGATTTTTTTATGTTAATACCGCACAAGAGTCCCAACTGCTCTCAACCATCTGGAGCCAGTAGAACTTTGCCATCCCCAATCGGATGTTATGAGGTTGAAGGTAGCGAGGAGGGAAGAAGATGGGGAAGAAGAAAATTGGGAAGTACCTCGCTATTTAGATCTGGTCACCAAACACGATTGTTGCCATTTCAAGTTACACATGTATCGATTCTGAATGGTGGTCTTTCACCAGAGCAATACTTAGAATATCTACCACTGGTAGATGAATGACGAAAGTAGACTGAATGCAGTACAATGATCCACTGGCATATGTGTGGTAAAACACCTACGGCCATGCTAATTGCCCACCACGTTCGATGTTGGAGACGCGTTTGTTATTTATTTGTTTCTCCCAACTGTTGGCTGTTTTTTTTTTTTGGAAATTATGCTTTTACCATCCGATTATTTATTTACTCTCTAAAAAAAATAAAAGAAAAAACAACAACAAAAACGGTCGCAGCCGGTAGGATTCGAACCTACGCTCCCAGAGGGAATCTGATTTCTAGTCAGACGCCTTAACCGCTCGGCCACGGCTGCTCGTTACAATGATAACCTTATATTTATTCTTGATATATCTACCTTTTTAGATATTTCAGTGCTAATAAAAATAAATCATAAAACAGACAATAATATTTATTGATTCTATTCGTAATAATTTCACTACGATTCTGGATTTTATTTAACATTAAGCAACGTCATCGGCTATCGGAAGGCTGATAGAACCCAAACGCAATCCAAATACTAAGCTTAGAGATCGCCCTTTCGGAGTATCGGGGCCGAAGGCTTGGAATCAACTCTCTCCGGAACTAAGATGTATAACGAGCCCAGTAGAATTTCGGTCCAAACTGAAGACTTACCTTTTCAGACTCTCATATCCTTAAATTCATTAAAAGAATCTCAACATAATCTGTCTCTCGACGAATGACCTTTAGATATACAATTGTTAACCAAATCCTGTACTGTACGACAAATTCAGAAACTCCATTTTTTTTTAAATTTCGCTCCCATGCATTAAATCGGGAAAAACAAAACACAATTATAATTGTTAATAAGTGTAACTATCTGATGGGACCTTCCAGGTAAGTATGTTCCTGTATATTTTCTTATTTAAACTAGGAATTAATATGTTATAATAAGAAATAAGGTATGTACAGCGCCCTTGAGGTGATTTTTCACAAAAACAGCGTTATGCAAATCATGCAAATATTATTATTATTATTAACACAATATATTTTTGTTTGCAGCACCTTTAACTTTTTTATAGTGAATACCGAACAAAAGCCCAACTGCTTCCAAACGTCTGAAGCCAGTGGGACTATGGCATTCCCAAATGGAATATGTTGTGTGGCTGAAAGTAACGGAAAGGGGAATTATATGAGGGAGGGGAAGGTTGTGAAGTTACTGGCTATTCAGATCTTGTCACCAAACACGGCTTTGATTCTAAATTGTGGTGTTTCACCGGGGTGCTACATAGAGTATCTACCACTATGAACTTGTGCAAAAAGTAAATTAACATATCTATGACCAGATCGGTCACACAAAAAGTTTTATCGGAATGGTTTTCCGATGCACGTAACCCTATTTCAAGTAGATTTAAGGAATTTTAAAAGAGTTATTTTCAAAAAGTTGAGATTATTTTAAACAAATGTACATTCAGAAGTCATTTTTGTGATAAAAATGATTTATTTCCAATAATCATTCATGCTTATTTTTAGATAACATTCTTAATCAACCACTATCTTCAAAATCGTTAATGTTAATTAACTGATTGAATGCTACCTGATTGCATTTAAAGTTTCATTAACAAGAATATGATTGAAAAAAATGTACGTAGCAAAATATTGAAAAGAAAATAAATGCTGTGAGAGAATATCAATATTATTGAAATAATTAATGTGATATAGTCGAATCATCTTTTAGTTGAGAAGAATCTCTGAGAAATTCTCTCTCCACAAGACCTTGCATGTTTTATAAAAAAAGTACACGTGCTTCCTCTTTGCCAATCGATGAAAATTTAAAAAAAAGTTCAATTATTTTTTTTTTTCAAAAATGTTATTTAATTCAGATGATCCAATGAAAAAGATTTTCCTTTATTTATTCGCCGGCACAAGATAGAACGTGATATAATCATAACTAGATTTAAAACCATTGAACCAAAGGCGAACTTTACGAAAAGATAACATAAAATATGCCTCCGAGATAAAGTTTACCAGAAAAATCAACATTTCCAAAGAAACGTAAAAATGTTTATATTTTTTTAATAAAATCTGGAAAATATCTCGTAAGAATTTAATCAGCGTAATTGGATTCCAGAAAATCTGTTGAACTTTTAATAAATAATTTCAAAAAATAAGATTTAATGAATGTTGAGTATTTATTATCAGCAGCCATCGATATTCCCCAAATTGCCTTCTGGATATTCGTATTGATTTGAGGGAGGGGTGGCAGCGCCATAATTAATTCAAATTTCGAATATTAAATCAAGCCAGTATTTTTAGCATTTCTCAGAAGCTCTTGCTCATTTCAAAATGGCATTATCTGAAAAGGAACCGTTAAAAATACCTGTGATTAAAAATATACAATATCAAAATAACAAAATACTAAGATTTTTTAACAACTGATTTTTTTTTAAATCACGGAGGCGCTAGTAAAAATCTAGGTAAATACTTGTGGGTTCATAAAGTCAACTAAATAAGTTTTTATTGCAGATAGTGTAAAGTTTTGCAATCATTGAAATCTGTTCTATTGATATATTTAACATAAATGTTTTGCTTACATATATATTTATGTAGGTATAACACGCTTGCGAAAACTTAAACTTTATTTTTTGCAATATGTATTACATATATCTTGTATTTTATAGTGGAAGATACTCATAGTATCACCCTGGTGAAAGACCACCATTCAGAATTGAAACTTTGCTTTAAATGGCTTAAACCATGTTTGGAGACCAGATCCGAATAGCCAAGTACTTCCCAACGTTCCTCTCCCTTTCTCTCCCCACTACCTTCAGCATCACAACATACCCCAATCGGGGATGCTATAGTCTCACTAGCTGCAGACGGTTAGGAGCGGTACGTACAGTACCTACCACTCTGGAACGTGCCGCAAATCTACTACATATTATTTTATATGAATTAAATGTGAAATAACACACATTATGTGAATATATAAAAATTGTGCGCATCTAGTTTTGAACCAGTGAACTCAGGATTCGTAGCCGGGCGTCTTAACCACCGCACGGATACCATCCAATTTCCCCGTGGAAGACGTTTATACCCCCTCGTCATATCAAAATAATTTTAACACTGCAACTATCGCCCTGTTAAACCTAATGCACCCAAGAATAGAATGTTCGAACACATTTACATTTATCTATAGAACGATGGTGATGGCTTAACCGCGACACTTTTCTTGTAAGAGTTACCCAAGCTACGGCGTAGAGGGTTCGGCGTAGAACGAAGGCTGTGTAGAAGGGGAGATGGAAGATAATGTATCAGCTCTACGATTTACTGTAGAGTGGAGAGCAATCACGCTGCAAAATGCATCGAAGGTGTCTCTGAAATACCTGCACAAATAACCAGTTTGTTATTATTTGACTATAAATTGTGTTGTGTAAAAACTGTGTAACTGTGTATATGGAAAAAAACATTTTTTTTTTTTTTTTTACAATAAATAGCGCACAAAAGTCCCAACTGCACCCAACCATCTGGAGATAGTTAAACTATGGTATCCTCAATTAGGGTATGTTGTAAGTCTGAAGGTAGTGAGGAGAAGGAGATGGGGAAGAGGAAGGTTGAGAAGTACCTGGCTATTCAGATCTGATCACCAGATACGGCTAAAGCCATTTCAAGCAACGTTTTAATTCTCGGTGGTGGTCTTTCACTAGGGCAATAATTTGAGAATCTACCACTCTGGAACGTGCAGCAAATATACTATGTTATGTTTTATATTAATTAAATTACGTATCAAAAGACAGTATAAAATCTATATATACCTAAGTGTCATAGAAATAAAGCACAATATCTATCATAACAATGCTTATGTTTTTTTTATAATTAAAATTTAATAATTTTATTATAAGTTTTAATGTTTATTTTAAAAAAGTACTATAAATATAACACAAAAACTTTACATTATCTCTAATTTTGAAACTGTTAAATTATGGTAGAATCCCATGTTGATGATTGACAATAACATTTTTTTACTTTATTTCACTGTTTTCTTTATGAAGACAGAACTGGCTTCACCTTATAACGGGCATCTTTAGACTGGTACAACTTGAAGTGAATATATGGTTAAATACACACAATTATTTTGAATGAACCACCCTCCCACTATAAAAGTCAAGGTAGAGTAATGCCTCACTGCTGCGCAGCAGCCGTTGCCATATTTGCATATTCCAGGTAAACATCTTCTCTGCCTTTCTATTATTATCCTAGGGAAATTGACAACTTTATCTTCCACGGTTAGCAATTGTGTCTAATTTTATGATTTAAAAAAATTAAATCGATTTATTACAGAAAAACGCACCTGACTTAAATTTGTATTCACATGCCCAAAAAGCAATATTTCATTTGTACAACACAAGTTCACACATCAATGAATAAAGTGATTTAATAACTTATCTAAAGATATCAGAAAAATATGTATAATGGCAAAGAACTTAATGTTTAAATGCAATTAAAAAACATTTCAAATTAAGCTTTTAAATGAAAAAAAAACAAAAACAAAATATGTTTGTACGTCTACCCCCTAAGCTTGTGTTTTTATACCTCGACGATTTTTTCATAGTTCCTATATATTACTTATAATATTATATCACCTACGTATGTCCTATATGATTCCTGTAAATACTGCCTTTTTCGTGTACAATCTGCTACTTCAAGATTGTTTTTATTTTCTTTTACGATTATTCTCCTTTGCTTACCTTTCTCTTTATCTTTATTATATTCTCTACCTTATCAGTTTTGTAAACAATACAATACTTTTTGAAGATGTATATTCTACTTATCTACACCAACATTTTTGTAAAAGACAAGCGCGGTAATATATCTACTAGTATTTCAATTTCATTAAATAAAAATAAAAACAAAATAATTTCATTGCAAATTAAACTGGAGCTGGGGCAGATCTACGATAATTTGCTTTGTCATGGAATAAGTGTAATTTAATATATAAAACTCTGATAAAAAATTACATCGTTCAATATTACTTGTCTCACTCCGGATTAATTAAATATTTTTCTGGTGAACCTATTATGCGAAAAAACCTTAACTTTATTTAAAACGCCAGCTTTGAGAATACTTTAAACTTTAAACTCAAATATATATATATATATATATATATATATATATATATATATACGCAAATGAAATACCCAGACCGTTTAATATCACACAAGACGTATAATATGTAATGCGATGAAATCGTAAAACTCAAGTGGGAAAAACACCTTTGGATGTTGTGACATTTTTATGGCGACATTTCTCAAGTGTGATGAGTTACTCACACACATACACACTTTTCACAGGGGCGGCTTAACAAACATTATATCGCGCTCTCGCGAGAATGTGAACAAACAAGTCTGTCAGGGCACAAGTCTGTCAGAGCACAAGTCTGTCACAACGAAGTCTATCTGGACAGAGTTCTGTCGGGTCACAAATCTTCGAAGAAATGACTCGGGATGCAAATCTGTTAGGACACAAGTCTGTCTGGGCACAATTCTGTTGGAATACAACCGTGCTAAGATATATAAGACATGGGGTAAAACATGTTTGGAAATTATCTGAAAATTCATATATAATCGCTAAACACAGCTAAAACCATTTCAAGCAACGTTTCGATTGTGATTGGTGGTATTTCACCAGAATGATATTGAGAGTATCTACAACTCTGGGAGGTGCCGTTAATACTAATTATTATACAGTTTTGTTCAAATTACGCATAAATTATATTTAATTTGCGTGCGATCGCCGGGTTTCGTAACAATTTAATGCATTAGTGGAGAATAAGGCAGGTCTGAAGGTTCGCGTGTGTTTTTTAAGGTACCATGTCCACGTCAAATCGTGGTTGATGGTACTTACGATCATTTCAATTTTCAGGACTTACTTCAAGCACACGGATACGCTCACCATACAATTCCATTGTTTGATCTCTTCAGTGTGTGTACCAACATAAAATATACACAAACATCGTTAAAGGGTCACTTAATCTCTAAATTTCCTTGCACAGGCCCTTGTCTGACGATCATAAGCCCTGCATACTGCCCTACGAACGACATCCTACCCGTGGAGGGGGGGAGTTTAGGCGGGGGTGTATGGGGGGGCCCTCCCTACATTTGGGGGAGGGAATGAGCTCGGCTAATATTACAACTCGGGGTTTTCATCTAGTCGCTATGATTCCCGGAAGAAAGAAAAATTTAAGCGACGAAAAAAATCTGTAAATTATGGCGCTTTATAGATTTTTTTACATGTTGAAATTGGTACTGTATCAAAATATAACGAGCCGTAGGAAATAACCGTCAAAGTCCAACGCTATTGATGAAATTTTGATCCAACAGTTGGATATCAATAGCTACATACACATATTATTCAACGCAACGCAGTCCAATACTCAATGAGTACGTACCTCTCTGGCTTTAGCGCCAAATAATCAAAAAGGTGTAAGAGTGCATATTTTGTGAACGATATTATGCATAATTTTACATAATCTTTTGATTGTATACCTCCCTACAAGACGTCTTTGTGGATTTTTCTATCCAAAACGGCCGATACCTAGCGCCTAGCATCAAGTGAATCTACCGATGGCAAGTAATATACGAGTATAGCTGTTATAAAATAATACCCCCAACGGCACCAACGATCCAACTGTTTCAACTATTCCAACAGGGGACTATTATTATTGAAATCAATATCGTCGCGTCAACGTCGGCGTTATTTCCAACGGTTATATTCAACAGTTGAAAATTGCCAACGATAACGGCGGAGATGTTTCGTTCGAATTGATATTTGATTGTTGTTATTAATTTTTTCAGCGTATCGTATATGCTTGAGGTGCATTAAACAAAAAAACCTACAGATGTGTGATCTCTCCTATTTTTAAGTTAACTGGTGCCAGCTTACGTAAGACCGTTTAACTTCTAGGGCCTTGAAACCCAATAGAATTGATTATTTGTCCGAGGAAAAATTTTCATATTTGAAAATGCATAATCAACTTCGCCAATCTACGAACTTCGTGGTCGAGTGGTAAGACGTTCGACTACGAATCCAGAGGTCGCGAGTTAGGATCCCGACGTGCACGAATAAATTGTATTTAAATAATATGTTATAACTCATATTTAATTAATCCAAAATAATGTATGGTATATTTGCGGCACGTTCTGGAGTGGTAGATACTCCAATTATTAAACCGTATTTGGTGGCCAGATCTGAATAGCCGGGTACTTCCCAACCTTCCTCTTCCCCATCTCCTTCCCTTTCCCACTACCTTCAGCCTCATAATATATTTCAATTGGGGAAACCATATTCCCACTGGCCCCAGACAGTTGGTAGCAGTTGGGACTTGTGCGGTATTCACTTTTTTTTAAAGTGCCTTATAATAAAATGTATAAAAAATAATGTAGCATCCTCAAAAAGGGTATGTTGTGAGGCTAAAGGGGGATTGAAAGGAAATGTAGAAGAGGAAGGTTGGGTAGTACCTGGCTATTCAGATTTGATAATTAAATACGGCTAAAGCCATTTCAAACAACGGTTCAATTCTAAATGGTCGTCTTTCACCAGGACGATACTATATTTATCACTTTGGAATGTGCCGCAAATAGACTCTATTATTTTATATTGATTGAATATGAATCCGCACATATTGAATAAATCTAATTTATTTGCGCACGCCGGGATTTGAATCCGTAACCTCTGTCGAGCGTCTTAACCACTCGACGACCGACGCCGTCAAACTAGCGACTAACGTACCGTTGAAATAAATAAATATTCTATTTCTTGAAAAATTGCCTCAAAAATTTCCACAATTGACCTGTTGAAATTGACGAATGAAGATGAGATTAACAACCGTTATTTATTTTTAAAACGTTAATTTGATCCATCACTATCAATCAAAATCTCTGATGAAACCGGCTTAATAAAGGTAATAAACAATGCAAATGTTTGTTTTTTTTTAATCCACTGCTCAACGGAGAATCTTCTGAATGAAAAAGTTCATAGACTATTTTGTACTAAACTAAATATAATGCACGTCTAGTTTTCATACGATTCTTACAAGCAATAAAACTATTTTTAAGAGCTAGTTTTTAACTTTGATATTACAAGAAAAGCCTTTCACGGCAGAGTGTCTTAGCGTCATAATTCAGCGACACCTTAACTACCCGCAAAAACATGTGTGCGTGTTTGGCTGCGAGTCAACCAGCAACCTCCAACGGAGAGGAGAGGGGGAAGGGAACGGGAAGCATCGTATGACTTATGGCAACATTTATTGCCTCCGTTTTAAGGCTGTGCCGCCGCTACGACAGGACCTCACTTCAAGAAGGCTGCTGACTGCCAACTGCCTACCAACCATCAGAGAGATAAAACGATAGAAGTCTGTCATGGGCGTATCCGTGTGCCTGGATTTAGCTCAATTTTTCCTTACTTCCGGTGCACAATTTCTAAAACCGAGATTCTTTCCTGAACGAAGACAACAAAGTCTATTTTATTGGTCTGTCTGTAAGGCCAGTTGTAATGTCGGGCGTCAAATGTAACCTAGCCTCTCTATATCAGGAAGTGGGTTACTTCTCGATCTCATTTCGGGAGATCTTTGGTTGTAAATAATAAATAAAACTCCCAATAATCAAACTATGTGTTTCCTTATATAAAGGAACGTTTTTTTTATATGATAGGGAGAGAGCACTAATTAACAGATTAGGAATGTCTGTTTTGGTGAAAATGTACTTTATATTTTCTATCCTCTTGAACGATGAAGAACGGCCAGGATATTTGTAAGATCGCCTCCGTGGCGATGGTCATACCGTAGAGCAGCTTTTAAGGCTCCTCGTCGTGGTGAAATGCATGTTGCATATGGCGAAGAATAATCCTGGTCGTCTTGTTGTCCCTGGCGGTATTTCCGGGCAGTTCGAGCCACCTTGGCGTAGTTCCGTTTCCTCAGCCGTCTCTTTTTCCAATAGAAAGAACTTCTCTTTCTCCAAACTTCCTTCGAGAAAATTCGGTTTTCCGATCTCTTGGATCAAACCCGTTAATTTCGGAATTCTCTGCTTACTCTCCTATGTAAGAAAAAAAAATCTCGGCAAGGCGTTGTCTGTTGTTTTTCGGCGGGCTGCACACCGACCAGATTCTTCTGCACTGATTCTCTCACTAGTAACGTCCATGCGTAGTAATGTTCGCGTTTTTTTTACATTCACTCCACACAGGAAGCCTTGAGAGAAATAATTTCCCTCAGGGCCTTTGGAGATGCAATGTGGGGGGGTTTTAGAGGGAAGGAAGGAGTGAACCTGGGTCTTGAAGAGGCCCATGTTGAAGGAGGAAGGAAACACAGAGGTCGGCAAATCGTTCCACAGCCGAGCTGTTGAATACAAAAACGAGTCGTAAAAGCGACCCGTTCTCATGTATTGAATATTTTCTGTGTAAAAAATTTGAAAATAATAATAAAGTGTGGAAAGTACTTAAACTTAACATAATTTATTATGTTACAAGGTCTTATCGTATATAATCGGTATGTATATCACTTCTAGGGATTTTACGTTCAGTACTACTTGAGGCGGTATATATTCCTTGCATTATTCGGTGTTACGGGAGCATCCATCATCATTTCATTTTACGCTGGAAGATGCTATAGACGGAAGCAAACGGTTGGGATTTATGATCAACTTTAAGGGGGAGATTTATCGAATTGAATCGAATTTACCGAAGAAGACATTTCACGTGGATTTTTCTTGCCAATAAGATATTATTTCTTCTAAGTACCCAAAGTTTCTTATCAAACATTCAATAGTGGGTAGGGATTTGAAAAGATTCATTTTATTATTTGATAATTTGAATAAACATCAATTCCAAATTTGCAAAGTTCACACTCACACGTATTCCCAAAGGAAATTATTTATAGTTGATTACAATCTTTTACACTTGGGATTAAATTGAAAGGTGGTCATTCCCTTGCACACATTGCTGTCTCATATTTAGTTAGCACTTGTGTGGCATACACTTGAAGTATCCGCCGTGTTTCACGCTAATACCGTGAAACGTCAGAGGGCGGTTGACAACAAAATAAACAAACAAATATTTCAGTTTATTCGAAACAAGATATTCTAACTAATTTTGATTGGATGTTTTATGTTAATTTGCCGTAATAAAATAATTATATAGCTTAGATTTGCTTTGGAGAGCTGAACGCTGTTGAGGCATATAAATAAATAAAAATGTCCAAAGAAGCGAAGCTAGCAGTCCACAATGCAGTGCTTATACCAACCCTGATATATGGCAGTGAAGCATGGAACTGGCAAAGGAAGCATAAAAGTAGACTGAACGCTCTAGAAATTAAATTTACTGAGGTGTATCTGAGGTAAAACCATGTATGATTGGGTTAAAAATTTGGACATCCGAAAATAATGCAAGGCTTGAGATGTAAGCGTAATGAATAGGATTAAGAAAGGGACGCTTAGATGGTTTGGACACGTAGAGCGGACGGACGAAGAAAATAGTGAGAGAAGAATATATGACGCGAATGTGAATGGAAGAAAATTCGGGGACGCCCGAGGAAGACACGGCACGATCAAGTGAATTAAATACTTGATTTAGTCCCTGTTAGGAGTGAGAATAACAGAAGAGTATGAATTAGATGACCTATGAATGTGAATGAAACAATGAGTTTGTGCCAATACAGAGTTGTATGGCGTTTCATTTTCTCTACCTACCTTTCCGAGAAAACGGCGTGATGGTTAGTTAATTAGTTAGTTTAGCTTTACTTTTTACTTATTAAGGTTACATACTTTTATTGTATTAGCTCGTGTTCGCAACACATTTTTTAGGTGGGAGTGAGTTTATGCAGACTTTTGATTTTTCAATTGGACGTAAATAAAAAAGGGAAAATAATGTATTAAGGACAATCAGCGCGAAAATTATATTTCTATCAGAAAAATATTTTTCTTTTTTTCGAGTTTATTTTTTTCTCGGACAGAGCTCATCATCTTTTATAGACTGCACGGCACTAATTTGCATAAGCTTCAATTAAAAAAACCGGACGGTCTAATATCTTGCAGACTTCGTTAACTGCCAGTAAAAGTGTATATTAATCAGAGGGTGGTTTGTTCTTCGCTAGATTAAAATTTTAATGTTCTACATACATTAACATGTCTGGCCCCCACGGCTGGAGGCCGGAGAGTAGAGTCTAGAAGCCAACGCTAGTATTAGAGCCGTCTTTTATTATAGAACTGGCGTATGCAGAGGATATGCATTGTTAGACTGGAACATATTTTTTTGTATGTAGGTTTTTTTAAGAGATATCATTCTCTCAGTATTCTTCAAGTGTGCGTACAGCTTGACATGCTCAACTTTGCAGGCGGCTATATGAGGAACTAACGAATTAACGAACTATTTTTATATATTTATAGAGTTTTTCAGTTACCCAACAGACCTTTAAATATTTCGATTTGTGAGAATGTTAAGTTAAGTTTCCAATACCTGAAAGTAAAAATCTAATGCACGATCTGAAAGGGGTGACCTAGTTACCCCATATTTGACCTTGTTTGTTAAGCGTTTTGATGACATAATCTTAGATAATTTGTGCTTGGTAATCCTTAGAGAGTATATTTGTAATAGTTCAGTATTCTTTATCTAAGATATCGCACAGGACTCTGGTTTGGGGTTACAGTAAATCCCCCTCCTTTGGAACGGGAGTGTTAGTGGGGTTGTGGGAAATTCCAGCTTTGTTTTTTAATGGAGTTTTTTCCAAATATTGCCAGCAAATAATTAAATTTTAAATTTCAAATCCGTCAAATTAAAAAATATTTTTTTTTTTAAGAATTAACCTTTGCTACAGGGCCACGATTGTTGTTTTTTTTATATTATTAATATGCTAATGGGCACTTTGATACCTCTAACTTCTCAATGCTGTATATATGAGAAACTTAAGGCGTATGTGGGGTAAACCATATTTGCCCGTGCTAAAAACGTGAATATCGGAAAAAAATGCAAGTCTGATGTAAGCATAATAAACAACATTAAGAAATAGGTGCTCAGATAATTTGCTAATGCGGAGAGGATGAACGGAGAAAAGGGTGTTAAGACACAAAAGTGAACGGAAGAAGAACTTAAAGAAGCCCCATGAAGACATGGCACGTTAAATTTATGACGCTCGACTATGAATCCAGAGGTCACGGGTTCGAATCCCAGCGTGCGCAAATAAATAGTATTTCATTAATGTGTCTTACTTCACATTTGATTAACATGAAATCATATATAGTAAATTCGCGGCACGTTCCAGAGTGGTACATACTCTAAGTTTCGCCATGGTGAAAGACCACCATTCAGAATCTAAGCATTGCTTGAAATGGTTTTAGCCGTGTTTGGTGACCGGATCTGAATAGCCAGGTACCTTATAAACTTTATCATTCTCGTCTCCTTCCCCTGCCCACTTTCAGCCTCACAACACACCCCGATTAGGGGTGCCATAGTGTCACTAGCTTGAGACGTTTGGGACTCTTTTGCTGTATTCACTTCATTTTTTTTTTAAATACTGCACTCGCGACATGTCGAATTTCAGTATAATGGAAGAAGATAATGAAGACAATGTGTGAACGAGAATAAAGCGAGGAGTGTTCATCCTCTCTGCCTACTCCTGCGATGAAACAGGGGGGTGGTTTTTGAGTTGGTTCGGCCCGGCCTAATGTGCACCGTGCAGAGGGTGTGTGTGTGCGAGTGTGTGACTTGCCGCGCAGACGTGTTTTGGAATGCTTCCAAACTCCTTTTGGAAACTTTGCAAATTGTCCCCCGAAATTAGGCAATTTTATCACCCCGCTGTGCGATCATTCTGCTCACGTTCACGGTCTGTGCGAGTGCGAGGGAGAGGCGGAACGAGCGGGGCCTCTCGCTCTACGATGTTTGCTTTCTGATTGGAAGGTGGAAAATAATCGAAAATGTTGATTAATTTTTTAATTTTTTTTATGACACTCAATATTAGTAACGTAAAAAAACATGAACAATCAATAGTGAGGATAATTTGTGACATTATTGATTTTAGATATAGGTACGTGAAAGAGTGATAAAATCTCACGGTTTTACTCTTGAGTTGAAAGGGGGTCCCGTCTTACAAAAGTTTGAAAACCGCTGGTTTAAGGCATTATGTTATTGTGTATATAACTTATGTTGGAAGCTTTTTTACGTTGATCAATAATAATACATCAAAAGGTAGGAGTTGAATGACATTTTTTCCAAGCCGATAGTTTGTCACATAATTTTGTAAGTATATTATAAACTTTATTTTTGTTGTATTAAATAAATAAATAATATTTTCCCATTAGATGTCTTATGAAAATACAAGAAATTCAGAAACCCGATAAAATATTTTCTTAGAATAAGTTAACCAATATACCAACAAATAAAAACACAAACATTTAATTTAACCGTCAAAAAACCCAAATTTACCGAACAGAATAGTAGATACTGTCAGTATCGCCCTGGTGAAATACTACCATTCAAAACCGAAACGTTACTTGAAATGACGTTATCCGTGTGTCCGAATTTAAATAGCCAATCCTTCTCTTCCCCATCTCCTTCCCTTCCCCACTCCATTCAACCTCGTAATATACCTCAATTGTGGATGCCATAATGCCCGACTCGAGTATTTGATTCGCCTGATCGTACCATGTCTTTATCGGGCGTCCTCGACTTTTTCTACGCTTCACTATCGCGTCGTATCTTTTCCAATAACCTGACTTTTTTACAGTGAATACCGCCCAACTGTCTAGAGCCAGTGAGACTAAGGCATCCCCAATCGAGGTATGTTGTCAGGCTGGAGGTAGTGAGAAGGGGAAGGCGATAAAAAAGAGGAAGGTTGGGAGCACCTTGCTATTCAGATCTGGTCACCAAACACGGCTAAGCCATTTTAAGCAACGTTTGATTGAATGGTGGTCTTTCACCAGGGCGATACTCAAAAAAATCTACCACTCTGGAACGTGCCGCAAATATATTATTTTATAAATACTATCTTACAAGAATTTTAATGTGTTTTAACACTTACTTAAGAAATATATATATTTGCGCACTTTGGGTTCGAACCCGCGACCTCTGGATTCGTAGTCGAGCGTCGTACGACTCAACCACGGAGGCCGTCGTAATATAATAATGAGAAAATAATATAAAACAGATATGTCTGTAAATTAAAACTATTTAAAATCGTAATGGTAATTATAAATCATGAAAGATTGTTCAGAAATGGGTAGAACAGTGCGTGTGTACATCAGGCGAAGAACGAGGTGTTTCTATAAATAGAGTAACAAAAGCCATATTCCCAAGATGGCTGGAAGGTCCTTGAAACAAAGCCTTACTCCATTATGTAATTCGATATAATTTACATCATTCGACATGGCATTGATTGTACCCTCAACGCGTTCAGGATCCGTGACTGCTTGCCCCTGTGGAGCCCTGGGCCGGGGTAGGGGGTGAATACCAGGAGCGATGACGCCCCCGTGGCCGGGTAGGCTGTTTGCGACTTAACCTCCGCCAGGGGAATACTGACATTATTCTTGCCAGACTAGGATGTCGATAGTAATATATGCCAGGAGTCGAAGGTTTGGGCGAGCTCCGATAGGAGCACTAACACTGAACATATTATCTCTAGAAGTGTGATTTATGCTCGGTAGGTGGTTTTTTTTCTTCACTATTTGACTGATCACACGTATACCCACGCACTGGCTTTGCCTATGTGAGATTTTTTCGTTATGTCTTTTCTTTATCCTTTATAATACGTTTTTTCTTTATATTTAATGTTCATAAAAAAAGCTTATTTTTGTAATCTTTTCTTTTTAAACAAAAAAATCATATTTGAAAAAAAACTGTCGTCAATTTATTTACGATACATAGTGATGAGTTCGATGAGTCTACAGATCTACCCGAAAGTATATTCAAATGTAATTGTAAAGCCGCTCCTGTCAGTAATAAACCAAAATACTAAGTCACAAATTTTCAATATTATATAGAGCCAATAGCGCTTATTACGGTCATAGTTGTTGTATGTACCACAGCTTTACTTTAAATCGTACCAGTCTGAAGATGCCCGTTGCAAGGTGAAACCGATCCAATCAATAAACAATAAGAGGAAACAAGTCACAAAGGTTTTGTAATCATAAACATATTAAAATGGGATTTTTCAACAAATTATCAGTTTCAAAATTATGTATTTTTTCAGCGATGTTTTATTTTGGATGGGATCATTTAAGAAGTGTTTTATAATATTTTTTGAAATATAGTTTATGAGATAAAATGTGAAAAATGTCCATGTTACGTCTAATTCAGTAAAGGGTCTGAAGGCCTCCGTAGTCGAAAGGTCAAGACGCTCCACTACGAATCCAGAGGTCGCGGGTACAAACCCATTTTTGAGTTTGATTAACATGTGTTATTTCACATTCAATCAATATAAAATAATATATAATATATTTGCAGGACGTTCCAGAGTGGTGGATACTTGCAAGTATAGATAATTATCGCTCTGGTATAAGACTATCGCTACGGCTCCTAAGCGTATAGAGCCAGTGAGACTATGGCATCCCCAATTAGGGCATGTTGTGAGGCTGAAGATAGTGGGGAGGGGAAGGAGATGGGGAAGCGGAAGGTTAGGAAGTACCTGGCTATTCAAATCTGGTCACCAAACACGGCTAAAGCCATTTTTAGGCAACGTTTCGATTCTGAATGGTGGTCTTTCACCAGGGCGATACTCAAAGTATCTACCACTCTGGAACGTGCCGCAAATATGACTTATATTATTTTATATAAATTAAATATGTTATGACATATATTTATAAAATAAAAATTATTTGCGCACGCCAAGTTTGGACCCGCGACCTTTGGATTCGCAGTCGAGCGTCTTACCACTCGACCATGGAGGCCGTCAAATCTGGTACGGTTAGTAAAATACATAATCAACTCACAAACACATAAATCATAAATACTTCACAATTACACACACTTTACGCGAGATGAGATTCATTCAAACACTCTACAAAGACGATACGGCAGGCGGTTCATTGGCTACCAGGGGAGCAGTTAATATAATTGCCTTCCAGAAAACATAAAAAAGACAAAATGAGCGGTATTCAAAATAAATTATTTCCATTTCGTAGAACAAAATAATTGCTGGTAGTAAGGCACAATAATAAATTGTTATTTATTATTCTGGTCAACTAAGTGGACAAAATTGTAATTTTCTTTCATCTGGAATAAAATACAATTAAAGTGAAATTATTCAAATTGTAACTGTGACGTCATTAACATCAGAACAACTTTAGACTCTTGATAACTCTTCCTCTGCTCGAAAATATTAATTTTAAATCATTTCCATTGTGAGCACGTACGACCGTACGAGTGTGAACTTTTCAAATTTGGAACTGATGTTAATTGAAATTTTCAAATTTAAAAAATAATAACTTCAAATCTCTACCTACCTAATAAAGTATCTACGTATAATGTGTTTTAGCAGACATTATCCTATATTTGAAATGGGTGAATTAAAGCAACTAAAAAAAATTCTTGGCAAGTCAAGTTACATCCTGTGATTTTTCACGGGTAACTACTAGTAATTTAATAATCTCCCGTACAATCAAAGTAAATCAAATAACACTAGCAACAAACTCCCACGCCATAAATGATGTTTGAGTTCACAATCATAACAATATCAGCCATGATAAAATTCAGCTTGCAGAAGATAGTAAGTCATGAACTAGTAGAATTTCTCCATTAGGCTACAAGTCAAAAACACATTAAATACACAAATTTATACTTTAAAATATAAGTTGATCGTTGGATTGTCATATAATAATTTAGTTCACCTACTCACCTCACTACACAACTCTTATTACGTACGGACGTCACTAATATGAAGCAGCCCACCACAAATTGACTAACCGACAGACTCACAGAGGTGAGGGAGGAGATATTAACGGGTTCGCTCCTGGGGATTGGAACCCTGAAATTTCTTGGAGGAAGTCTGAAGAAAGAAAAGTGTGTTCTCTCGGAAAAACGGACAACGAAGGAGGGCAACTACGCTATTGTACTCAAACTGCCCGGGAATACCGCCAGGTACAACAAGACGACCAGAATCATTCCTCGCCATGTGCAGTATGCCACCCGCAGCGACGAGGAGTCGTACAAGCTACTCGACGGTATTCCATCGCTTAAAAGGCGCTCTGCTTAACATCTCTGAAAATCTAAAATATAACCCAAATTTTCACCTAAACAAACATTCCTTATTTGTGAATAAGTGTTTTCTCCCTCTCATTTGAAAAACTCATCCTTGAATACTAGCAAATATATGTGATTCATATGAGATATTTTTTTATTATTTATAGCTAAAAATCCTAACAAATGTAATCGAGATGACATCTCACTTCCTGAGATAGAGAGCCTGCTCGAATTTAAATTTACCTAATGCACATAGGTTAAATTTGACGCCCAACGTTAATTTGGCATTACAGCGACTCCGAAGCAAAGGTAGTAGTAATTTGTTTCTAAGACATATCAACCAGAAACCAAGTATCAGGTACTTACCAATCGAAATAAATCTCACGTTATCTCCTAACGCTTTCCCGTGGCTGGCGTATTGCATTACTCGGCGATATTTTCATGGATCTGGTTCTGTGTGCGAAGGAATGAATTTTAATTAAACCGAGATTTCCTCTCCTCTTGGGGCGGGTATCTCGTGGGCCGGAAGGTGCTGCCACTCCCGCTAATTCCCGCTACCTGCCGAAAGAATCTGTGTAAAGGTGTTTTAAAGAGAAAAATGCCTCTAATAAATTTTCTTGTTTTTTTCTGAATAGAATCTAATTTCGCGCAGAACGGCAACTTTATTGGTTTTGTAAGAAAATGGGTTAGAATGAAAATAAATCACCCGGTTTTCTGACGTTTTTCAGGTAATCAATGTCGCGTAGTTGGGCTATCTATAACTTGGCGTTTATTCTGATTACGTAGTTTCGATAAATTGTAAGTAAAGTTGTTATCACAGAATATGAAAGTAGGCACAATTTCCATAAGGAATCAGAAATCAGTTTATAAAGTGAAGGGCACTTGAGGTCAACTATCACAAAACTGCGCTTTATAAATTTGCTGTTATTATTATTACCATTGGTGTATGAACCAATGGCCATTTTATCTAAAACTGAGAACCGTATGGCTTACGGCTCAATCGAATTTAAAAAATGCAAAAGATATAAATATTTGTTCCTCAAGAAAAAAATATTGTTTAGAAGTCAACAATAAATTCTTATTGGCATAAGCGAGTTTTACCTGGACACACGCTTTCGAATACCACTTAGAATAACTTCAATTTTTCAAAATAAAACCATCCGGTTAACCCTAGGAGCCCCGAAATGGATTAGGGTTTCTCAATTACATCGATATTCGTAAGTTTCCTTCTCAAAGAAATATATCCGGAATCGTTCTATGCTGGCATCCCCACCACGAAATATTTATATAATTAACCTCGTCTGGTATGACCAATCTGTCTGAACAAAATATATTAAAAAAAAACTAACAAATTCTCCGAAAGGATCAGCCCTTTGCAGCTATTCCCGCAATTTAGTATGTTATATATTCCCATAACAAAAAAACGTCTAATTTCAGCAACCTACAAAAATTCTCAATTATTTTGAAAGCGTCTAATAGACTCCGAACGCCAATTTATTAAAAAGTCAGCTTGCGGACTCTGCAAAATATCTCGTCGTTGTTTCGCACAATTAAATTAATTCAACCAATTAAGCCGTATTTTTTTTGTTTTGATCCGATCCGATGTATTGTAAAAAAGACAATTTTCGATAAAATAGACCACGTTTGTATCTATCTGTATTATGAATTTTGTATAAACCCACTGTTTTCTTTATCTTTATTTTAATATTGTATTTTATTTTCATTTTGTGGGCTTTATTTATTATGTTTATCCGAATATATCTTCTTTAATGATCACACATGTTTATTATTTTAAGTTAACAATCATACCATGGCTTACTTAGAAACAAAGCTACCCAAGGCGGTCAAAATCACCGCTATCACCTGTTTCCAGACTCATTTTAACCAGCAGTATTTTACTATCAACTTTAAATATAAAAACGAACAGCTTGTACATATCACGATATCTCCCAAAGATTTATAAAAGATTTTCTCCCCGTAAAGAAAATCCGTTTCCATTCTTTGCCATTTCATTTCCAGAATACTCCGACCGCAACTTTATTTATATATACAGCAAACAAGATGTCATTAAAAGATAACTGGCCATCCAGATCTACTCGCCTCCAGTGCGACAGCGGCTCTCCATCGATTTATTATAATTTATTCAATAAACACCGTCTCTATTGCCTCTGGCGGGCTCGCCGAATCACTTCCCCCGATTTCCATAAACTATTACTTTGTTAGGAGAGGGGAGGGGCATATAAACTTTCCCACAATTGATCTTGGAAAAAGACTTGGTTTTTATATGCGTCCAACTTTCGCAATATCCGATTCCTCGAATCTGTCGACATTTCAAACAGGGTGACTCGCTCGCCAATAAGTCAAGACTTTCCCGGCACAGTTTGAAGCCATCCAATGCGAAAATCGCACATACGGGTACATAAATACAGGTGTAACTGCTTTACGCGATTCCCCGCGGGAACTCCGACGGCATTGAGGAATGTTAAATTAAGAGGTAGGTTTTAGATACCTGTCTTCTTTTTTAATAGTGACTACCGCCCAAGAGTCCCAACTGCTCCCAACCGTTTAGAGCCAGTGAGACTATGGCATCCCCAATTGGGCAGTTGTGAGGCTGACGGTAGTGGGGTGGGGAAGGAGATGGCGAAGAGGAAGGTTGGGAATATACCTGGATATTCAGATCTGGTCACAAAACACGGCTAAAGTCATTTCAAGCAACGTTTCGATTCTGAACGTTAGTCTTTCACCAGGGCGATACTTGGAGTCTCTACCACTCTGGAACGTGCCGCAAATAAACTTTACATTATTTTACATTAATTAAATGTGTTTTGGCACATATTAATTGAATAAAATAGGGTTTAAACCCGCAACCTTTGGATTCGTAGTCGAGCGTCTTACCACTCAACCATGGAGGTTGTCTATTCAAATCTAGTCACTAAACCAAGCTAAATTCATTTCAATATTTCACTATCTTCCACTCTGGAACGACGTTCGAATATTCTATGCTTTTATGATTTGTCAGATGAATTTAAAAATATGTTTGCCCATGCCCGATTTCAAACGCTCAACCTGTGGGACTGCAGCCAAGAGGCTTGCCGCTCTCATCATGAATATCCAAAACAGTAAAAAATCTCGTATATTGTGTTCAGACGTAATGAAATTTTCTGATTTTTTCAATATATCGTTAACGGAACTATTTTCATTTCGCAACGATACGATCATGAGCTAAAAAGCTATGAAATACACATCAACGTAAAATATAATTATATTAAAACTCGGTTGAATTTGGGTAGTAGACAGTACTATTGTTCATGTAAATATACAATAGTAATGTTACTAATTTTAATATTTTAATAAATTGTACTGAATTTTTCACAAGGTCTTGTTACCTTGGAACTGTGTATTTGTCACTGAGACCATCTTTTATATGCCCTCAGAATGTCTCTCCTTTAGAGTTTTGTTATAAAATCAACCGCTAAATCTTTAGTGCTGCCAGTACAAAAACTTTACCCAATGAAGAAACTTTCCCCGGAATGTACATCCAGAGCTGTGCTGAAATTACCGGGGATTTTATTCAGCCTGCTTAAGGAAGTCCGTTGAAATAAAATAAAAAGTTCCCGGGGATTCATGCTTGCTTAGTCTGGCAACATACATGTAACATGTTGGTACCAACACTTATTCCTGAATTATCCAACGTGAAAACAACGTTTTATGTTATTTCGTATATTTTTTTAGCCCTTTATAATGTTCGAAGTACATTACTCATTAGAGGTTGTACAAATTTTTCTGTTTTATGTTAAGATCTTCATTCATATTTTGTTTGACAAGCCCTCAAAGGGCACAAAAGGCGCTAATAACTAGGATTGCTTTGCGACAAAGGATGGACGGTTACCTCGAGAGAGTTTCCTCTTTGGGCAAGAATAACCTCGTCGAATTTCACGTTTCAAAGACCCAATCATCTCTGATTACGGCTAAGAGGGATCGAAATGACAATTTCGTCTCCTTCAACGGAAGCAATCTTCCCAACAAGGTTTAAATTGACATGCTCGATGTAACCAAACGACCAGCTGAGGCACGGAGGCTTCATCGAAGCTAGAGTTAAGTTAGCCTCTCAGAAGTTAGGCGTTCTGTACAGGGCCCGCAGATACTTTAATAGTACACAACTGATAACTAAAAATCTCAAATGCCGTGAACTCTTGAATTTGACAGTCACCTCTGGTCTAGGCCCTCAAAATACCTGAAAAACCTTCGACTCTGTACAGAAACGAGCGGTTCGTTTGATATATTTTATTTATAGTGAATTGCGCAAAAGAGTCCCAACTGCTCCCAACCGTCTAGAACCAGTGAGACTATGGCATCCCCAATCCCTAGGGGTATGTTGTGATGCTGAAAGTAGTGGGGACAGGAAGGAGATGAGAAAGGAGAAGGTTGGGAAGTACTTGGTTATTCAAATCTGGTGATCAAACACTGCTAAAGCCATTTCAAGCAACGTTTCAATTCTGAATGGTGGTCTTTCACCAGGACGAGACTTATAGTATCTATTACTCTGGAACGTGCCGCAAATATACTAAATATTATTATATTTGAATTAAATGTGTTGTGACACATATCTATTAAATAAAATGTAGTTGCGCACGCCGGATTTGAACCCTCGACCTCTGGATTCGAGCGTCTTACCACTCAACCACGCATGCCGTCAAATATTGTATTCCCCTATCTTAACAAACGGAATGCTATCTGGAGCAAAGACGTCAGGTGGGAATGCTGTCCTTGTTTTATTGGTTTTTAATGATAGATTATCCGAAGAATTTTCGGCATTGATCACTTCGGCACCGGTGGTGCATAGTCCGCAAACTCGCGCCCAACTTTTGTGCATGGTTGACATTTGTCGCATGAGAACGGGTCACTTTACGACTCGTTATTGTGTTTAACAGCTCGGCTGTGGAATTATTTACTTGCATATGTGTCTTCCTTTCTTCTAAAAGACTTTCCTCACAACATCCCCAAAGATGACATAGGCCCTGAGGAAAATTATTTATTTTGGTGCCTCCGTGTGAAGTCAATGTGAAAAAAGAATTTTTGCAAGTTCAACATATTTTATATTTTCGTAGTAAGCAATCACTTTGACATATTTAAAGAAATTTAAAAAATAACTTTGTATAAGACCACGAATATTATTTTTATTTTTATGACCAACCGGTTTCGCTTAGTCTAAGCACCCTGATGATGCTTAGGATAAGTGGAACCGGTCGGTCATAAAAAATTAAATAATATTCGTGGTCTTTTACAAATTTATTTTTTCATTTCTTTCAATATGTTTTGATTAACATTTCAACGGAAAACTTTAGATATGTTTTATAACTAAACAAAACAAATTCAATTTAAATGTATTTCGCTCTTATTATCTGTTAAAAAAGGCACAAAACAAATTTTCCGTTTATCATAATAATTATAAAAAAGACTTTGATTGATTCCAAGTTGAACGTGAGCCCCTTTCCGATATCTGCAATTTATTGCTAGGAATATAATAAGATATGACGGGGAATCCCGAATCATTTGCCAGCAGCACCATCTGTCCGCAGAAAGAGAAAGCGCAAAGCTCTTCACCTTGAGGGTAGTTTGGTGTCTGGTGTCTAGTATGGGACAAGTAGGTGGGTGTAATACGTGGGGTGGGATATTAAGGTGAGGGGTAGTTATAGTGGGCGGGTGGGAAGATGATGAAGTGACCTTTACTTCGTATTGGGAAAGCTGTTTATAGAAAATATTGAGTCATTTCAAACCAATAAAAAATGACATTCTTATGGTTATTTTTTTGCGGTCGTTAATTCCAATTTTGATTTCGAATATACGTATGTATGTGTGTATAAAGAGATAAAATTGGACAAAAACAAAACTCAAAATTTTCAAAAAAAATCTTTAGGAAAATAAATTATGGAAGAGGTAAAATATGAGATTACATTTTTCAAATACAACTTCTTTGGTAGAGACGTTAGATCGGTTGCTCTGGCATAAAGGATCATCGGTTCGAAACCAAACAAATTTTTATTTTATTTTTTTAATAAAGAGGTTTCAAACACAAACAACCAAAATTCACTTTGTTTGTACTTGTTTCCAGTATGAATGAACCACAAAAAATCAATACCAAAAATTCAAATTAAACTTGCCATAACTATAGTAAATAGGTCAAAATAGCTAGGTTTTCTCAACCACCCCTTTCCTTCCCCTTCCTCACCCCACGGACCTCAGTCACATACAATTTCTCAAATAAGGGATAAATAAAGTAATAATAATAAAATAATTACTTCGTCAAGGGCGCTTGTAATAGTTTTACTGGCTCCAGACAGTTAGAACGCGCCGGGTGTAGTATTTAAATGTCAATTAATACCGTTAAACGTCTGTCATACACACTCGCTATAAAAGCATCCACGTGTTAGCTACAAACGAAAGTACTGCCATCTTTAATATTTAAAGAGAACTATTACATTAGACGATAAAACGTTAAAAAATGTATCAATTCCCAGTTTAAATTCCCACTTGTTTGTATGCGTTACAAACTACAGTAACTGTCGAATACTGTATATCCTACATGCTCGTCTTATTTAAACTGACCATACAGGCAGATTATCTGACAAACAAGTGGGGTTATGATTCCACATCAATCAAATTGACACTTTAATGTCTTTATTAGTTTCTTCCTCCCGGGGCAAGGGTAGCCCGGGCTCAGTTACGCCCCTGACCGGCCGCAGACGATTGATCACTTTTCCATGATATATATTATGACCCCTGTAAAGGGGAGGAATACGCCACTGGATTGAAGAATCTTATATCATTAATTCTCTGTATCATATAATACACGTACATATCTTAGATACGATAATATTGTGTTTTTAAGTGAATACCGCACAAGAGTGAAGTGCTCTCAACCGTCTGGAGAGGGGAAGAAGATGGAGAAGAGGAACGTCGGGAAGTACCCAGCTATTCAGATCTGGTCACAAAGTACGGCTAAAGCCATTCCGAGTAACGTTTCGATTCTGAATGGTGGTCTTTCACCAGACCTCTGGATTCGTAGCTGAGCGTCTTCACCACTCGCCCACGGAAGCCCTCGATTAACTATCTATGACACCTATAAAAAAAATATTAAAAGAATCCAAAGGATTTTTTGCGTTGCTCCAGTTATACAACGAGCGCACCTAAACGAACATATATATAAACATGATCTCGAACTATAATTATTTACCCACTCTTTATAATCGAAGAACCTACCTTGACCTATACAAAGTCTGCAATAATATAATTGACTGCCCTAATTTGCTTGAACTAATAAATATAAAAGCACCACCTAGAGCAACTAGGTCTAACCACATATTCCACATTAGCCGGACGCGCACGCATGCTGGTATCAGAGACCCAATTAGAAGATTGTGCGAATTATTTAATTAAACTTTCAAAGATTCTGAAATTTTTTTCGATTCATTAATTACTTTCGGTAAAAAATTGAAAAATTCCTGTGAATGACAAATTTGATCTAAAAATTGTGTACTTTCCAGTTTTTCCTTAAATGTATTTTTATGCGGGTACTGTACTCAGCTTTACCCCTTGATTCATCCCTCATCTTTACTAGAAATACGAAGGCTTTAATTCTTGCTATTTCTAATTTTTAAACTAAAATTCGTGGTGGAACTCCATTTGATAACCAATTTTTTAACATTATTCCAAAAATTTTTATTTAAGACCTGACCGGTTTCACGTTATGATGGGCATCTTTAGACTGGAGATGCCCGTCATAAGGTGAAACCGGTCAGGTCTTAAATAATAATAATAAAAAATAGTGGAGTAAATTTGAAGAATTGGTATTATTAAAATCATTAAAATGAGATTTACTGCTTATTGTATTTAAACAACACTAGCCATCACTTTTGTATGTATATCAAATGTATTAGTATATAGATATTACGCCATCTCTCTTGCTTTATATTTTACTGCTCATAAGTACTTAATCTGTAAGAAATAGTTTGGATACAGGCGAATTCTCTATGTTTTATGTTTAATATTGTTTATTTGTTATCTTGGGTCTGTATCTGTGTTTTCTCCTAAATAAAAAAATAATAAAAACTTGCACTGGTATTATTAGTGCTTGGATAGAATTATCAGTGCATATTTTGGACTATTGTTTGATGGAGCTAAACGGTAAAAAGATTAGAATCAAATTAAAGAGCAAGTTGCGTGTGGGTGGTTTCGGCTTGATAGAACTTATATATCGTGATATCTTTATGAATGGACGGTTCGTAAAATGGCCGTTTATACAGGCGGTCCTTGACTTTCGCACGTAATTGATTTACGAAATGTGTACGAAAATTGAAACGCACGAAAGCAGAGTAACGAAACAAAACATTAAGCATTGAAAAGTGTTTTTTACATATTTATTTTAGAATCAGGTGGATTAGCATATAGGTAATTTAAACTCTATTGATAAGTACCTAGTGTTTTCATTATAAATTTATCAAGAGTTAGTACAACGGTTCATTTCTTGGTAGAAGAGTTCTGTATCACGCTGTGTCTTTTTCTATTGACGTGAGATATATGCTCTCGTTTGAAATGACATTCCTCCACTATGGTCATTGTTAAGTCACTGTTCCTCAATCATCACTCTACTAATTATGGGTATCAATCTCCACTGTCCAGAATGTCGTAGACTTGTTAATAATAATATTTGGACGATTTGCATAGCACTGTTTTTGTGAAAAATCACCTCAAGGGTGCTGTACAGATCTTACTTTCTATCATTACATATTAATTCCTAGTTTAAATAAGAAAATATACAGGAACATACTTACCTGGCAGGTCCCATCAGATAGAAATAATTATTAACTTAAAATTATGATTATTATTATTATTATTTATTTTTTTTCCGATTTAGGGCATGGGAGCGAAATTAAAAGAATGGACTTTCTGAATTTGTCATACAGTACAGGAATTTTAAAGAAGTGATTTGTTAACTCAAGTCATGGTCTTGAAATTTTTGGTACCAGTGTAAATATTTTTTGTCATTCTTACGACTCTAGCAAAACTTTGGCTTGACCTTGGCTTTGATTTGAATGTTCTTTTTCATGTATATTTTGTTCTATTTTGTCAATGCTTCATTTAATATTATGTATGTGCTGTTCTTTCTCTGTTGCTCTTGTTATGTATTTTTTTCTAATTGTCCGTTAGTTGATAAATAAATGGAGAACTAGATGAATGAAGGCTTCGTCCATATTCTTGGTTTTCAAAGTCTTATCAGTGAGTTCGTTTTCAGCTTCTTATTTTTCTTTTCCTTCATTTCGCAGTTTTTTTATCTTTTGTAGATCACTCAAATCTTCATTTGACGAAGGTTCTGATTTAGGTTCCACTAAGTCAACAATATCTCCATTGTCAACATCAAATTAAAATTGTATTCCAGGTTGGATTTTGAAAAAAAATGTAACTCAGGTAACTCGATGCTCTCACTGAGTTACCCAAAGCGACAAAAAGCTGAAAAATTCCCAAACTTGTATCGCTTGAGTTAAGCCTTCTCCCAAATCGTAAATATATTTTAAATGGCTAAAAGGCCACAAAAGTTTTCAAAATCAAACGAGAGTAAGAACATTCGATACAGAAAAAAAACTGTTAAAAACTGCATATTCAACTCATTTTTGATCAAAGTGTCGCTTAAGCCCTTTTGCTTTTCCAGCGAAGATATTATCTATTTCAATTATTAAAGTTTCAGGAGTTTCTTAGAAGTCAAAAGTCGATAAAAATATAAAATTTGAATATGTACCAAACAGCAAATTGTACGAAAGTAGAACGTATGAAAGTCGAGGACCGCCTGTGTATTTTATATAATACAATACACGTGGCACCATCTGTTGCCACCATCAACTACCACTATTTATCAAGTGTCTGCAAATTTATTGGTTAACCTTTAGCGGCGCCCGAATATCATAATTACACGCGCTTAATAAATTACAGCTCCCTGAACTTTAGTGGAGTCAATTAGTCATTACTCATTAGTCATTAATTAATTCTGAATATGGCTTTCTCAAGGACTGTCTGCTGCCTTCTGTCTACAGTTGGGTCGGGTCAATATAAGCTTTACTTTTTGTCCTCTAAACGTATTTACATATTCATTAGGTACATATGATTGACCCAGAAGCACAATCGTCTACGTGCGTAAAACATGCGGTCTTCGGATATAAAAGATTTTTGAAAGCCGAGATTTTGACTTATTTTTTTCAGTGCAAACCTGATGATTTTTTAAATTTTATACTATCTGTTTTATTAGCACGCATCAATCGATAATGTTTTTATTTATAAATTTAATCAAAGATAAAAAGGTGATGGGTATCTATATTTCAAAAAAATTGTTAATTGATTTTTTTTTTTCAAAGTTGGTGACATTGTGGTTTTTTTCATGAATTAAAATTTTCTTGTAGTAATGTTATTTTGAATGTTTGGCAGTTGAATATTTTTGAGAAAAACTCGTTACCTGTTTTAAATTCTATAAAAGTGACACGAGATTAGAGAATATTTATTTTCGTAAACAGAAAACAAAATACAGATTCGATAATAATTTCCATTCTCGTTCGACCGTACGAGTGTAAAGTTTTCAAATTAGAAACTGATGTCAATTGAACTTAAATAGATGCTTTTAAAATCCCTACGTACCTAATGAAGCACCCACTTATAATGCACGAATATTTTAGCAGCCTTTTTCCTATATTTTAAAAGAGTGAATTAAAAAACTAATATTTTTTTAGGCTAGTCAAGCTACGTCCTGTGATTTTTCACAACTAGTATTTTTTTTAATAGTGAATACCGCACAAGCGTCCCAACTGCTTCCAATCCTCTGGAGCCAGTGGGACTAGGTATTCTCAATTAAGGTATATTTTGAGATTGAAGGTAAAAGGGATGGGAAGGAGATGGGGTAGAGGAAGGTTGAACACTTATGTTGAAATATCACAAATTACGCTATGTTAATGCAATGTTATTATTATCAGGAAGTACCCGGCTATTTATATCTAGACACCAAACACGACTGAGGCCATTTCAAGCAACGTTTCGATTCTGAATGGTGGTCTTTCACCATAGTGATACTCAAAGTATCTAACGCTTTAGAATGTGCCGCAAGTATACAATATATTATTTTATATGAATTAAATATGAAAGAACACACGATTTGAATCCGCGACCTCTGAATTCGTAGTCGAGCCTCTTAACCACTCGACCACGGAGGCCGCCAAAAATATTTTGTATTACGTAATACAGATTTGAATGATCTTTTAATTTACCTGTTAACCATGTAGAAATAAAATATTAAAAATAAATAATACTAAGAATTTGGGGCAACTTTGTACTGGGTGATTGTAACGAATATTTATACAAAAAAATGTGCATTTTTACCATTGATTTGATGTCGGTTTAAGGAAATGTGTTTAGTTAGCATACAGTTGCAGATAGATCACTGCACGTTATCCCTCTTTCTTTTTGTGGATTTATCCGCCATACATTAGTCAGTAATGGCTCCACTGCGGCCGCAGTAATTAACTGAAATCAAGTAACGGGAAGGGAAAGAGAAAGGAGGAAGAAGAAAGATCGGAGGGGACTAGCTGTCTTTGGCATGTGCGTGCGAAATATATGAATACTTACATAGGATTTATGGGAAGCTGATGAAAAGATTCATTGCCCCATTCCCACGATAGAGCAGAAAGAAACCTCACTGAAGCACCGACGTAAGACAGTATTAATGTTTTTTTAACCCCATTAGGAACTAATCAATTTATTTTTTTGTGCAAACATCACGACACCTAACTAGAAGCTAACTAACTAACCATCATGCCGTTTCCCCGCAGGGGTGCGGACGGACCGCCATACCACTCTGTCTTGGTACACACTCCTTGCTTTATTCACATTCATACTTCGGCTCATACATACTCTTCTGTTATTCTGACTCTTCGTATGGCCCGAACCAAGTGTTTGATTCTTTTCGGCTTTCTAATACAAACATTTGAATAATTCTAATCTAACACAAATTGAAATGCAGAAAAAATAAAAGAAAAGCACAGTTATATTAAAGAAAGTCAGACAACGGAAATTAAATGAAAAATCTATTAAAGATCTACAAAGAGTAAATTAATAAAAGTAAGCGAGATAATGACATTGTGCACTAGAAAATAACACAGCTTTTATTGTTTCGTTGTGTTGTTTCTGCCGACGTAGAGAAGACTCGAACTAATAAAATGTGAATTTTTTTTGTGATTACCGCACAAGAGACCCAACTGCTCCGAACCGTCTAGAGCCAGTGAGACTATGGCATCTCTAATTGGGGTATGTTGTGAGGCTGAAGGTAGTGGGGAGGGGAAAAAGAAGGGGAAGAGGAAGATTGTATCTGGCTATTCAGATCTGGTCACCAAACACGGCTAAAGCCATTTCAAGCAACATTTCGATTCTGAATGGTGGTCTTTCACCAGGGCGATACTTGGAGTATCTACCACTCTGAGTGTTTATGAGGTTAATGAGTAGAAAGCTTAGTATGTAACAGAGAAAGAACACATAATTTTTCAATTAAGCAATTACAAAAATAGATTATATTAGAACAAACACTCTGATCGACTACTTTTTTGGTGTCCTTGAAAAAATAATACTTTCTGCCCAACAAAGTGAACAGTTATCCGAATCGCTTTCTTTCTACTTATGCAGATCGGCTCACGTGCGTAAGTAAACCGGCCAGCTGATCGCCTCTAGAATAGTCGACAGCCTGATGAAGCGTACAATACGTGAAGTTAGCTAAAAAAAACAAATACCTTCCGAAAATTTTTATACTGATGGTGATAATATATATTACAGCGTTTATTATATTTGTTGGAGAAAATGTGGTATTCAAAATTTAAAAAAGCAAAGTTTCGTCAATGAAAATATGGAGAAATGTATTAGAATTACTTTTTAAGGAAGGTCGGTAGTGTTCCAGGTTCTAGTGTTCCTTATCCAACTCTAAATGTTGGCGTCAAAAGGAAGCCGAAGAGAGCCTCTGTTCAACAAGCTGCAAAAGCTCCCAAGTAATTGGCTACAAAATTCTTAAATGAGCTTTGAAGCATTACAAAGAAGCACTTGTTGGTTGGGCTGTTACTAGTTAAACATTGTTCTTATTAATACTCTTGTGTTGCGCACTGTTGTTTTGGCTGGTTTTACTTGTCAAATGAAAAATCTTTACATTTATTAATATCGTTTTCCGAACCATTAGATGATCATCATAAAAATAAAATAATCTTAATTTAAAATTGAATACTTCAATCTTTTTCATGCGTTGGTGCATTTCCAGTTGCGTCAATTAAATATATAAATATTTTAGGTCATCTATTCATATGATTTTAATAAACTTTACTTTAGATTGAGAGTTTTCGTATTTACAATTTTTTAAAAATAAGCTAAATATCAACAACAAATCGACACACTTACATAAGTGCGTCGAGTGGAGCTGAAATACAAGTGTGAATACAATATGGCCCAGCCAACATTAGTTTATAACTTGGCAGATGTTTGTTCTAAGAATCTAATAATGCCGTGACAAGTTGTGCAAAAGTTTTGTTAATTTTCGGAATAATACAAATACATTGTATTAACATATTTTAAAAAAAAAGAAATTGAGAAAAGAAAAAAAAAAAAAACAAAAATACCTCTTTAAAAGGAACGTAAGTAAAAACGTTCAAATATTCCAAAAAATATATGAACGAAAATTAAAAAGTTTTAATCATTTTTTATTACTGTTAAATTATTATTTAAATATGTTATGCTTATGGCGTGTTTTTGTGACTACGCTTAAAAAAGAAAATAATTTAATAAATGTATGGCTTTCGCATACTTTACTTTTTTTATATAGTACTTTTCTTTAGCAAGGTAAGTTTGCTTCTATTTATTATCTCTGTACATAATTTAAAGAAATATTTAATTTTTTTTTATATATATAATTCAATTTAATTAATTTTAATTCAATTGAATTATATAAAAAAATAATGGATTTCTACAAATTCAACACAAAAAATATAAATATGCTTTATGCTATCTGTAGTTAGTAATAAGATTGAGCCTAGGAATTTAGATTATTGGTGTGATTTTTCACAAAAACGGCGCTGTACAAATTATCCTAATAATATTATAATGGTGGGATGTGATGTGATTGTGCATCACAGAAGCGACGTCGGAACAAAAATATTGGTATTTTAATTGCTTGGAAATCTTTCACAAATCTTCTCTTTAACACGAATGCCAAAAAAAAATAAACGAAAGCTAGAAATCTTGTTTAACAACATAAAATTTCATCCGCGCAATAAAAATACCAATGCACTTCAAAGAAAAAATGTCAATTGACCCATGAATCCTTCATTGCAGCGTTTTCCTATTTAAAAATACAACACGCGTCTTGAATTCCGCGTCAATCTCTCGTGGAATAGTTTGCATTTCTAATCCGAAGCAGGAATCGGGACTGAAATAGCTTCCGTAATGTGGAAAACTCACAATATTCATGTCAAATGGAGTGGGCAGAGGAAAGGTGCGGATTCGGAGACTCGGAGTAATGTTAAAAGGGCTTCATTCAAATATATAATATCCATATTTTAGCATTTTTTTTTTTTTTTTTAATAAAATATCAAATAATGTCTTTGCTATTTTTTAAGTGGGCTCCGCGAGGAATTGCTTTTAGCAGTGGCAATTTTTCGCAAACTGCTTAATATTTCCCTTCCTTAATTTACAGGAAATATAAATGTAAAACTGTAAATGAATTTACTAAAAAAAATGTATGCGAATACCGCGTAAAAGTCTCAGCTGTCCGGAACCAAAAGCACTACGGCATCCCTAATTTGAGTATGTTGTGAGGCTGTAGGTAGATCTGCTCACCAAACGCGGCTAAAGCCATTTCAAGCAACGTTTCGATTGTGAATGATGGTTTTTAACCAGCGCAATACTGAGAGTACACCACTCTGGAACGTATCGAAATACTATATTATATATGTCATTTTATTTTAATAAAAAGTTGAATAATACAAATTGTTCAAAATCTTTTTTTTGGCACACGCGGGGGTTTGACCCCGCGACCTCTAGATTGGTAATTGAGGATCCTAACCGCTATGGCCTCCGCAGCGTAGTTGTCTATGAATTCATCTTCAGGTTTGGAGATTGCAGGTTTGATTCCCAAAAAGAAAGATTGGCTGGATAATGGTGGCGTTTTAAAATAAATGCTGCCATAAAGGGGATTAAAAATCAAAAGATTTAAAGGAAGAACAATTATGTGATACCCCACGTAAGTCCCAAATGCCATAATAAAGTAAAGCTTACGTCTACAGCTTGGAGATGGTTGCAAGGTAATACATGGTATTACTTGCCATAGCCAAAGACATTTTCTAGCAACGTTTTGATTTTGAATGGTTTCTTCTCGCCAGGGCAAGTATCTTCCACTTTAGAGAGAATGTAAAATAATATATTTTTGTGAAAAACACCAGTCCAGAGCCACTGAATTAATAATCCTTATAAATGTTAACTATTACAATATTGGCGAACATATAGACCTTAATAGACTATATAGAACATAAGAATGATAGACCTTTCGAATCCTAGAACCCAGACAGACTAATGAAATTGATATAAGATGATCAACATATTATGTTCAAGATTTGTTTTTTTAACATTAACTCTAAACAGGACACCTTCAGGGAAATAATTTTCTTCAGGGTGGTCATCTTTGTAGATGCTGTATGGAGGGTATTTTTGAAGAAAAGAAGAAGTGAACTTGGGTCTTGAAAAACCCCATGTTGAAGGAGGGATGAAACACAGAGACCGGAAAATCATTCCACAGCCAAGCTGTTGAACATAATAACGTAAAAGCGACCCGTTCTCATGCATTGAGTTTCAACCGTGTACAAATTTTGGTCTCATGTTTGGCGAGTTTCCCGTATTCGTATTGTCGATATGTGAAAATATTTGATCAATTTCTCCAGAAGAAAGAAAAAAATCAGCTTAAGATGAGTCAATAACACACTTCTTTCGGTGTATCTCTCCAGTGTCCAGAGCCAACTGCTTGGAGCTAACCGCTCCTAAAAGGTTTTCGACGATACTGTGCGGCCACATCCAGAGCTTACCAACATCAGAATTGAAATTCATTTTCATATTTTTAAGTTCAGCAAAGCACGATATTAGAATAGGTTTAAAGTGAAATCCTTGCGGCACTCCTCTTGCACGGTGATGGTGACTCACACTCATTAGCTTTGGTCACACGCGTATGTTTATTGCGCCGCAAAGAGATCAATGGTCTCTCTTGTCCCAGCCGCCAAACGCCTCAGTCCCGATCTGAGCTTCATAGCATTGACCCACCTCACCAGAGACTTTGCTCATTATTACATTCAAACAATCAACAAAAAATCTAAATTACACACTTTTCAAAAGCAGCAAAAATGCTCAATGTGTGAAAAAATTACCATATTGATACGAGAAAGTGTACATTTTTAATAGTGCTTTGAAAGGTCTTTTAATTTTTGATAGTTTTTTTTCCTTCTCGAGATGGCAGTTACTTCTGTGTTATTTTTTGTAACGGTGATTTGTCTGGCGAAAGCTGCCATTTTCGATGTGAATTATTTCGAAAGTTCTCAGATGGAAAATATGAACTGTGACGTGACTCGGCTGGCTGTTTACCGGATGACTTTGAGGACGTTCTGGAGCGAGGAGAAGTTCCCCAAGAGTTACCCCAAGTTCAGACCCCCGGCGCAGTGGTCCACTGTGTTCGGTAAGCTTAAAGCTCTTTTACTTTTGGTTCATAAAACTTGTTTCCTTTAAATCAATGTTGCTTTCAATTATTAATTTGCAATCTCTTCAACTTTTAAACATTAAAAAAATATAGTTCATTATTATTTTAATGACAACATCAAAATTTTTCTAAAATAATATTATGGGTATCTTTCCAAATGTAAAATAGTAAAACTTTAAAAACTTTGTTAGAATTAAATAAAATATCATTATTATTTAGTTCTGCTAGTTTTTATGATAATTATGTCCTTGCACGTCGAAATAGCTGTCTCTAGAAATAATTAAAAATTATTTTTTAACTGGTCGCTATTTGTTCAAGAGCTGAAATGTACCGACAGCCGGCTTTTAACCGATAACTAACCAACTAACTAACCATCACGCCGTTTCTCCGCAGGGGTAGGCAGAGAGGACAGACCGCCATATAACTCTGTCTTGGCACACACTCCTTGCTTCATTTACATTCATAGTCTTCCGTTATTCTCACTCTTCACATGACCCGATTCAAGTATTTGGTAAAATATCAAAAAACAAAATGGGGCTAATCACTGAAATGTGACTAAAATTTTAAGCAGTGGGTGGCTTTAAAAAAATCTGTTGAATTAATGGAAGTTTTTTTTTAACAACAAATTTATAACACTATGTACTTTTATTAGATGATAACACTAGATATACTTGAATTTATTTAACCACAGAATAGGAAAACCACAATTTATTATAACCGCAGCCGATAAAACGGAATAAAGATTAAAAAAAGTGTACCAAATCCGTGAGATCCGCGTCACCGGTGTGATTCGCGGTTTAGCATTCCAAAATAATACGTTGTTTCCACTTTTTAACATCCGTAATATCATAGTACTCCGTATTATGAACATACTACAACAATATAATATGAAATCAGTATCAAATGACTCATCTAAAGTTTCCACGAAACGGACATCGAACCCTTGACCTTTGCATATCGAGGCTTGGCCCTGACTCATCATGATTGAACCATTCCCACGTGATTAAAATCTTATTATGATCTACAACACTAGTAACTACAACAAGGTTCTCTAAAAAATTATTCAATAATCAGAAAAGAAAAATTTTCATCGATATCATTTTAATTTAAAAATTTACCGCAAAAACATCGGTTTTCAGTATTAAATTACCCGTCACTTTCAATAGTAATAGACTTTTTATCCATTTAAATGCGCAGATATTTTTCATTTTAAAAATATGTCTAAATTCTATATTAAATAGTATATAAATTATGGACGAGTACGATATTTTTTAAGTTGAAAGTCCCTGGCATTTTTGAGAATGAAGCTAGGCAATTTTTTTGTTGTTGTAATGCATTGATGTGTGAAAGAAAGTTAAATAAAGTATGTTGACGACCTCCGCGGCCGAATGGTTAAGACGCTCGACTACGAATCAAGAGGTCGCGGGCTCAAATCCGGAGTGCGTTAATTTTATTTTTGATGAAAGTGTGTTATTTCACATTTAATTTATATAAAATAGTACCAATATGGTATATTTATATAAAGTGGAAGATACTTACAGTATCGTCGTGGTAAAATACCATAATTAAGGATCAAAACGTTACTTGAAATGGCTCTAGCCGTGTTTGATGACCAAATATGCCAAGTATATAAGAACCACAGATACCAGAATAGCCAGGTCTTTCCCAACCTTCCTCTTTCCCGTCCCCACTACCTTCAGCCTCACAACATACCCCGATTGGGGGTATCTAAAATTATGCGAAGATTGATTTAATTGACAGGGGTAAGGAAAGTATTATTAAGATAATAATAATAGTTGAAAGGCTGATTTATTCCGAAAAACGTATTATTATTCGCATTTAGATAAATTTTGTTAAGGTTATACAAGTCTTGTAATTCATATATTTTATTGTATACGCCCGAGAGGGCGTTTTATATTAAAGGTTTACAATTGACAGTGAAAAAATGAGAATTATATACACAAAAAATAAGGAATAGTTTTAGAGTAGTAAAAAATAATGTTTGAATACATTAAAATATTATTGATTAAAGATATATGATGTTATAGCCTTCTTGTATCTACATTCCGTGCCGTTAAATAATACATCAGCCACCTCTGCGTATGTATTAATTTAAATAAATCTTTGAATGCACAAGGAGTTTTCATCAGCTTGTACGAACTTAAAGGATAAAAATAAAAATATTATGAAATATTAAATGATTAACTCGTGTTATTAAATTATACCAGAATGCCCCACCCCTCTGCCAGCTTGCACAACATGATGCATGGGTTACTGTTATTAGTTTGTTTGGATGTGGGTACCTAGCAGCGCCAATAACAGTTGCAGGTAGTCCGTACTAATCCCGCAACTGATCGCGTGGCCGGTGTGTGCGAGCGCACTCGCGGGACCAGAGCCGACCAATCAAATTACAGGGACGTGTCGCGTGGTCCGGGCAACCCATTAATTGGTTATGGCTAATTTGCATTAAACCAAATTTGTTATCCGGCGTTGCCCGGGCGCTGCACGGGCGCGGTAGGCTATCTAGCGAGAACCAGAGGTACCTAGTACCTGCCTGAAGCAAGTTGTAGATGATTTGGGGCGAAAACAGAGCCGGTTTATATTTAATATAATGAAAAATAGATATAAAAATAAATATTTTGTAATGTAAGTGTAACAGATCCTTGATCAATTTTGGCCATTGTTGCGCTCTCTGAAATACAACGTTCCCCGCAAGGTACAACTTCCGTCGTGCCTTGCTTACTGTAATTTCGTAATAACTCACTTATGTCTTACAAAATTATATTTTTGTTAATTATTTCATCTTCTCAGACAATGTGTTTATGTATTTTTTAAATTGTATATTAATGCCATTAGTGATTTTTCTGGAACAGCTACTAAAAATTCGGTGAATTTATTTATTTACGCCCGTTAAAGGCTTTTACAAAAATATTAACTTTTTTTTTAAACAACTCATAAGCAGTGCAAAAAACATTGTAAAAGAAAATAAAAAGTAATATTGAATAACAGGTACACAAATATTGTAAATGTAAAGAACAAATAATATTGAGTAAATAACAGGTTCAAAAATATTGTAAAAGGAAAAAATAATATTGAATAACAGGTCCAGAGTCAGAGGTTTCAACAATTAGTTTAGCTCTAACCAGAAGAAAAAAGGTGCTAAATATATCAACGGCATCGGAGTATTTGTTTCCCAGATGTTGAATTCGTCGCATAAGCGTGTTAAATTATGAGGTTGAAGCAGAATTGTCACAATAGTATGGCAGGTACTGCCTTGTAATCGTTAAATGTTTTTTACTGTCTTAAAAAAAATTGAGAAGATTTTTTGCCGTTTTATTGTATTTTCGTCTGGCCGATTCTTTTACATGAAAATGTAAATAAAATTGCATGAGGTTTTCCTGTAAATACAAACAGTAATGTCCCTTTGAAAATCTATTTTTTTAGACGTACTGACTTAAGCAAACTTCAAATATTTATTGGTCGACTTGTACCGGACTTAACGCAACGCAAAATATCTCTATAGATTATTTTTTTATTGAAAAGTAAATATAGTTAATTAAAATATGCGTACAACAGGTTTTAAAGGATAAATACTCCTGAAAGGATAACGATGAATGCACGGGTCATATAATACCATCCGGCCCACTAGAGGTTAAACTACATTATGGTTTAATTTTACAGAAGTATTTTCTTGCATTACAAAGTTTTCAATTTTTTGAAGTATGGTTACATGAATATCACAATTACCTGCGTTTGATTGATTTTAAGTTCGAATGAACGTATCCCCACCTTCCTGACGTTTTGCGAACAGGGAGTAGTGTTTAAACGCGCGTAACCTAGGTATGTAAAAGGGAGGCTATGCTCATTGCTCATGGTCCGCACTATTAATCAAATTATTTATATATATATATTATTACTGAAACAATATCAATAACTAAACAGAACAAACAAAAGAAACAGAACACGGTTTTCGTCTTACTCTTTAGATTTTTACGCGCCGACTTAGCGTTAATTTAGTTACACCGGACGTAGGCCATTAAATTAGACAGATAAGCCGTGGTTTTAAATAAAGTTTATCGCCATTCCGACCTTATAACTCGTTTATAAGTAAGGGGGAAAAAGTTTAGGTTACGATCGAGACTTAAACTCGGAAACTCTACTCTATCCTAATAGACGACGAATGCAAAAAGATCTACTAATGGTATACAGTATACTTAAGTGCGAAAGTAGGCAGGATAGCAGCCCACAATGGAGATCTGAAACCAATCCCGATGTGTAAAGTGTAAACTTAATGTTCTAGAAATGAGATTCTTAAGACGCATATCCGATCACATAATCGTTCAAACGAGGAGATGTTAGTACATATAACGAGATCAATGAAGGGATGCTTAAATGATTTCAACGTGCTAAAGAGCGGATGGAGGTCAAGGTCGCTCCGGGAAGACATGGTGAGATCAAGCCATCTACATATTTGTACGAATGAAACGGCTGTGTCTAAGTTTACAAACAAATTGGTGATAATTAAGATAATGGTGGTCTTTCACCAGGGCGATACTGTCAGACCACCATTCAGAATCGAAACGTCGCTTGACATGGCTTTAGTGGTGTTTGGTGACCAGATCTGAATACCTAAGCACCTTTCCTCTTCACATATTTTCCCCTCCTAACTACCTTCATCCTCACAACGTACCTAATTGGGGATGCCATAGTCCCACTGGAACCAGACGATTAGAGCAGTTGGAACTCTTGTGAAAAATAATTTGAACACGCCAGGTTGTACAACAAAACACGAGAAATACAAATTATGAAGGCTATCATCTTTTTAGATATGCACGAAAACTGAAAAGTTGTAGTGAATAGTTTCATATGCCCAAATTAAGGTAGTTTTTGCCTTGTTTCATGTGAAATTTATCGTTTTTATCAAATGCCGATTGATCACTTTCATTAGCCTTTTAAAATTATTTTTTGTTACAGTTAATACCTCGCAGTGGTAGGCAGAGGAAGGACCGCCATACAACTGTGTCTTGGCACACACTTCTTGCTTCGTTCACCTTCACATTCGTCTCATATATATGTTTCTGTTATTCTGACTCTGCGCATGACCCGATTCAAGTATTTGATTCACTTGATTGTGCCATGTCTTTCTCGGGCGTCCTCGACTTCTTCTTCCATTCACTTTCGCATCATATATTATTTTCACACTCCTTTCTTCGTTCATTCGCTCTACACGCCCAAACCATCTAAGCATCCCTTTCTAGATCTCATTCATTACGCTTAAATCAGCCTTTCATTTTTTCCGGATATCCACATTTTAATACGGTCATAAAGGTTTTACCGCAAATACGTCTCAGGCAACTCATTTCCATTTTAAGCAACAATTATTTAATATAACCAATAATAACTATCGTAATATTTAAATTTACGTTTATTTTTTGATCACCCAAATCAAATCACCATTTTTTTTAATAGTGAATACCACACAAGAGTCCCAACTGCTCCCAACCGTCTGGAGCCAGTGAGGCTATGGCATATGGCCCCAATTGTGGTATGTTGTGAGGCTGAAGGTAGTAGGGAGGGGAAGAAGATGGAGAGAGTAAGGTTGAGTATACCTGGCTATTCAGATCTGGTCACCGAACACGGCTAAAGCCATTTCAAGCAACGTTTAGATTCTGAATAGTGGTATTTTACCAAGGCAATACTGGGGGTATCTACCGCTCTGGAACATGCCGCAAATATATTAAAAAATTATATATTAATTAAATGTGTTATGACACATATTAATTAAATAAAATTTATTTGCGCACGCCGGGTTTGAACCCGCGACCTCTGAATACGTAGTCAGGCGATTTACCACTCGATCACGGATCCTTTCTGGGGCCTAGGAGTCAAATCGTCGCATGCAAATTAGTGACGGTTATTTTTTGTTTAGGGTACACGAAAATCATTCCCCTTCATCAAGGAAAAACTTTTAAAATGTAAATTTAAAAAATTTAAGTCCTCGAATAAGGTTTTCAAATTGAATTTATCCAGTGGGTACATATTGGTCCTCTTTTGCATAAGACCGTATCACACTTAACCCAAAACGAGTGCTTTTAACCAAAAAGCATATCCTTTAATCCCCGCTATTCAAATACATGACCCATTCTGCTCCATCTACCGAGTACCTACCGGCTCCAACTCGGGGCAGATTACTTACACAAATAATGTATGCAAAGAGGGCTAATGAACTGAGTACCCAGTAATTTACATTTAAATTTGTGAAAACTCAGTGGCGGGCGGTTGTATTCATTAATTATCGGTTACGATAAAAGGGGACTTTTAATATAAACCGTTCTTGAAGAAATATTGATTGGCAAAAATGCCTTTGTGACGACCCACCTCCGTGGTCAAGCGATTACGAATTCGGAACATAGTTTGTTTTTTTTTTCAGAACGTTTCAGAGGAGTAGACACTATTAGTATCGCTCTGGTGAAAATTCAACCACAATTATTGAAACGTTGTTTGGAAAAGGATTTAGCTTTGCTAATTTTTATTTTTTACAGTTACTACACATGGGAGGCCTTGAGGGAAATAATTTCCCTTGGGCCGATGTCATATTTGGAGATTCTGTGTGAAGGGTATTTTCGAGAAAAGGAAGGAGTGGGTCTTGAAGGAGGTAGGAAACACAAAGCCGAGCCGTTGAATATAAGAACAAGTCGTAAAAGCGACCCGTTCTCATGCATTGAATTTCAACCATGTACAAATGTTGGGCGCGCGTTCGGACCAGATACAAAAAAATCACCTCAAGGGTGATGTACAAATCTTAATTCCTAGGCTCTAACTTATTAATAATAATATTTGGATAATTTGTATAGCGCCGTTTTTGTGAAAAATTACCTCAAGGGCGCTACCTGGATATAATCTATGGCATATTAATATTTATTTATATTATGTCCAGATATAATATACAGAAGCATACTTACCTGGCAGGACACTTCAGATAAATACAAATATTTTATTGGATTCTATTTTTAAGAAAGATACAGTTTTGTACTAAGAGGACATAAAAATGGAAAAATTATATATTTTTTGTTTAAATGTGTTTTCATTGTTCGATTTTAGGGCATAAAAGGAAATTTCATAATACTCTTTCCTATTTCTTTCAGCCTCACAACATCCTCCATTGGGAATGTCATTTTCCCACTGGCTTCGGGCAGTTAGAACTCTTGTGCGGTATTCACATAAAAATTTTAATTAAAAAAACCGTATCACTCCATTATTTAACATGACGAATTCTCACGTCATCGGAACCCAAGGCATTAACTAAGACGGTGAGAATTACTACTGATTTAAATTTATTATTTGCATCTGCAATTTTTTCACTATCGCTTGCTTAACTTAATTTTGAAGAATAAAATGGTAGAACTATTTCTGCAATTTTGTTTTTTCGTTGTATACGAGATTCGATTCGTGCACCCACACTCCTTGGGAATTCCTTGCCATAGTCGCACGCCCTTGGGATAACTAGATTTTACCAAGCATTACATTTCTCAGAGCAACAACATATAGGAGGGAGCGCTTCTGTAGTCAGTATTGATGATTTTTGCCTGACTTGGCTAGACCTGGGCGTGGATAGGACTATGGCTAGAGCATTTATACATTCATTCATAGTACATGTCGACATAATGTTTTTGTTTATTTGTATAACCACTTTTTCACAGTATTGTTATAAACAAAAATGTAGGATAAAAAACCATTGAGTTGTATCATGTTATGTCGTATTACAAAAGGTAGTGGGCGGAGTCGCCGGAGACGCCTGAGACGGAGAACATGCTTACATACCAAAAAGCGGAGCTATATTGTGCGAGAATTTGTCTTATCTCTTTCTCTCTCACGGTTTACGACGTAAAAACCCGGAAATGGTGATTTATCGTAAATTTGTATAGGTTGCGTAAAAATGTTTAGCTCTGTCTCTCTATATATTCTTGCTCTGAGTTACATTAAGTAAATCAGTTAATCCAATCTCGTTTGAGATTACTAGCAGCTGAGAGTTTGTCTTGCCTTTTTTATGGAAATATTAAAAATAACAATGACCGAACAATTATTTGCTTTTAACTTTTTGTTAAAAGCAAGGTTTTATAAGTCGCACAATTAGAGTTGAGGCGAACAACACATTCAACACGACGACAGTAATGTCCTTGCGAAAAGTCACTGAGAAACAGCCTTTTGTTTTGCTTACACCTACTTATTATTATTCGCGCAAAAAGGGACAACGTGTGTATTTTATTTCTTTTTAGATTTTGAATATTTGACAATTTCGCAAAAACTTTCCGAAAGTTTTTTGAATGTGTTTGTTTTATTCATCAGTTTGAAAAAAACTGACAATACGTAAAATTTTTATTTAATTTCAGTATTATTTTTTTTTGAAGTCGAATAACAAGATAAATATATGCTGTATGCAAGCAATGCATATATGTGAGCACTATGTTCGACTCTCTCAACTAATTCGCTATGATACCTTTGTCAATCTTAATAATAATCTCCTTTATCTTTATCAATGTCACAATGTACAAAAGTTTAAGTGCAATTTTATGGAAATGCAATTACTGCGTTTGTAACATCCAGGTGATTCTATTAGTGCATCATTTGAAACTACCAGTAAAAAACCACGGATGTAACTTGACTTGTAAAGAAAAAACTTTATTTGCTTTAATCCACCCATTTCAAATGTATAATAACGTCTCCCAAAATACATTATAGGTAGGTAGGTACTTTATTAGGTAGAAAATATAAATATTGTTTTTTTTAATTGATAATTTTTTCCACATTTGAAAAGTTCACGCTTCGACAGTCCTACGTACTCGCAAAGGGAATTATTATTAGTAAACTGATATTACTGAATTCACCTCCGAGTAGAGAATTATTGTTATCAAACGATGTAATTTCGGATGTGAGGTGATGTGAGTACACAACATTCTAAAATTCAAATTTTTATTTTCAGTAGAAATAATGATTTTACACCGCCGCTATCACAATAGTTGGTTGATGTAATGGTCAGCATAGCTGTCTTCCATGCAGTTGATCGTGTTTCGATTCTCAGCCGTAGCAATTTGATAAATGTATATATTTGAATAAAAAATGTTAATATTCTCACTTAGCAAGTCCTGCAATTATAATATGCAATAATTTTTCACGGGTCTGCTGCGCTAGAGAATGTAATAAACAATGATTTGATTACAAATTCGGTTGCTTTAATACCCGCATTGTCAATAAAGTAAGCTCTCGAATTTTCAATTTCCACTCGAACCGTTGGCGCACTCCACGAACGCTTCGTTCATTTGATGTTACTTTCGGAAACAGCGTGGCTCAACAACTTTATTTCTCGAACTCCAGAAGTTATGAGTTGAGTTTCGCATAAAAATACAAAGTAGTTGCATTTGGTAAGTTGGTGAGTTTGCGAGGTGTGCGTTTGAACTCAAATTAGCATACTGATTTCTTTCGACTTGTTTCGCACAAGGGCCTCGAAGATATTTCCCAACATAACTTTTTCCACTTTGACCGTTTTTGTGCCAAGAAGCGCCATAGCGCTGCTACGTCAAAAGTGCCAACGACGCGAAAGCGCTTTACACTTCATTTTACGTCTTTAAAATTTTCTAAAAAGTCACAACTGCTCCCAACCGTCTGGAGCCAGTGGGACTATGCCATCCTCAACTGGGGAATATTGTGAGGCTAAAAATATTGGGGAGGGGAGAAAAGTGGGAAAGAGGAAGGTTGGGAATTACCTGGCTATTCAGATCTGGTCACCAAGCACGGATAAAGCCATTTCAAGCAACTTTTCGATTCTGAATGGTGATCTTTCACCAGAGCGATACTTGTGTGAGTGTCTACTACTTTGAGTGACAGTTGTATGCGTGGAGCTCGCGATTTTTTCTTTTAATACGTTTTATTATATTTGAATTTGTTTTTTTTATTTCATCATATTATTATTTTAACATCATCAACGCCGAGGATGAATTTAGTTTTAGAAAAATCCGTTTTGATTTGCTTACAGCTTTCTGAAGCTTGGTGAAAATAACGATGAAATAATTTTTCAATATCGGATACATTTTTTTTTTACATAAAAAAACAGAATTTTACTTGGCACTTTATCGTATATTTAAAGAAAATCTTTGGCACTAATCGAACCCGCTATTTTAGCGCCGCAACATTTTGGCCCGGAAGCGGTCCGCATTTCCGCTTTCGGCTGCCCCGGAAGTCCGAGATCTTTCCCCGCGGCAATATAAACCCGGGAACTACCTTCTCGAGAGACATCTACCGTAAATCACTCCAAACTTATCTGCCCAATTTAAAATTCCTACCGCGAACCAAACACTTCCTTCTGCTTAAACTCGTTCCAGTTTTGCTCTCCGCCCCGAATCTCGAACTTTCTCGCTGGATAATCGCTATCGGCTCTTAAATTCTCAGGTTTACATACTGTTTTGACAACTTTACCCATTCGGAGCGAGGGGAACTCTATTGGCGTTTTTCTTAAACAGTTTATTTCTACAATACACGGCCAGCGGATTTTTCGGCTGCTCGACTTTAATGAAAGCTAGTATCAAAGTTCGTAATGTTATGGATAACAGTAATTTTTAACGAAATTTATTCTATTCTCAATATCATTCAAATTAATTTTGCAACTCAGCAAACCGTATTATTCTGCGACGATAATTTAGAAACAAACTACCACATGCATGCACTCATTCCTCGCCTACATACGAGTACACTTGGAAACGAACTCACCTCAAGAATTGACACTTATGTAAATTCACCAAAACTACAAATTTACTGATATTTATTTTTTATAGAATTTAAAAGATTACGGTTGAAAAATTGTATTCACTGGAAACCTCAGTCATTTTTCTATCTAACCATAGAAAATTTAAGTGATAATGTAGCAAAGGTTTATACAGGAACCAAACCTTTTTTTAGATTGTTTTTTATAATTAAAAATTTGTTGCTTTCTACCGCTTTTAGTTTACGAGTATTTCTTTCATTTACATGTATATGTTTTTTTTATACCTGTGCACATGCAAGTACTCTAGTTTAATTTTACGTGTAAAAGTCTCGTATCGGGGCGTAAATAAATAAATAAACAATAGTTGTGTTTCCGATTTACCGTGCTAACTTTTTATGCATTTAGTCGAAAAATTTTAATACAGAATGTTTGTAAAGAAGCCTTTTTTTCAATGACGCATTTTTTTTTATATTTTTAAAAAGAAAGAAAAACATCCCTGGGTTACGAACAACTTGACAATATTTGAAAAACTCCTACTACCATCATAATAAGCGGAAATGTTGTTTGTGCAATAATGGAGGACTTAGCCAGCAGAGGAATTGAACGGTCGAATTTCCGGGTGGGAATTCGACGCGTTTGTCCACTCGGCTACCGATCAGTCATTGCCGATACCAATTTTACTTTTACAACAAACAACGTTATGGACAACGAACAAATATTTTATTGATTTTCTCTAGGGACAACAATTCCTGAAAATGTGGACCTGAGTCTGTACCCGCAGCAAGTATTTAACTCGATCCGTCCGACTGCGAACCGATCATCCTACTCATGAAGCTTTGTCTGTGGAATATTGGCATATTACAATCGATAGCCGTGCTTGAAACATTAATTCAAATACAAAATGTAACATCCGAATGATTTTAAGGTTAGGGTGTTTCATACTCTCGTCACATTTGACATCGTCACAAACGATCACAATTCGTTTGAGAGCCGAAACGGACCGACACCGGCGTTTAATATATGTCAAAATATTAGGCAGTGTCGGACAGTGCCGCAGTTATTTTAGTGAACGAAATCCACTTCCATACTTGACTTAGGGTCGTTAGATGCCGCTTTTGTTATCAGAGCGCGCTCACGTAGCGTATACTTGCGGGCAGTCTTTTTCTCTAAAGCGAGACCATGGTGGTGCTTTGTCTATTTTTAGCCGAGTTATTTAAGTTTAAAATAACTTCGATAGAAACTGTCGCTCTTTTGAGCGCGATTGCCTCCCCACACCCGGCATCGATTTTAAAGACGTTTCGCTTTAAAAAAAATGGTGCCAATCATTGAATTGAGATGATTTCTAATGTGAAAAAGTTTTAATACAAACCTAAGTAATTGATTATTTGAATAAAATTAAATCAAATAATTTTAAAAGTCAATATCATATTGAGGGATTGAGGGTGCAAAATTTTACAGAATAGTTATTTGACTGAAAATGGCTTTTAACGTTGCTTTGTAGCACTATAATACAAGCAATACTACAAATGATTTATCTTTAAATTCTACATGGGTAGTTATAAAAATGTCTAAGGGTTCTCTCCAATGAATAAAATTAAAACAGATATCTTTTAAATTTTATCAAAAACATTACTTGGAAAAGATATTTTTTACTAATCTTTTATTTATCTATTTTTACTCTTTTTTATATTTTTTTGCATTAACTTCATTGTATCATTATTTTTATTATGTGTTTATTTTTTTCTAATTTTACGCTTATTTTTCTTGTGATTTAATGTATTCACTCATCCTTAATTTTTTTTTTTAAAGATTGTAAATTATAAGAACCTGTTGACCAACTGCGATGTATCAGTTTAACGGGACTTCATTTTTATGTATATTATGTAAATATTTGAAAAATTAATAATTAAATAAATTTAAAGTACCTATATGTCTGTAAAGGGCGCAGTTTGAAAACCAGCCTCATTTTCCAACGTCTTACATAAAATGTCAGTATGCATTTTATATAGAATTTAAAATATTATAGTAAAACAATTTTATTCACTAGAAACTTTACACATTTTCCTAGCTGCCCGCGTAAAATTTAGATGTAAATCATTTGTGTTATTGCTTTATTAGAGAACCATAAGATTTTATGTATTTTTGGGTGCTGACCCTTGAACTCATAGTTTATTTGTTGGGTTTCATGACATTAGAACACGCCGTGTATTAATACTTTCTAGAGTGTAAACCGCAAACATTTCCACGCACATTGTGATAATTTAAAAGTGGCCCATGTTAATGGTCCATGTATCCACGTTTGACTGTTCCGGATTGCGTACAAAATAAATCCTCAGATGATGACAGACGCAAAATTTGTGCGGCCCCGATCTGCGCGAGATTCAATTAAACATTCGCGTTTCCTGTAATCCGCTGTCGGCATTCCGGGCACGCTCTACGGGGAAAAAACCTCGGCTTTTTTACCCCGCCCCCTTTAAAACCGCCCCCCGGCCCCCGTCGTCTCGACACACCCCCACCCGTCAGATATTCCGCGGGATGCAGAGGGAATCTCAATGGATATCCCCGCAAGCTTTGGCGTACTTCAAAGCTCTCCGAACCTACATTTTGTCGTTATTAATAAAATGGAGCGACAGTGGGTGCGGGAAAAGAACGCGGCGACAATTGAATTACTTTCTACAATTGTTTGAAAGAAGGCTTCATTGGTTGCGACTTGCCGTAAAAGGCTAACTGACTAATGCTTACACAATGTTTGTGTTAGGCAGATCGGATAGAACGCGACACAACTTAATCTCCACACATCGTCTCATATATTCTATTCCGTTAACCCCTTGGAGTAAGAATATATATGCAGAGAGAGCCAAATATTTTTACCCAACCTATACAAATATACGATAAATCACTTTCTCCGGGTTTTTACGTCGCAAACCGTAAGAAAGAAAGAGACAAGATAAGTAGCCGCATAATATCGCACCACTTTTAGGCAAGTAACCATGTTTTCCGTCTCCCGCGTATACAAATAAATAAAACATTATTTCGACATGTGCATGGATGCAAAAAGGTGTTTCCGTATAAACCCCACAGTAACGTCCGAGTCAGGAAAAAATTAACAATCCTGACTACACTGCTCATTGCTGATTATTGCTCTGAGGTTATACCGATTCATAAATTGATGGGATTTCATCGAACATTTGATTCTGTTTATGTCATGTCTTCCTTGGGGGTCCTCCTCTACTTGTTTATTTTTTTTATATGAATACCGCAAAAGAGTTCAAACTTTCAGGTGCTAGTAAAATAGTTGCATCCCCAACCGAGGTACGCTGTGAGGCTAAGGGGCGCTAAGAGGCAGAGCAGATCGGGAAGAGGAAAGTTAGGGAAGTACCTGGCTATTTTAATCTGGTCACCAAACAGGGCTTGAGCCATTTGAAGCAGAGGTTTGATTCCGAATCATTGTCTTGCACCAGGGACGACCTCCGTGGTCTAGTGGTTAAGACGCACGACTTCTAAAACAGAGGTCGTGTGGTCAAATCACGGCATGCGCAAATATTATTTATACGAATTATTGTGTGTTATTTTAAATTTAATTGATAAGAAATAATATATCATGATATATTTTCGACACTTTCCGGAGTGATGGATACTATTAGTATCGCCCTGGTAAAATACCACGTTCAGAATCAAAACTTTGCTTAAAATGGCTTTCGTCGTGTTTGGTGACCAGATCTTAATAGCCAAATACTTTTCAACTTTCCTCTTCTTTATATCCTTCCCCTCTCCACTACCTTTAGCCTTACAACATACTCCAATTGGGGATGCCATAGTCCTACTGGCTCTAGATAGTTGGGAGCAGTTGAGACTCTGGTAGGGTATTCACTATTTAAATTTGGGTGATCAAAAAATAAACGTAAACTCACATATTACGATAATTATTATTGTTAATATTAATTAATTGTTACTTAAAATGGAAATGAGATCCCTGAGACGTATTTGCGGTAAAACCATTATGACCGTATTAAAATGTGGATATCCGGAAAAAATGTAAGGCTGATTTAAGCGTAATGAATAAGATCTAGAAAGGGATGCTTAGATGGTTTGGGCGTGTAGAGCAAATGAACGAAGAAAGGAGTGTGAAAAGAATATTTGATGCGAAAGTGAATGGAAAAAGAACTCGAAGACGACGCCCGAGGAAGACATGTCACGATCAAGTGAATCAAATACTTGAATCGGGTCATGCGAAGAGTCAGAATAACAGAAGAATATGTATGAGACGAATGTGAAGGTGAACGAAGCAAGAAGTGTGTGCCAAGACACAGTTGTATGGCGGTACTTCCTCTCTGCCTGCCACTGCGAGGAAACGGCGTGATGGTTAGTTAGTTAGATAGTTAAAATATTCCACGGGATAGGGGAAGAAAAGGGTGGAGAGACTGGATGTAATCAGAGGAAGATATTTATGTGTTTTATGGAGAAAAACGTGTTGGATAAGCCTCCACGTGTATAACGTTTGTATTTCAAAGTACAAGCTTTTAAGTTAAAGAAATCAAACCAACAGTATTATTATGTGAGATAAATATACGATTATTTTGTAATTAATTTGTTTAACCTTTATGTGACTGAAAAGGTACCCTTTTTCGGTTTTCAACATAGATTTTTTAATGTTCCAGTAAGTCTAACCGGCTGAAACTTCCTGACTTTTCTCCACAATAGTGAAAATGAACAATTGAACATAACCGTTGGATATGTAGAGGGTGGTATGTGAGCGGAAAACGCTTATGTTAAATTACACCTTCTGATGACTGAAAAAGTACCCGTATACCGCTCATGTGTTTTATATGGAATTCGAAACTTTCCCGAATATTAATAATTTTATCTTATTTCAAATGATAAATATGATGTACTGTTGTGTTCAAAGTACATCACTTGTATTCTTAATACTATTTTCAATCACCTACTGAAGTAGAAACCCCTATAAAAGATGGTACTGGGTGAAATTTCCACCCACCAAATTCAAACACTGAGTCGAAATGTATTACATTGTAATGTGTCATAAAAGTGGTCCAGCAAACTTCAGTAAATTATATACTGTAAAAGAAACTTTCATATCAATTTCAAAAAGCGTATTTTTCATCAGTCACATAAGGTTTAACTAAGCCAATCTGGTAACTGGTAGGTTCTCGCCATGAAACGTGAGCCAGGAGTGCGGGGCAATGTGCGAGTGACGTAGCGGTGCTAGATAAGGATTTAACAATATTCAAATAGGGTGGGGAACCGGAACATCCCCAAGGAAAAGTGGTCTTAGGTGGGAGGAAACCGCTGAAACCACCACACACCCAACCTTTAACTACCCCTAGGAGAATCACTAGTGATCGGGGGACTTAGCTCGTGGACTGGCCAACGACGCGCTGAGAGAATAGCTGATACAGATTCTAGAGTTGCAGATACTCTCAGTATCGCCTTTTTGAAAGACACGATTAAACAGCACAAGTATGTTGCTGTATATTTATATAAACTAGGAATTAACATTAAATTGAAATTTAGATTTGTACGGCGCCCTTGAGGTGATTTTTTACAAAAACGGCGCCATACAAATTATCCACATATTATTTTAATTAATAATGAAAATGGGGTGGTTGTAACCAAAATTATAAAAAATAAGTCGTCACTATTCATAAAAATAGCTTTATGATGACTTTGAACGCCGAAACAGCTGTCACAAAAAAACTATAAAGTAGCAAAACGTGTTAATAATATTATTATAGGTTTTAACTTTAAACTAATTTATTAAAAAAACACTTGAAAAGGTTTTAGCCCGTGTATGGTGACTAGATCTGAATAGTCGGGTATTTCCCAACTTTTCTCTATCCCGATCTCTTTCCCCTTCCCACTTCTTTCATCCTCGCAATGAACCCCAATTGGGGATGTCATAGTCCCACTAGCTTCGGGCAGTTTGGACGTTTTTATTATCTTTATTTTGTTTTTTTTTTCTTGTTGGGACACTAATTACGCGACACATAATGTTGAAATATTAACTAATAACTAGTAACATTATAATTTAAAATAGTAATTCTAGACTTTGTAAGAAACCAAAAGGTCTTCCCTAAATAAAATGAATAATTTATCCAATACATTATCTAGGTGTTCGTGTAAAGCTTTTCAAACCATTATAAAAATGGCTGCCTATATCGATTTGGGAAAAAATAATATTAATAATTTTGATGAGATTGATAAAAATGACGGTTACGAAAAAGGTTTCGGTAGCTCAATTGACAGATACATTAATCCGATACAGAGTACAGATTCCGAGTTCGAGTCTCGGCCGCGATCTGATTTATTTAATTCTCTGTTTAATATTTCGTTGAAAATTATTGCTATTATTTCAATAATTAATTTACTAAATTGTTAAAAGGGACTTATCCGTACTAGTTTTAAAAGTTTCCATACTGGCAACTACAGCCTTTCAATACACTTCGCTACATTACATCTCAAGAAACTACACGACAAACTCTATCTTGGCTCTAAACTGTAGCGAGATGAACCATGTTTAAACATTTAACAAGGTAAAAGTAAAGGAAACTTATTTCTCCATCAATTCCAGGCGTTCGATTCTGGTCACCGGAGAACTGGAGTTAGTTCTCTCGATAAATTCGAGTTTTAAATTACACGATTAATTCGGAAGTCTTATAAAGATAAGCCAAGGTTCGTGAATAGCGTAACGTTACATTTAGGAATATTCGAAAAGGGAAAACTAAAGCATTCCATCGGCGGAGAGAATTGTAAATTTTCTAATACATAAGATTTTACATTATTCTGAAACAACCCCAGATTGTTCTAAGGGTGTCTTTTTTAGGTAAAGTATTGATAAAGGAGACCGATAAGCCCATTGAATTGGAGAATAGTATCAAATTAATTTGAGTATGAATTCATTCGCTTTTTTAATGAAAATAACGCACAAGAATCACAACTGCGCCCAACCATCTGGAACCAATAGGACAATGGCATCCATAGTTGGGGTATGTTGTGAAGTTGAAAGTAGCAAATAGGAAAAGGATATGGGGAAGAGAATGGTTGAAAAATACGTGGCTATTTTCTGGTCATCAAACATAGCTAAAGTCGTTTCAAGCAACGTTTTGACTGTGAATTAATTTTCTCTCTCACTCCTTTCAGTCTCACAACATACCCCAATTATTGAGGTTACCATAGTTCCACTGGCTCCAAACAGGCTTGAGACTGCTGTGCGGTATTCACATTTTTAAAAAAATAGTAATATAATCAGGTTAAGAGCTACCGAAACTATGAACAACGGGAAAAAGTAATACACATTTTCTATGTCTCCAATTATTTGAAATCTCCTTCGATAAAGAAATCTCTCGACTTCCAATTACTCCACCGCTAATGTGCCTGGAACTTCCTTCAGACATTGTTATCCGCGAAATGCCGTGCCGTCTATTCGATTTGTCAGATGTAAGATATTGATTGATAAGTTAATTTATATATATTTTTTGCAGAATTTCTACATAAAAAGGCAGGAAAATGATGTGAAGATTTGTGAGACTTTGTTTTTTTGTTTAAACAATGACTCTTCATATCGAAGTGAAAGAAAGGACTCGGATTTATTTGTAGTTACTCGAAGTCAAACAAATATATTAACATGAATGTTGGTCTAACTAAAAACTAAATCAGTTTAAAAGAAGCGTATGAAAATGACATAATTTTTTTCTTGAAATTTTGCCTTAGATGTTTCATTTGTTTATTTCAATGGTACAATGATACCATTTAATAACATATATCAAGAAATCATGCAACTTTAGATACTACACATTAAACAAAACCAATTTAAAACATTACATTTAACCGGTACAAACGCGTCGGATTCTCACCGAGGAATCGTGGGTTCAATTCCTCTGCTGACTAAGTCCGGCATCATTGCACAAGCAACATTTTTACGCTTATTATGATGCTAGTAGGAGTTTTTCAAATATTTTCAAATTGTTCGCAATCCGGGAATGTTTCGTCCCTAAAAAAACTATTTCCATTTATCTAAAATCTAAATAAAAATACAAAAACAAAACAAAAACAAACAATATGCAATAAAGATAGAAGAAATCAATTCGAATAACAAATTTATCCCAACAACAATCTTGTATATTTATTAAATGACGGATTATAGATGTCTACCGACGCGGTATAATTATTTCCATTATTCTAATAATCTAGGCCATGACGAGTACATTTGGTACTTAGTTCCAGAATTACTGCACTAAAAAATATGTTGATTTCTAACATTGCGTATCAGATATGTTTTCTACCCTATCTGAACAGCTAGATATGTACTCCTTAGGGACGTGATTCTTTCCATATCAAAATATCACCAAATTGGGGTGTCATAGTCCCAATGGCTCCAGCAAGTGACATTATGAGAATTTTGTAGCCTCAAATAAAAATAATGCATGTGTGTTTGAAAGGTATTTGTCTCAATGCAGTTTTTATGTTGTTCGTAATGACGTTTTTCTTTTCGCTATCGCATAACTAACATTATGTTTGTACGAAGGTTTATGAATCTTCCTCTTCTCCATCTCTTGACCCTCCTACAGAGGCATGCACTCAATAAAAGCACATAAGCACTACCCTGCCGTACTCACATACAAATATGTGTAGTATTAAATTAAATAATATGAAATTTTTACAAAAATAAATCTACACTTTAAAAATACGCGCAAAATTTAGCTAGTCGCACCGCCGTGAGCGCCCTACCAACCTTTCTATTATAACGTGTCAAAAGCAGTAACTAAATATGCTCAAACGCCTCTAACGTCAGAGTAGATTATTCTATGTTCACTAGACTACACAAAATATGTATGCTGTGAGCTGTTGCCCGTTCAAGTGGCTTGTTTGTGTTGGTATTTTTTTTAGTGTCTAAAGCAGTGCTTTTACGGAAAAGATTCAATGGCAATCAGTAATATTTGTTGACACCTATCTCCAATATCAACTAATTTGCTGTTTTTCTCACTGCCAACCTTAATCAAATACTCTGTGTACGCCACTCCCCTTCTCACACCCTTCAATCTCACGAAATTTCAAATGCACGATTACATAGCCTCACCTGAAAACGGACGTTGAATATGCGGAATAGTATTGAATAGGGCGGGTCGCAAAAAAAGGAAAAAGCCCCTATCTAGTTAATTTTATATCATTTTTTTCTACATGCAACCTTTACCTGCCGTACCTTTACTGGCCTTTGCCTCTGAAATGCCACTGGAATAATATTCCGGGTCGCCCCCAGATCGCTATAATAACGCTAAACGACCACCGCGCCGACTGAGCGATCGGATTTCACTTAGCGACGGCTCATTAGAAGGAGTCAAGCTGAGCGAGAGCATTTCCACGTTCGACGAATACATCGAAACTTAATGCCGGTTGTTTCATATCCTTGCAACATATAAACCAAAAAAAATTTAAAGGATTAAGCAGAGGGGATGAAACACCTCACATTTTTTTGTAACACGTCAGAAGCTCTCCTCTCCGTGCAGTGGAAAGCCACTGGAACCACCCCACAGTTGGGCGACGGATGTAGGAAGGGATCTATTTGCGGGTCTTGAAGAGGCCGGTAATAAATGATGGAGGAAAAATAATGCCGATAACTTATTCTACATGTGTTCCGTTTTAAGGCGGACTCACGAATATGATGCACTTGATTGTATCGTAGGGCGTTCCCAACATTTTTCACATTATTGTAATAAACAATGTAATTTCGGATATGGTGTGGATTTTTTTTATTTTTACTTTTTTTAAATTATTTTCAGTACATATCGTCACCAGAAAGGCAAAAAGGCTGAAGTACCATTTTGAGAAGTTTACACCAGAGTACTTTAAAAGTTTTTTGTTTGTTTGTTTTAAAGTAAAATTCGTAAGTCTTTAGTACCTGGTTTGATTTTGAAAAAAAAATATAACTAAATGCTCTCACTGGAGCGACAAAAAGCTAAAATGACGTCCCGAATTCTGTCGCTTGAGTCAAGTCTTCTCTCAAATTGTAAATATATTTTAGATAAAAAGTCAAAGTCATATTTAACTCATTTTTGACCAAAGTGTCACATAAGCCCTTTTACTTTTCCAGCGACGATATAATAAATTTATTCAGCTGTTCTTATAATTAATGGTTGGTAGTCTAATAGTCATTATAAATTGCCTGGCAAGCAGAAAATCGGGTTTCGATTCTGGCCCGTGACATTTTTTTATGTTAGTATAAAAATAATCATTGACTTTCAAAAAAAATCCGTTGTAAAAGCTTATATTTGTACAAAACTTTATTAAAAAAAAACTAAAGCTTCCTGAATGTAAGCTAAAAGTATTTGTCAATAGCTTTACTGCCTGGCCGGGTAAGTGGGCTACAGTTATTTGCAGTTCAATCTAACTGATTCGATTAAACCGTTATGGGATGCAATCAAATAGCTTTTGTTACAGGTGGAAAATCAGTAAACTTTTATAACTCGTAAAACCCCGCGCCTGTATTTTTTTGTCGATTTCAAACTCATTTTAATAATGCTATTTTCAACTCTATCAATTTCTTGAAGCAAAAAGCTAAAAATTACAAGAAAATGAGTAATACATTTTTTAGCCAAGAAAAGGAAATACATTTTTGAATAGGTCATTTAAGCCATGTAAATAGTGAATTTTGGAAAAATGTTGAAAATAACGCAAGCCCGATGTAAGCAAAATTTTGTTTGACGCTTTTCTAATCATCTAAAGGTAATCAAATACGACATAACTAGTTTAGTCTTGATACACACGTCAAAAGGAACATAGTGAGTAAATCGTGAAGTAGCGTAATCGGAATTAAATTTCATTTTTTTACGTATGAACAAAAATTACCAGTACTGTTTTGCATATATTAGCGCCTCACACGGCAATCTAACGAATCATGTACAGAATACGGATTAGCAAATTAATATTATCAGATAATGCTAAAATATTATTATTTTGTGATTTTAGCTACCCCCTGTTTATTTTTCTACTGTTCAATTTTTAAAAATGGTAAAAAGTTAAGAGCTTCACAGAATAATAATTTCAATGTTAGTCGGTTTGCCTAAATTAGAAATTAAAAGTTACTATAATTAATAGACCACCCTATATATAACTAAAATCAAAAAAATAAGTCGTTTTCATTTCGCCTAGCCACATTTTGATAATGACCTTGAACGCCGAGACAGCTGTTACACTAAAAATAAAAACTCAAAGTAGTAGAACTTATCAATTGCATTATTAAATTTAAATTATAATTTACTTTTATGGACTCCACAAATTAAATAAAAAAAACTGTACAGTAAAAAAATACACTTTCTGGTTTAGACAATTATTCGAAGGATATAATTTGTTGATACACAAATGAAAAGTAGAAGGACTTGTGGAAGCCTTTAGAATTTATGAATGTAGATGAAGCAAGGAGTGCGTTTCAGAATAGGGTTGACTGGCGTTTAACCCTCTTTGCATATTTCACCGAGAAACGGCGTAGTAAGTTACACTTTTTATTTTAAATTTGAGTTACTTTTCAGAATATAACTCATTAAATTTATAATACACAAAGGAAAAATATTTACTACTGGAATGTCATCGAGACTGAATACACTAGGTGGCCTTTACTAGCAGAGAAGAGCCAAAATCCTAATTATCGTTTTATTACATTTTTTTTTAAACACACGTTTCAATTGTACAAAAAACATAGGCCTCATCTCTAAAGGGCGCCGTAAAAATAAACATCTTATTTAAACGTAATTATTTTGCACACTTAGAGATGGTACTAGTTCCTGTCCCAACAACTTGGCACTAATTTGATTTTGGAGCTCGTTTGAAGAAATGTATTTTTGGGGTTTATTTTTTAATCATGCGATACTTCGCATGATTAAAAAATATTAATATATATTTTAAACAAAATACCATGTCTCCGTTATCATATTTATTATGTAGCTATTGGTAACTGGTTCCAAAAGCAGATGGAGAAGAAACCTGTTACTCTACTAACTGTAGTGATACCCCTTCAAAGCAATAATATACAAGAGAGAGCGCTGTAGAGAGAGCTGTCAGTTTTTACGAGGTTTGCCAGACTCGGCAGGACCTGGGCGTGGCTAGGACTAGGGCTAGGGTATTTATACATCCATTCATAGTGCATGTCGATATAATGTTTTTGTTTATTCGTATAACCACTTTTTCACAGTTTTGTTAAAAAATATATATATAACATGTAACCTAATTAACCGTTGAGTTATGTCAATTTATTTCACGTACCATAACGTGTGGGCGGAGTCAACGGAGACGCGGGACACGAAGAACATTCTAACAATACTTTAAAGCGGTGTGATAATTCAAAAAAAATTATTGTCTCTTTCATTCTTATGGTGTACGACGTAAAAACCCGGAGAAAGTGATTTATCCCAAATCTGTATAAGTTAGGTAAAAAGAATTAGCTCTCTCCGTATGTTGTTACTTCAAGAATACCCCTTTTCAAATATTAACTCTGTGTACATCAGTACCGCTCTGTCGATTTTATCGCTTTATGTTATACAAAAATGAACTTTGGGGAAAGTTACTTTACAGTTCATTCTCGAATGAATTCATGAAATGGAACGAGCTTGTTGCTTTCAATTCCCAGACTTCTTTCATTTTATATAATGGGGGGCGCAATCGGTGTCGTGGAACTGGCCCTGCCTGCTAATTGTATCACCTTCAAATCTCTGTTAATATTATTTTTTTGGAATATCTTTACATTTTAAATAACTCCCTTTATATAGTGTTCTCTTTTTTTTATTTAATTTTTTTTATCTCTAATATTTTTTTCTTTGTCTTCTATTCTCTTCAAGTTTATTAACTGTACTATTCCGATAATTAACTGCAAACAAGCTGGTATTTGACCGCTTTGTAGGACTACCTATTCAATAAAGTAGAGTAAACGAAAATTGCATAACGTGTCGCAGCATGATTAGACCAACTGGTCCCAACCGTCTGGAGCCAGTGGGACTATGGCATCCCCAATTGCGGTATGTTGTTAGGTTGAAGGTAGAGGAGAGAGAAAATGGGGAAAAGGAAGGTTGGAAAGTACCAGGCTATTCATATCTGGTCACCAAACATGGCTAGAGCCATTTCAAGAAACGCTTCGATTCTGAATGGTGGTCTTTCATCAGGGCGATACTCGAGGTATCTACCACTCTGTAACGTGCCGCAAATATATTGTTTTTAATTTTGTATGAATTTCATGTAAAATAACACATGCTAATTAAATTTAATTTATTTGCGCATGTTGGGATTTGAACCCGTGACCTCTGGATTCGTAGTCGAGCGTCCTAACCACTCGACCGCAGGTTTGGGCACATAAGGATGCAGTGATAAGACCTTTAAATTGAGGAATAAATTTTTTGATAAAAAAAACTGTCGAACAATATATTTTTTAAACCAATTCGGATGAGAACCTGAGGATGGTGGAAAGAAGAATCATCCATCCTTGCTAAGTTCAGGTTTCTCAGCCACGAAAGGAGTTCCATCTTAGAGTACATAGAGTAGTATCTATCCAAGGCAGTGAAGTTAGTTTATATATCCATTCATATCACATTTCGATATAATGTTTTTGTTTATTCGGATAGTTACTTTTTCTCAGTATTGTTATCAACAAAAAAATAGCATATAACCTAAAAAACCGTTCAGTTGTGTCAAGTTTAGTGGCATAATAAAAAATGTGTACCGAGTCCCGCGGTTACCCAGGAGCTGAAGATCATTGCGACAGTATAGAGAAGCGGTCTATGAAATTTGTTGTCTCTTTCTCTCTAAAAAAACCGGAGAAAGTGATTTATCGCAAGTTTGTGTAGGTTGGGTATAAATAATTAGCTCTCCCTCCATAAAATGTTACTTCAAGAGTTCCATGATCAATCTAAATCATGAAATGACGAAGGAGCCCTTATTTGAGCATGAATATTATCCCATCTAGTGTTTTTAATATAAGCCAGCCGAGTTATTATTTCTTCTGGGGATTAATTTATGTTAACCTCAAAATTAAATTCATTGAGCCGAGATAATCCTAATTTAGGGCTCCTCCGAGGTCTGGCGGAGCTGGCTGGAAGCCACTTCGGCTTCATCCCGCGGCCTTATCTCGGGCGGTAAAAAACACCGAGATCGCTTCTGAAGGGTTATTACCCCGGGGCGGGTGGGGTGGGGGCCGGTACCTTCATCTGAACAAATCCTTAGGCAATCATAACATTTCAATTTTATTCAAATAAGATCAGGAGTTTTTGAACATCCACGCAAACAAGCTTCCCATTACTTTTATCAATGCACTGCGGAATAGAAAATGACCCAATTTAGATGTTGTAAAAATACGAGTGTGTACACTTGCGAACACTATTGCCAAAATATAAATAAGTTGCAACATAATTACAAGTGTACAACAAAAACACGAATATATAATTATTTTTACTCCCGCACTCTTGCAGCGCTTCGGTGACGTCTTACGTAATAATAACACTTGAATAATTCTATCTGCGAAATGAAGAACGGAATGTGTAAAAAACGCGGGTTTTCAGCAGAGCCAAAACAAAATTTAGGAATTTTGTTTTTTTTATGTAATCATTTCATATGTTCTTTTTCAAGAATTTAATCGCACATTATTTTATTTTCTGACTCATCTCATTTTTCCTTGCTAAATAGTGTTTCTAAGGAACAATTCTGCATACTTAACTAAAAACTTATTTTTTTACTTAATCCTTTCTTTTCTTTCGCACACAGAATAAATACTGCCCCATTTTTTTAGATATCACTTCAAGAACACTTAGCAAGACTATGTAGCTTAAATGACCATAAAAATACCTTAAAACGGTCTACTTTGATTTGGCATAGCAACATATCCATCATTTGAGCATCTTTTAACACGTTATACAAGGAATGGCCGTGTTTCTGTGATATCAACATCTAAAGGCCCGATTATCTTGTGCAAGTAGCTTCCACAGTGGAGCTAAGCTTCCGCGCAACCGGCGCTGCAAGTAGAGATTTCTACTCCGCAAGCCACTTGCAACTTGCAGTTTGCGCCAGTTAACTTATGTAGGTTTTTATAAACCAACTAAAAATACTTTGATTAGAGCAAATAAAGTTCAATCATTATTCAAACAACTAAAACAACAAACAAGACAAGATTTACAAACTAAGTACTTGCATATACTTGGATATAGCATTACTACTTTTTGCTCATAAAATCCTTGAACGGTGTATTATTAATACCTGACATCCTGGCAGAAAATTGGATTTTGTGTCCCTGATAATTTCAAGCGAGGCCGCCAACACAGGCTTCTGTTTCTTCCCAGGTGCAGAACTAACTTACCAATGGTGATGCCTCTGGGAAGACTAACTAGGTTAATTAACTGCCTCGCAGGAAATTTGGATATTTTTCACACAAACTACAACAAATTTAAGCAAGAACTAGCTATTGAGTTCTAACTATATTTTGTATTTCTTGAAAACCATTTTTTTTTAAACTTCTTTTTACCTCAATCTTTGTGTAATTATGATTATCATTTTTGTGTTTTTTTTACGTTTGGGTGTAAAACTGTTTTTGCAAATATAAAATAAAATCAATTAATACATGTGTTAAGTTTGAAGTTATATTGAAGATCGATCCCGAGTAGCTCTTATGCTGGTCTTTTACATTATAAATGTGTTTAGATAGATGGCTGTTTGCTTTCCACTTTATAGATTTAAAATAATCTAGGGCGGTCTAGACGTAATACTTATGGAGACGGTCTCAAGTGGACGGCGCGTCGAGTTGCTTTCTTCCTGAGACAAGGGTCGTAAAAGCTAACACACGTAATGAAATCGGTCATCGTGATTAAAGATCGTGAAAGCAACCGATACCTACAATCATCACCCACATTCACTTAATCAAATTAATTTCAAAAGGTAGGGTAAGTGAAGTTATTCGGGTTATAGTAGCTCGAGTCATACCGCTAGGAGGATATAGGTAGAGTGTAGAGCGTCCTCCCCGGGGTACTTGTTCTGCGGTGGAAAATTATTTATTTCATATCATAAAATGCTCCGACAAAATAAGAACTTTTAATTGTATTACGCGGAGAACATCAAACAGGCGAAGAGGTTACACCCATCTGCCGAGCTTTTCTCGAGAGCTTAAGCTTCTACGGCGCTTGTATTATGTTCATATTCATTTTGTTATATGTGGTTTCCGAAAAATGTGAGTATTAATTAGCAAAATTTTAAAAAGAACCACTCTCCTTATTTAGTTTTAAAACGAGGGTTTCCTCGAAACTCGCATTTGAAATAGTTCTGATGAATCTGTAACAAAAATATCAAATGTTTTCCACGGATGAACTCAGAATGTAAGTAGTTTGGATTTTATGATTAATAAAATCTTCGTCTCGTTCACATTCATACCGCTAAACCAATTTTCAAATGTTCTATTACTTTTTTCAGCAATAATATTAACGGCAAGGCTAGATTTTATTTATCTATGCAATTATTATATTTTTTTACTTCCCGAGGGATTTTTTGAAAATATATAAGATTATATATTATATTAAGATTATGTATTCCCTCCTTCAGCCGTGCGTCTATACTAAGTATTGCCCTGGTGAAAGACCACCATTCAGAAACTTTGTTAAATTTTTAACACTTCCCCCGTTTTTGGTAACTTCCTTTACAGATTTATTTCTAGAGTACTTTGCTCTCTTATTTAACACGTATGTTGTCAATTAAGTAGGTATACATTGTACTAAGTTTTTTAAAAATAATTTTATATTTAAACGCGGAGCAAATATAGAACAAGTTGTCTGACTGTTCCAGTGAAAGACAACGGAAACAATATTTAAATATATTTTTCCCGTAGACGTGAACTACCTTCTGATGCGCTGCGCGCGTGAACGTGGTGTGGCAAGTGCAAATATTTCCACTTGATAAAAAATTTATTTTTTCACTTATGACTCGAATGAGAATTTTCGTCCGACAAAAAAAAATAAGGCAGTAGATAAAATAAATCTTTCCACAGTTAAAAAGACAGTTTTTTTTTTTAAATAATTAAATAAGTTTTTGGAAAGCAGCGCAGAGAGAATAAATTATTCCCCTAGCTACCCCCACTTAATCTCGAGTAGCTACTCACGCAAAAGAGGTCTTATCCTTTCAAAAATGTTTTTTCTCCGTCCCTTTGTCGCTGGAGGACCGTAATCCTTATTTAATTAACCCGAGCCGATTAATGTCAACGATTAGAGGATTTAAGACAAAAACCCAGCGGCCGAGAACTGTATGGACTTTGGATGACCCTAATGGAACACCCTCGCCAGAAGTGCGCACACTGCGGTGCGGAAGCCAAATCTCAAAGTGGTAATGTTACCCACGAAGTAAAAGTTGTGAAAAAAGCTCTATGCATAAATACAGATCAGGAAAAGTTACTTCAGAAAACCTGTACATAGATATTTGTACGAAAGAATTGAAAGGTGTGGGCTTGAGCACGAAAATATATAATCTGAAAGTATGTTGCCTATTGTATGCTGATAACGCGATGATGATTTCTAACAGTACGGAAGATCTACAGTCTCTCGTGTCTAGGATGAACCAAGTATGTATGCAGAATGCGTTGATAACGAAAGAAAGCGAGTCAAAAGTCACGGTGTTTGAAAGAGAGAGTACAAAATGAGCTTGCAATATAGTTCACGAGAGATGGGAAGGCTGATCAGGATATTTAAAAAAGGGTGAACTTTAATAAGAGAGGACTGAACGCGGTTGGTGTAAATAAATAAATAAAAAACCAAAGAAATGTAGCTAGCAGTCCACAATGGAGTGCTTATACCAACCCTGATTTATGTATGTGAGGAACAGAACTGAAAGAGGAAAGATAGAAGTGTACTGAATGCTGCATATGTGGTAAAACCATGTATGACAGTGTTAAAAATATGGGTATCGAAAAAAAATGCAAGGCTGATGTAAGCGCAATAAATAGGATAAATAAAGGGACACCTATATGGATTGGGGCTCGTAGAGCGGATGAACGAAGAAAGAAGTGTGAGGCGAATGTGTGACGTGAAATTGAATGGCATAAAAAGTCTGAGACGCTCGAGAAAGACATGGCACGACCAAGTGAATCAAATACTTGAGTCGAACCATGTCAAGAGCCCGAATAACAGAAGAGTACGTAGAATACGATGTACGAATGTGAATGAAGCAAGGAGTGTGTGCCAAGACAACGTTGTGTGGCGGTCCGTCTTCTTTGCCTACCCCTGCGGATAAACGGAGTGATAGGCAGTTATTTAATTGCTTGAGATAATCTTTGACAATGCTTCTACAACAAGCTGTTTGAAATATGCGAATATTTTTAACGCATTCTCTAAAATGGTAAACTAGTATGAGACGTTCATAAATTCATAAAATTTACATAAATTACGTAAGAACAATAAAGTATAAATAAAATAAAACGGTGTCTGAATACCTACGGCCAAGTGATCCGGTTTTCCCATCGCTGCCAAACCCCTCAACCTACACGAGTGACCTCCGCTCTTTACTTTCTGACCCACTAATTTACAATAATCGTTAATCCTGAATTCGGGGATCAGATAAGGTATCTTTATTTTTAATCAGGCCGATATCGCTGCAAAATGGTCGCCTATCCGGGAACTGATTTCGCAACTTCGCTGCCCAAATTAGTTTCATTTTGATGGCGAGGCCTTTCTGACGCTGGTCGATTTAATAAAATTTAAGGCTCGCCTTCAAACGTCCCGAGTAGAATGATTAAGGCGAGGATCGGATTTATTTTCTAGTTGATGGAATTCGACTAACTTAATTAATTATAAGTGAAACGTTGCTGGAAATGACATAGCTTTGTTGAGGGAACAGGTCTATAAACCTGTTTATTTTCTTTAGCCTATTATTGAGTTGTTTCCTAAGTTCGTAATCTTTTTAATAATTTTATTTTGGTAAATTTGCTCAAATGAACATAACACGAAAACTATCCAGTAATATTTTTTCCGACATTTAAAATTTTTTACGATTGACTTCCAAGTTCTTGGCAAGTTTTTTTCAATTCTGCGCCTGAAGGAATCTGATGTTTTGGAAGTGAAAATGTTGTTTTTTTTTAACTTTAACTCTACACAGAAGGTCCTGAGTGAAACCATTTCCCTCAGGGCCTATGCTATCTTTGGGGATGCTGTGGGAGGGTATTTTTGAGGAAAGTAAGGAGTGAACCATGGTCACGAAGAGCCTTTTGTTGTAGGTGGGAGGAAACACAGATGCCGGAAAATCATTCGTCATGTGTTGGAAACGCGCTTGGCGAGTTTACCGGCTATGTACCGGTGCTGTAGGGGTCGATGATGCAAGTTTATCGGAGCATCTTTCATCGAAATACCGGTAGAACAATAACAGCATCCTAACCTGGCGTCTGTTTGATTGCAATCCGTTTGCTAACATAGGAAAATCTATCACACGAACCGCCCGTCTAGAGTCTAGTCTAGCATTTTTTTCAGGTATTCAGAGGTTCCAGACCAGAGGTGGCTGCCAGTAGTGGGATGTACTACTGTTTAGATATCAAGGCATATTTCTCAAAGATTGTTAGACATAGAACTGAATATTTTGAAACCTTATATGGTATATCCAGAGAATAAGATGGGTGGGGAATCATATTTAAAATGTACCTTTTAAAAATCCGCTTTTGTAATGTTTTTAGTCTGCTGACGGTATTTCCATGAACGAAACAAACGACTATCCTATCAAAATTAAAAAAAAAAACTATTTGATTAAACTCAAATATTTAACTTATCTATGAAATAATACCAAAAAAAATCACCGTAATTAATAATATTCACATATTATGTGTAATGGCATCAAAATAACATAGCCAGGTTCTTCCCAATATTCCTCTTCGTCATCTTTGTCCCTACCCACTTCCTAAAGCCTCAAAATTCACACACGGAAAATTAAAACATGAATAAATGGTACCTACTTATAATTATTAGTTAAAATTAAAATACTCCAACCATAACTCATAGAAATTGAACACCCTAAAAACACACGTTTTATTTTTAGCAACGTGAGTCAACATTTATCAATATAACCATCAATTTTCATGGTACAAATAAACATCCCAACCAATATCATGTGGCGAACCAATTATCTAGTTGCATCTCTGTGGTTGTTGCATTATTCATTTGGTTAATTAGCATTCCGTCAAAATGAGTAATTATATCCATTGCTGAATAGATCAACGAAAAAATGATTGAGCTTTTTCATACGTTTGAAGTGTGGTGATTTTTTTTAAACCATAAAAGCTTTCGAATTCAGGATAAAGATGCGGCTCAATATAAGACGCACTTAATCTCTGTCGCCTTTTTGTAACTTCATAAAAAGATCAGCGGGGTATTCCCGTCTATTTCTATTGCATCATTAATACGCATTCTGTTTTCTGTCTGAATTTAAAATTTCTGTTTTTCTCCGCGGAACAAGCGCCAGGCCAATTTCCTTCTTCGAAGTTCGATAGAAAATTTCATCACGCGACCGGAGACCGTTCTTACGGTATATTCTCTTAACGTGCAGGTTCTGATAACGTTTTCAGGAATAGCAAGTGCCCGCGAAAAGGTTCAAGCTTCTATAACTGGAGGTAACTTCTAACTAGAGCACAGCCTCCGTGGTCGTGTGGTTAGACGCCAGAATCCAGGGGTCGCGGGTTCAAATCCCGGTGTGCGCAAATACATTTTATTCAATCAATTTGCGTTATTTCACCTTTAATTTTTATAAATAAAATATAGTGTATTTGCGACACGTTCCTAAATGGTAGATACTCTAAGTATCGCCCTGGTGAAAGACAAGCATTTAGAATCGAAACGTTACTTGAAATGGCTTTAGTCGTGTTTCGTGACCAGATCTGAATAGCCAGAGACTTTCCAACCTTCCTCAATCTCATTTACTTTCCTTTCTTACTACACTCAGCCTCACAACATACTCCGATTGGGAATACCACAGTCTCATAAAAATGAAAAACTGGAAATCATTTGAAGGATGTCTCCCATTTCACCTATTCCACATTAAATTAAGATTGCTCGAGGCTTTTTTGTGAAGGATGTCAATTAATGTAATTTTTTTATCAGTAACGTGCAAAAGAAATATAATATTAATAAAATTTATTATTTCCATTTCCTGTGGATTAACGGAAAACTGAATGAGCTTTTTCATGCATTCGAAATGAGCCGAGATGATTTTGTGTTTTCCGCCAGAAAAGCTTTCAATTCGGATGAAAATGCGGCAGAACTGAAGAGGCACTAAATCCACGTCGTCTTTAGTGACACAATAATAAACACCAGTGATATTTTCTCTGGTGGCAACATTACCGTTCATTTTATTCAGGGCACGTCTCTAGCGGTTAAAATATTCCCCGTCACACCGTGTACTAAATCCGTGGCGAGCGTAATTTCTCCTAAATCATTTCATACTTTATTGTCGCAGCTATCCCTTTAAACAGGCAGGGCTGTGGCGAAGAGGCCGTTTCCCTGACTGACGCTTTCTTTACAAACGTAGACGTATATTCTCGTTACGGTATTTGGGCTGCGAAATCTACGGCTCTATGTGGTTCCAGGTAGTAAGGTGGAATGATCTCACGAATGTGTTTTTGAATAAGCAAAATCCATAGCTCTAGAGTTACGTTAACGTGAAATTTCCTCGTGTAAAAGTATTCTGTGATGCGAGTTATGTTCGAATAGCTGTGTATACTCATTAATCGGTCACTGGAAAAAAATCGATTTAACTCAATCGGTAGAGCAGTTGAATCGAGTCTTGGCTGTATCGAGTTCAAACTATTTTCTAACTGACTAACCATCACGCTATTTCCCCGCACGAGTAGACAGAGAGGATGTACTGCCATACAATTCTGTATTGGCATACACTCCTTGCTTTAATCACATTCATACATCGTCTGTTAAATACTCTTTTGTTATTCTAACTCTTAACATGGCCCGATTTCAAGTATTCAATTCACTAGATCGTGCCATGTCTTCTTTAGGAGTCCCTGACTTCTTCGAGCATTTATTTTCTCGTCATATATTCTTCCTACACTCCTTTCTGTGATTATCCAATATACATGCCCAAACCATCTTAGTGTCCCTTTCATAATCTTATTCATTACGCTTTAATCAGTATTGCATTCTTTTTCGGATATGCACCTTTTGAACACGGTCATACATGATTTTACCGGATATACGCGTCATAGATCTCATTTCTACAACTTTCAGTCTACTCTACTTTCATCCCTCCTCTGCCAGTTCCATGCTTCACTGCCAAACATTGAGGTTGATATTTCAAGTTTCTGATAGTATTAATACGCTTAGCGGTCTTCTTGTACATGATTCCTTAGATCGCCGTGTGGGACACTAACGTATACAAAAACAATACTGATGATTCTCGCTCATACGTAAAAAAGTTTTAAATATTTTTCCCATTGCGCTACTCCACGTTTTACTCACCATGTCCCTTTTGACGTGTGTATCAAGACTAAACTAGTTTTTTATTGAATCTTCGAATTTCTCGACATGATCCGAACTCGTAGTTCAAATGAATCGGTCACCGTCTGCGCTCGTATCTCGGGATATGAATCGGTCATATAAAATCTTTGTGAGTGTTCAAAACAAATACGTTGATTTTTGTCATCTTGGTTTATCGCAAAAGTTTCCACAATAATATGCTTATGATATGTTGATAGGAAATAAAAATAAATTGATTCATAAAGTATCATACTTAACTCCACGCGGTACTGAAGAAGTCTATAAAATATAATAGTTTGTATATGAAATGGGTGAAAATGATTAAACCGTCGCATGAAACACCAGTTTCTCGGTTCTGCCTATAAAATTAATACTATAATAATTGTATATGTATTTTGTCTGTTCAAGTAAACACTCATAAATACTAGGCGATATGAAAATCAGAACTTTCTGTAGTGAATTGCCAGATCAAAGCAATTATTTTTAATCACGTATGCACATGATTTTTTGAATTTTTGAAAACAATGACTTTGTACGTTCACTAATTTAAACTTAATTTCCATAATATGTTGTAAGTACAAATTTACAGAGTATTTGTAAGAACGGCCAAAAAATGGAACCAACGAACGAACTCTTTTTTCTAAGCGACATTAATATCTACAGTAGCGGCGCCCCCAACAGCACGGATGTTTTCGTAGATTTGTTGTAAGCACAGCCGCACAATGGCGAAAATTCTGCACAGACCTTTTGACACAATTTTATTTGTGAAATAAAACTAAACTAACAAACCGAACGAACCATTTTTTAAAGTTACATCAATAACCACAAAAGCGGCGCCCCCGACTGCATAGATACGTGTGTAAATCTGTAATAATAACAGCCGCACAATAAGATAGAAATTGTATCCATCACCAAGGAATTTGTTTACAAGTTTCATCACAAAAGTATATATTGGCAAATGGAATTAAGTCAAGGAAAAACGTCAATATATTGTATTATGATAGTTAATTTTCTAATGAATAGAACGCCAATAAGCAAATACCTTAGCAGCTGTGTGTTATGCGCCGGCAATGATACCCAATACGGCTGAGGTGAGATCTGGCTTCAGGTAATGTTATTCAATGCAGTGGAAATGCGACGACTCCAGTTCCTGGGAATATGATGTATGAGCTGCTCGGCTGCGTCATGTGGGAAACTTGTGAAAAAGATAATACAAAGCTTTTGATGTGACTGCAGCGCTTAAATTTATGATGTCTTATATCTAGTTGCTATCTGTACTTTTGTATTAAACGATTTTCTTTTCAAAGCTTAGGTGTCGGGTTAGGTTTTCAAAGTTGTTGCCGTTTAATCGTAAGTACCACATACCCTGACCTATAACCTAACCTAACGTAACCTAACGTACAATTTTCCACAACGATTCCGAAAAAATGCGTTAATTGTAAATGCGGTAATTAGTATACATTGGAACATAACATATCGTGTTTTCAGTGATAGCACTCAAATAATACAATTTTCAAAAAAAAATGTCTTATTGCCTATTCAATGAGATTCATAAAATTATATGTATATTTCAAGCCTGACAGAAAACAACTGCTCTCGGTGTATTATCCGAGCGCAACTAAGCGACTGACCGTTGTATGGTAAACATAACGTACGTATTTGCATTACTTTCTGGCGTGAAACGGTCACATAATATTGTCTTTTCACGCATAAGAAGTTCATACACACTCAGTAATGTGTATCGGTATACAATATATTAATAATGTGCCACGAGTAAAAAAAAAAAAAAAAATTGAAATGTAAGATAAGCGTGGGTCTGAAAAATTGTTAATGTAAAAAAAAAACAATTATATTAACTTTTTGTTAATAATTTTCAGGTTTTTCTTTTAGAAAACTGCGAATTGTCAACCCTTAATAGGGTAAATATTTTTTTAATTAATTTATTACGTAATAAGTTCGTGTTCACTGTCTGGAAAACAAAGCGGACGAAGATTTATCAAAGTACCGCCCTGTTGGGTCTTAACGTTTTATTTAACAACTTATTTCAATTTGGATTTTTTTTTTGAAGGAGCTGACTAAAGAAATTACCGTGATCAACACGGAAAAGGTTCTTATTTACATATCTCATGAAAAAGTATTTGTTTTTCCACCTTCTTTCCTTATACTAGTTCTATATTTGCGGCACGTTCCAGAGTGGTAGATAGATACTCTAAGTATCTCCCCGGTAGGAGACTACCATTTAGAATCGAAACTTTGCTTTAAATTTCTTTATCCGTGTTTGGTGTTTGATAGATTCTCTTAAATAAACGAACGGAAATCTTAGAAGCGAAAACGTCAGGTGGGAATACTGTTCTTGTTCTACCGGTATTTCAATGTGAGATGTCCAGAGAAACATAGCCGGGAAACTCGCCAAACGCGCGTCCAACATTTGTACACGGTTGACATTCGACACGTGAGAGCGGGTCGCTTCCACGACTCGTTATTGTGTTCAACAGTTTGGCTGTGGAATGATTTGCCGTCCTCTGTGTTTCCTCGCTCCTACAATATAAGCCTGTTCAAGACCTAGTTTCATTCCTTTATTTCCTCAAAAAGACCTTCCACATGAGATCTTGAGATGTATATGCGGTAAAACCATGTATGACCGTATTAAAAAATGTGGATATCCGGAAAGAATGCAAGGCTGATGTGAGCGTAATAAATAGGATCAAGAAAGGGACGCTTAGATGGTTTGGGTATATAGAGGAATGAACAAAGAAAGGAGTGTGAAAAGAATATATGATGCGAAAGTGAATGGAAGAAGAAGTCGAGGATGCCCGAGAAAGACATGGCACGATCAAATAAATCAAATACTTGAATCGAGTCATGTGGAGAGTCAGAATAACAGAAGAGTATGTATGAGACGATGTATGAATGTGAATGAAGCAAGGAGTGTGTGCCAAGACAGAGTTATATGGCGGTCCGTCCTCTCTGCCTACCCCTGCGGGGAAACGGCGTGATGGTTAGTTAGTTAGTTATCCTTAATGATGGATTTCATAGGCCTTGAAGGAATTAATTTCTCTATGGACTCCTGTGTCTCTCATTAAAAAGAAAACTCTCATTAAACCTCATTTACTCAATAACTCTTAACAAATATTTGAAAAATTTGTGATATTTTTTTTGATTCCTATAATCTGTTCATCAGGTCAAAGTCACAGCAGCGACCACAGCCTGTTCCGGTTCGGCGCGCCTCCTCGCCCGGCCTGCGGCGGTTCGCGGAGCGGGGGGACCCGCGCGCGCTGGCCGCGCAGCACGCGGAGGGCGAGGGCGTCTTCGACCAGTTCGCGGCGGAGGCCATCCGGGCGGGGGAGGGAAGCACCCAGCAGGAGGTGTTTGTGGACGGGAATCATTCGCTGGTGAGATTCTTTCGGTACAAGCGTACGATTTTTATGCAGTGAAAATGTGGTATCGGCGACTTTGAGGAATTTTTTACAAAAACGGCGTCAAACAAGATTTATTCTATGGCATCCCCAATCGGAGTATGTTGTGAGGCTGAAAGTAGTGGGGAAGAATAAAGTTGGTTCTGTTCAGATTTGGTCACCAAACACGGCTAAAGCCTAAAAAATTTCAAGCTACGTTTCGATTCTGAATGGTCGTCTTTCACTAGGGTGATCCTTAGAATATCTACCACTTCGAAACACAAGACCTGCCACAAATGTCCTATGTATTATTTTGCATTAATCAAATATGAAGTAACACACTTTGATTAATTGAAAATTATTTGCGCACGCCGCGATTTAAGCTCGCGACCTCTGGATCCGTACTCGAGAATCTTAACAACTCGACCATGGAGGTCGTCAAATAGTGTATGAAACAACGAAAATTGCGTTTTATTTGCATGAAAAACTCAACTTTTCTTTTTTTATTTATACTCTCAAAATATGACCATTTTAATATAAAAGTATTCTATAACCGTATAAAATGAAACTACATCGAAAAAAAATAAAAAGAGTCAACTTTTTGAGACAGAAGAACCCTATTTGATTAATTCCTCTGGCGGCAGGCTGTGAGAGGAGAAAAGGAAAACCGTGGTTGGAAAATGCTGGACTCTTCAGATCTAGATACAAAAGTTGTAGTCTTTAAAAGCAATTTTTCGATTTTTAGTACAAATAAATCTACACAGAGAATATTGTGTCTTAGACTATGTAAAGAGTCAAAGCTCCTAATGGATTTCGCCTCACGTTTTACCTTTTTATTATTTTTATTTATTTCGTTTATTACAATAAGTACACCCTCCCCACCCCTTATCATATATTAACTTTCTGTAACAATTATAAGGACTTGCAGAGAATTGAGCCTGCGACGCCTTAGTGCAAACCCGACGCCGTGGACTACTCAACTGCAAACCCCTATTGTTGGAGAGTAAGGGTAGCTACAAAGGGAGGCAGAGCTATATTTGATCGTGATTTCTTTGATTCACAGGTATCCTTCGTGTGCAGGATAGTGCCATCCCCTGACTGGTTCGTCGGAGTGAACAGCGTCGACTTGTGCAGCGAGGGAGAATGGCTAGACAACCTAACCATGACGGTGAAATTTCAAATTAATTATTCTCCAATAAACCCCAATTACCGAGTTTTTAATATATAGTTTTTAATTTTATGATAAAAGAGAGATATCTTTTTGAAACGGCGACGACCTGGGCGATTTTTAAATTTAAAGACTTTTTGATGAGTTTATTTTATCGACTCACTATTAGATGAAGACAAAAATATAATACACGTCGACTAAACATTCTTAATTTAATCAATTTGTTCTGTCATTTTTTCGTTGACGATCTGCAGTCGGGCTCAGAAACGATTCAAAATCAATTCCTAAATTGACTAATGAAAATATTGTTAAAATAATTCCTAAAACCAACGATATACTAGGAACGATTGCCCAAATGGTTGTCAAAGTGGCAACTCTTGAAGAATCACCTGCTCATAAAAACACAACTCGTAACGCGCCTACTGTTTCAAATACCGAAAATGTCTGCGAAATCCTCGCAGAAATCAAAGAACAAAGCTACGGAGATAAAAATCTTATTATTATTTACAACATTCCCGAGAGTTCATTGGTATCTCAAATAGAATCTATAACTATCGACATAGCATCCGTCAAAAAGGTAATCTCTGATATTGATAGGTCAACAATAAACCTTGACCTAAAACTATACCGATTGGACAAAAAAATCCAAGAAGAATAAAATTTGAGTTTACGGATGCGAAATGGCTGAAAATGTTACTAAGCTAGAACCATGTTTTGAAAAATAATATCCGGATGTATCAGGATCAATCATTTCTACAGCGGAAACAATTGATGGATCTAAGAAACGAACTAGAAAATAGGAAATAAAAACTTGTGGCGAGACTGACATAACAAATAAATACAATTAAAACAACTGACATTTTCGATAAAATCCATGTTTATATTTCGTGCCAGGCCTCTGGAAAGAATTTTTGATAAAAAATTAAACATTCTATCTTAAAATACATCGCGTTACACAATGAATTAAAACTCCCAGTTGTGAACAAAAAAATATTGGAAAAGCACTTAAAGGATATTTTCTCAACAACTTTATAAATCAGTGACATATGCTTTCTGTAAAACCTTTATGTGTGTGAACATTTTTCGTGTATAATTAATTTCTACTCTTAAAGGTCTATTTTTAATGTATTGATTCGTCTGTTCCCTTTTTTGTACTCCCTTTTGAAATTTGTATGTCTTTGTAAAAATATTATTTCTTTTTTTGTTTTATAATTTTGCCTTTCCCAGAATGAGTTTTTTACACTCCGCAGGAATAACATATCAAAAGTTATAATTTTTTTAGTTATCGCAATAATGTAATTAGTTATCGCAAACATGAGTTTTTTTCTTTAATGACGTCCGTATCAATAATGGAAATCGCAGGCTTACATAGCTAGGCTTCACCTATTTTCCCGTTGACCTTGTTTGTCGAGAGTTGCCAGCTTTATTTATCATTCCATCATGTGTATATACAGCTCAACCCCTTGGACGCCGGCACCGACGGAGGCCTAACCTTCACCTCCCCCCGCTGGAGGCTCCAAAAGCCGCTGGGGGTGTACCAGCAGACCTCGCGGTTCCCTGACCACAGGGCAGCTTCTTTCTTTTACCCAAAGTTGCGAAGTTGCCGCAAATTGCAGAGATAGAGTTTACAAAGGTATATATTAATTTAGTTTTTCACCCCGTCTCAAGAACTAAACATTATGGTTTGTGTTTCGGATTTTTTAAAACTTAAGCTCCATACAAAAAGCCCGAGGGAAATAATTTCCCTCGGGGCTTTGTCATCTTTGGAGATGCTGTGCGGGGGGGGTCTTTTTAAAGGAAGAAGTAAACCGGGTCTTGAAGATACTCGTGTTGTAAGAGAAAGGAAACACAGAGGCCGGCAAATGATCCACCGCCGAGCTGTTGAATACAAGAACGAGTAGTGGAAGCGACTCTGTGTACAAATGTTGCGCACGCGTTAGGCGAGTTTCTCGTCTTGTTAATCTATATTTCTTATTCACTATTATATTTTAAGAAACCGTTTTTTAAATTAATCTAGTAATTTTATAAATATAATGTTGTGGTGATTGCAGCTCAGAGAGCAGGACTACGAGGAGACAATAGAAGATCAGACAGAGTACGGGTCCATCCTGAGGCCTGATGACCTCAACGGCACCCTTGATATAGAGATGGTGAACGTCAATACTTCCCTAACTAATGGAAGCCTCACTGATGACTTAATTTACAAGCGGATCATTCCAGAAAAGTTGGTTTATTTCTTATCCCAAGTATTAAAAAATTTTAAGCATGTATTACAAATGGAATAAGTGTGTTATATTCAATACTCTAATGATTACAGGGAAATTGATTTTAAACGCCACAGAAGAAGTTCTGAAGAATATAAAGTACAGTTTTCTGAGGAACCTGCCGTACTTTCCAAAAGACTTCAGACCAAAGATAAATTACATGCAACCAAAAGAACGTAAGTTAACTTTTAGTAAAAGCTATAAGTTCTAACCAAGTTTAAACTCTTTTTCTTATTTAAACATCTGAAAAATGTGGAACATAATCATGATGCTACATTTTTGACAGTAAAATGGAAATATAAAAGCTCCATATCTCATGAAAATAGTTATTGTGACCAAGAAATTTCAGGTTTAAAATATTGTGTAAATTTGAGACTTTTTAGTGGAATACAAACATAGTTTTCTCAATTTAATAACTTCAGGACTAGATAATATTAAAAACTGATACGTTCATATTTAATATGTTTGGTTTTAGATCGAAAGGCATCCGCGGTAAATAGCAACCTCTTGACGTCTTTCCTAACAACGAAGAAAAGCAATTCCAGTTCCCCTTCGCGAGCTTCCTACTTCAGTTGGTGAACGTTCGCTCGTCTCTTTTGCTTTCTGAACTCTTGGATGGCCCCTAATAAAAGTCCTTTATACTTAAGTCGGTGGTCGTTGCAACTTTCTGCACTAACTATAAATATGTACATAATACTTAAACCCAACGGAAAAATAAATACATGTATTTTATGGTGATCTTTGAAATATTTATTTATAAACCTTTTTATACACCAACAAAACTTAATTCCACGTAAAAGTCTTTGTGATTTTTTCAGATTCACTTCTCTCCGTATGTTTTTTCTAAAATAATATTCTTCTTCTTTAATCCAAATCATAAACATAATGTTATTAATTATATCATGTTTGTAATTGGATAATGATGCGTTTTTCTCACAGAATACCGTTTCATTGAAAATTTTATTATCGTCTGCAAGCATCTTACCTATTTTATGTGAATACGGCACAAAAGTCCATAGTGCCATTATACATAGGTACCATTCCGAAACCTACTTTTTATTCACGAAATGAGAGAAAAAATAGTTTTTCTTTATTTACAATATTTGTGTTTAATTTGCACAACTCCATTTAATTTAATTATATCATGTTCAATATTATTATTATTAATTTCCGCTAGTTTTCGTTTTAATTTTAGTGACAGCTGTTTCGGCATTGGGGTTATTATCAAACTGTGGCTAGGCCACATGGAAATAACTTCTTTATACGATTTTACTTATCTAAATATAGCATTTATTAATAATATAATCAAACAAAAATGATCTCATGCTCAGTGTCCATTCATGTTCAATAAACAATAATTAAAATTTCGAATAGTGATAAAACACTAAATACTGTAATATCTTAAAATAATTCACTAAATAATCAAGAAATGTGTAATAGGTACTTAACGAATATTTTTATTTCACAATTCACTACAATTTGTTTTTATAAACGAGGGAAAAACTAATGCTTAAATCACTTTATAAAACAATCAAGAAAAACCTGCCTTTAGTGAAGCAATATTTTGTTATCATTAAATGGAGGAAAACAGATTTTAAAATTGAGTACCTCACAAAATAAAAATTTCAAGACAATTTTTTTGTAGAACAGTTTTTTTTCTGAAATCAGTGTGTAATTAAATATTAAACTAAAATTACATACATAAGTCATTTCCATGTGATCTAACGACAGTTTGATAATGGCCTTGAACGCCAAAACAGCTGTCACCAAAAATGAAAACTAAATCTAGCAGATCTTAAAAATAATAATATAAATTTTGATTAAAATATAGTTTTTTAAATATTTAAATGTACATATTTTTAAATTAAATATACGGAAGTATTAACCGTGTTAACGTTTTAGAAGTGTGTACAGCCATAATAGTCATATATATCTAGAAATTCGAAGTGAGAAGAAACATTAAATTTAATGATAACCGTTTCTGCTACGAGTGGAGACTGACTCAGGACACGTACCATGATCATTGCTGCGCTGGGAGCTGAAACTGTGGGTAATGGACCAGGTTGGATATTAATAGATGCACTTCAGAGGAAAGAGAAGATGTTTGCAGTCTCCGCTCTGCCCGAATGGAGACATTTAAGAATTTTTTATGCGATCAGGAACATTTTTAAACTAATGAAATTAGAATTGGAGGATTTTGAGAGGTGGAAGAAAATTAAAGTAACAACGGATTACGAAGAAATGAAGGGTTGGGATAATCCGGCTATACGAGTTCAGTTAGTAAGCAAACTAAATATTTTAAACCATTCTAAATAATATCACTCGAGTGTCAAAGCGTTTTAAATATTATTGTTTTTTTATAGTGTATTCACTAAAACGCACGAAAGTTCCAACTGCTCACAACCCGTCTAGACTCAGAGAGACTATGGCGTCCCCAACTTAAGTAGGTTGTGAGGTTGAAGGTAGTGTGGAGGGGAAGGAGATGGGGGAAGAAGTAGATTGGGAAGTACCTAGCTATTCAAAACTGGTCACCAAACACGGCCAAAGACATTTCAAGCAACATTTTAATTCTGAATAGTGGTCTTTCACCAGGGCGATACTTCGAGTATATACTACTCTGTAATGTGCCGCAAATATACTTAATAATATCGTCAATGAATTACATATATTATGACACAAAATAACTAAGTTAAATGTATTTGCGCATGCCGGGTTTGAAGCCGCGATCTCTGGATGTGTGGTCGAGCGTCTTACCACTCGACCATGCAGGCCGTCAAATACATACGAGTACTCTCTAACGTAACCTATACAATTATAACCCAAGAAATCTGTTAACTGGGAGGCTGAATACGGGCAGAGCACCCAGTGAGACCCAAATCTATAATTCTTATTATAATTTTGAAATTGATAAAATAATTGTAATGGTAAATAATCTAGAACAGCTGTCTTTGACATGTTGTTGATGACGTATGAAAGTAACTGAAAACACTGTCGTTATAATATTTCGAGTGTTCAAAGAACCCGTTTAACAAACTACATAGAAGTAATTTATCAGGACCTTTTGAAAGCGTAGAAATTCCAACTTCTACAAAGATAACCAAAGATTAATAAAGGCTGTCAAAATTAAAGGACATATTTTTAAACAGGGTTGTTTTAATATAATATAATAATGTACACTTACCACGGTCAGCGTACAGCATTTTTTCTACGACTGAGTCTCTCACCAGGGTGACACTGACAGAATCAACCACTCTGAAACATGGAAAGGCATAATTATAATCACATTGCATTTATATAGCGCAGTATCGTAATATTTCACCTCAAATGCGCTCATAATAATACCTTTATATAACTTATAAAACATACAGATTTATATTTCTCTACTAACGCAAATAATTTTATTATAAAGCTTTTAAGCGTACATTGTGGGGTAAAAAATTACTTGCCCAGGTGATCTAACAAGTATTTTATTTAGGTTGTACGAAAAATATCAAATCTTATCTCATCCGGGAGTATGTAATAATTATGTGTATTTTTAACTGCACTGTAATTTTTAGTCACAAATTAAGAAGCTTTAACCCTTTGCTTCCTGACGGTACAAATTTGTAGCAGTCAATAAAAATGCATACATTTCTATACCAAAAACATTATTTCATATATTATCCCTGAAGTACATTATAAAATATTTTTTGTGCGTGGGCTAGTTTTTAAGGCTTATTTACAAAAACTGATACCAGGGGAACCATTTTTTCATACTAAGCTGTCGCATGGTTAGTCGAGTTTTATTAATGATTGTTTGAAAACATAATTATTGTGATTATAGATTCAGATATGTGTATTTTTGTAAATTATTATTTCAATAGGTATCATAATTTCATTATCTGCCGAAATTATAGGGTATTAAAAACTGAGCATTTATGCACACATAATATTTTTTTACTTGTGGATTTTTTGCCTTTTGTACAAAACACTGACAATATAACAAGATTTTTGTCTTGCAGGTATTTAAAAACCCCAGTGAATTGAATACGGTTTCTTTTGTTTCTTTGTGCTTTCTTCTGACTCCGTTTAGAAGAAAAAATGAATTCCTGATGAAAAAAATAAAGTCTCCTGCTCTTAAAGAATTCACTCAATTATATCAAACCTAAATCTCTCTGAAACCAAGTGATCTCTTTTGGAAATAACTGGAGGAAAGTCGCCTGCGCCCAGATAAAAATAAATTTCACTAAGCCGTAAATAATGGACTTGTAAATCTTTAGGCCCAACTCTAGAAAACATTGATAGTGGGAACTTGTACGTGTGCAATTTATAAGGTTATAAATTCATGTTTTTTTTAATGGTTGTAAACCATCACATACCATACGATGTGAACATTCGAAGAATTTAAGTCATTCGGTGAAATTCTTTTAGGAATTATGTCATTCTTTTATATGCACATTGGGTGACTTTTTGAAACTGTTACAGAGAGAGAAATTTGTCAAAACAAATCTGAATTGGCTCATTACGTGACAAGCGCAGAGTCAGTTTTAAATCAACTTCGCTTCAATTAATATATCTTGTAATTACCTCCCAAATCTCACTTTTTTATGTGGATACCACACAAAAGTCCCAACTACTCCCAACCGTGGCACCATGGCATCCCCAATTTGGAAAGTTGTAAGGCTGAAGGTAGTCGGGAAGGTAATGTGAAAATAAGAGGAAGGTTGGAAGTACCTGGCTGTTCAGATCTGGTCACCAAACACGGCTCAAGCTATTTCAAGCAACTTTTCGATTCTGAATGGTGGTCTTTCACCAAAACGATAATTAAAGTATTTACAACTCTGGAACGTGCCACAAATGTTATTTTATATTAAATGTGAAATAGTACATTTAATTAAATTCGTTTGCGCACGCTGGAATTTGGACCCACGAACTTTGGATTCTTAACCATTCGATCACGGAGGCCACTTTCACTACGTATAATTTCACAATCTTTCTGTTTTTTATAAAACTTAGTGCATTCATTTAACCGCTTCAGTGCTGAACATTTTTACAATCCTATGCCAAAAATGCTAGAGAATTGTACTTGAAAAAACTATTATATTAGGTTCAAAAAAATAACTCATATCTCAAAACAGTTTTGATTTGTGTTATAAAAGACGGAGTTATGTATTTATTTATTTATTAATTATTTTATTTAAACATACATTTTTTTATTTGTTGGTAAATTACCCATCCCACTAGACATAAAAAGCTTTGGTTGGGATGGCAATTTGCAAAATTGTTTTTTTTTAGCTACATAGTAACTTGTTAACATCGAAAATATAGTACATACTCGTACATAATAAAAATAATATAAGTAAATGACAAATTTGAAGATATAGAATTTACATATTAAGAACTAAATTAATCATGGTTTTTAAGGTGAGTAATGATATAGCTTTTGAAGGAGCTTTTGGTTTGTATATTTCTGATGGTGCTGGGTAGAGAATTGAATTGCTTAGTAGCGTTGTAAAAATATTATTCCTTTTTGGGAACGTCTGTAGATAGACTCTTAGCACTTAACTCTTGCCCAATCTCTACACCCTCTCATAGTATTTACAGACGTAATGATAATTGGGTACAAGCGAAACCTGGCTAGACTCAAAATCATAAATATTTGGATTAAATCAAAGTTACAGATGTCAACATACAGTATTGATATCGGGCACTGACCGCTATAAATTGTTCGAATGACCACGTTAACCAATATTCGGGTCGAAAAGTAAAATGGAGAAAGTTGTTCCCGGCCATTTACATTGGGAACGGCTTATCTCTAGTTGGCGGTGTTTACACCTCTAAATCCGGCGCAAACTCCGATACCATCCACCCCCACCCGCTGGGTCACCACCCACCCAGTTAGGTCACTTCGCCACCCAGCCCGCCCTTATCTAGTCGACCCGTCCCTACATCCAAGGTAGATAACTGAAACTTTAAAGCTACCTTTTACATGTACCTACCTAATCTAAGAATTTATATAGCTCATGACAAAACAATACCTCGTATCCCACAAAATACAATTTTTTTTTGTGACCTAATATCTTAAATTAATAATTTTTACATGTTTTATTTTAATTTTTTTTCTTCTGAATTTATGTTTTTTTTTCTTTCTTATTGTGGGTAGCGCCCTAGAGGTGATTTTTTTACAAAAACGGCGCTATCAAAGTTATCCATTTATTATTGTATTACCACTTTTATTATATTATTATTATCACTTTCAATTATGGAATGTATTTCATTGCACTGCTCCTGCATACCTTCTGGAATAAAACACTTTTAATATTATTATTACAGGGGAACACAAAAATCTGTTTTTTTATTACATAAAAAATAACATGCCATGTAATGTAACAGTTTGTAATTTAAAAATGTGCATCTTAAATTTTAATTTTTTTCTTGTCTTCTTCTAGTTTTTATCTATTCTAGTTTCTAATCATGGGGAAGGCAAATTGTAATAATCAAGGAGGAATAACTGATTTTAAGTCTTTACAAGGAATCACTTAAAATGAAAAAAAAAACTTTTATTTGACTTAATAAATATACTCGTAGATAATAGATTTGACTAGCTTGTGTATTTTTTTTTTCAGAATACACTGAAAAGTCATTTTTTAGAAATAGGTGGAATACGAGGTATTGTTTTGACATGAGCGAAATACAAATAATTACAGTCGCTTTCGCGTCAGTTGAGATGAAACGTAGCTCATATGCACAATGTCAGTGCACCAAAGCAACAGCCTCTAATTTTGCTCAGAGGTAGGTTACTCGTCAAGATATATTTTTTGATTAACCTCTGCAATATTATGAACTGTCAAAATGATGTCCGCACATTGGTTTGCAAAGCTAAATTAAATGCCCGATAATTTTCATTCACAAAATTGATGCATTCTTACGTATAAGTTCAATAACATTTGATAAATAATACCGATTTGATAAAAACAATAAAATACTTTGATATTCTGAGCGTTTGCGCAGTACGCTCGAGTTTCTCAAGCCAAAGAAAGATGATGAAATGATAATATTTAGTAAACCTTTGGCTTACAAGTCTTCTGCTAAGGGTAAATTGTTACTTAACTTAAGGATCACTCAGCTGTGATTGATGAATTATATATGGTTTATGGTGGGATTTTATGTCGGTGTCTAACTAACTAACTAACTAACCATCACGCCGTTTCACCGCAGGGGTAGGCAGAAAGAACGGACCGCCATACAACTCTGTCTTGGCACACACTTCTTGCTTCATTTACATTCATACATCGTCTCATACATACTCTTCTGTTATTCTGACTCTTCACATGACCCGATTCAAGTATTTGGTTTACTTGATCGTGCCATGTCTTTCTCGGGCGTCCTCGACTTCTTCTTCCATTCACTTTCGCATCATATATTCTTTTCACACTCCTCTCTTCGTTCATTCGCTCTACGTATGTCGGTGTCCTTTTAAAATATAGTCCTGACGAAGAATAACAATTCAGAAACGAAACATCATTCAAACTATGGCGGGGTATTTCGTAATTCTAAAGGAATGTGGAGGACGAGACGAGGAAGAGGAAGGTTGAGAAGTACCTGGGTATTTAAATTTGCTCACCAAACAAGGCTATTAAAACGCCCTCAAGGTGATTTTCTTTCACGAAAACGACGATATAAAAATCTGCCAATCTGATTAGTATTAATACCGTAGAACGTCTTCCGTACACACTCGTTATGGAAGCATCCACGTGCTACTTTCAAACTAAAGTGCCGCCATCTTTAATATTCAAAGAGAACTATTTCTTTAGAAGATAAAATATTTTATTTTATTATTTACTAGTTATTGTCATTGCCATTTCAAGTATCGTTCCGATTCTAAATTATGGCATTTCACCAGGGCGATACTACAAGTATCCACGAATCTACGACGTGCCGCAAATATACAGAATATTATTATGTATTACTATAATGTGAAATAACACGTGTATCAATTAAATCAGATTTAATTGCCCTCGTCTGGATATGAACCGAGCCAACGATCTTAAGCGTTTGACTACGGAGGTCATCATTATAATTTATTTATTTATAAATTAACGGACTGAAGTCCAATTACAAAAAACATACAAAATACGAAATGGAAAAAAAAGCAACAGAGAAAGAACAGCACACACATAATATTAAATGAAGTAATGACAAAATAAACATAAGAAAGAACATTCAAGCCAAGGTCTAGTAAAAGTTTTGGTAGAGTCGTAAAGAATGACAAAAATCATATAGACTGCTACCAAAAATTTCAAGACCATGGCTTGAGTTAACAGGTCTCGACATTCTGGACATTGGAGAATGATACCCATAATTAGTATAGTGATGATTGAGAAACAGCAATTCATTGTTTCGATAAGTTACAACAGAGAAGGTGAGTTTATAAAATAAAATAATAATATTGATTAACATTATATTATCGTGAGAAAATAACATTTCTTCCTGTAATTTTCTAATGCGTATAATTGTCTTATTGTTTAATATAAGACAAAAATATGAAAAAATTACATCCTGTCGCAAATTTAAGTGTGAAGAGTTTGTTGATTTACGTTAAATTTACACCATGTCCGGAAATCTGAAATAAATCTTTTCACTCTCGTTTATGGCCTTAGTTAATAATTATTTATCTTTATATCCTGCAAACGAGCTTCGACAAAACCCGGCCGTAATTTGGTAGGCAAATAGAGTCGGAAACGGTTTAATGAAACGGACCTGCCGATGGTGGACTCCTGAACGAAGGTCTGGGGGCAACACAACCCACCCCCAGACGGAATATAGCGTCGGAGATTACACAACACTTAAATTTCCCTTTATTTTCTTTCCACAGCCTGAGAAAATGCTAATCTTTGGCTTGAGACACGCTAGGTGAGACCTTCACTGGAAATGAATCTGCATTTATTTGTAACTAACCATAACTAACCATCACGCCGTTTCTCCGAAGGGGTAGGCAGAGAGGACGCACCGCCATATAACTCTGTCTTGGCACACACTCCTTGCTTCATTTACATTCATACTTCGTCTCATACAACATACTCTTCACATGCCCTGATTCAAGTTTTTGATTTACTTGATCGTGCCATGTCTTTCTCGGGCGTCCTCGACTTCTTCTTCCATTCACTTTTGCATCATATATTCTTTTCACACTACTTTCTTCGTTCATTCGCTATACATGCCCAAACCATCTAAGCGTCCCTTTCTTGATCCTATTCATTACGCTCACATCAGCCTTGCATTCTTTCCAGATATCCACATTTTTAATACGGTCATTCATGGTTTTACCGCACATACGTCTCAAAGATTTCATTTCCACAGCATTCAGCCTACTTTCATCCTTCCTCTGCCAGTTCCATGCCATATATCAGGGTTGGTATAATCACTCCATTGTGGACTGCTAGCTTCGCTTATTTGGAAAATTTATTATTTGCACCAACAGCGTTCAGTCTTCCATGAATGGAGTTTCCTGCATTCACCCTTCTTTCGATATCCTTATCAGCTTTTCCTTCTCTGGTATTTATTTGTGATTTGTAGAAATCAATGTAACCTTTGGAAAGGCTGATAAAAAGATTTTAGATTTTTCCAAAATCAGATTTTTGAGATACTTAAACTTCCGCTCTTTTCGATCTCATATTAGCAATGAGTTCTCTGCACATTTCTTCAACTTACAAACATTAACTTGCCGAAAAAATGTAGCGGATTCAGTCACGTTATTCAAAATTGTAAGCAATTACGTCGATATCCCTGGTCTCCTGGAACTCCTATTATTCCAAGTTCCTAATCGCAATAGCAGACAGCCACATACTTTTCACCTCCCTCGTTGCAACACCAACTCTAAACAAAACTCTTTCATTTACAGGTCCACAAATTCATTCAACATTAACTCTCACCACATCGACATCTTTAACTCAACTATACAAAATATAAAACAAAATTCCATGACTCGACTGCACCCAAACTAGATTATTAAAACTAACCTCCCATTTTCTCCCGTCCTTTTTCCTTTATTCCATTCCCATATTCCCTTCCACCTTCCTCTCCTCCCCGCCAAAGTTAAGTTACTAAATTATAACTGTACATACATTGTCACACTTTATTTGTAATCAGCAGAGGAAAATTTGTAATTGGCATGATTTATTATTTTTATTGTTATATATGTACCAATGAATGTTGATTTGCTGTTAATTTTCCCAAAATAAATAAATAAGGTTTTCGGCAGAAGAGAGAATGGAAAGAATTCATTGGATGGTTAACTAATTGCATTTTTTTTCAATGATGAATACTGCATAAGAGTCCCAACTGCTCCTAACAATCTAGAGCTAGTGAGACTATGGCATCACCAATTGGGGTATGTTGTAAGGCTAGAGATAAGGAAAAGAAAGGTTGTGAAGTACCTGACTATTCAGATCTAGTCACCAAACACGGCTCAAAGCCATTTCAAGCAACGTTTCGATTCTGAATGGGGCTCTTTCACCAGGGCGATACTTAGAGTATCTACCATTCTGAGCCAATATTTGCTACTGAAAAGTTGTAATGTAAGCGATACTAATTTTTGAAGTTCATTGTAGAGACCATTCCATGTTGAACACAACGGTTCTCGTCCGAACACCGAAGTTAAGCAACATTGGGCACGGTCAGTACTTGGATGAGTGACCGCTTGGGGCACCGCGTGCCGTTGGCCCTCGTTATCCATGTATAAATCCAACCTTAATGTTTGGCAATTAGAAATGTAACTGATAAATATTTATACATATTGTATATAAGAAATGAAGCTGTATCTACGTTAGATATATTAAGATGCAAATATATAGAGTTCTGTCACTATCTCTTGAAGTACGTACAAGAGTGACTGTTAGGTACATAACGATTTACATACTTTTAAATAAAAAATTTTTTTTCACACATTCTTACAGTTGCCAATTTAACGATTATCTCATAACATGTATACAAGAGTAAACGAATGAATTTTGTTGTAAAACAAAAAAACTTTAAATTGCTCTGGTGTAAACTTCCCAAAATGGCGCTTTATTCTTGATATGGTAAAAAGATTTCGTTCCTTCTTCCTAGATATTCGGTATAAAGTCCTAAAGGCCAATCTTGTTCATTCCATATAAACGGTAGAATGTGATTCGATTTTTTTAAAATTACCAAAGAAAAATCTAAAGCACCTGGCATAAATATTCCCCATGGGGTAGGTTTTTCTACAACGAACGCCAATCTCGCGCACTCAATTCCACTGGCGGTAATGGATTTAATTTTTAAAAAGAAAATATAGAAAAGTCCCTTAATGATTGTTTGGTATTTATGTAACTGCGGTAATAACGGGCGCCGCCGCTGGCGAAGTAATAATGCTAACTCCGGGAACGGGAGCTTCAAATTACCCTAATTTGGGGAATTTCCCCGAATATTCCCGTTTTCCCCAAATAATAATGAAGATTTCAGCCTTTTCAGTCGTAAAACTGTCCGAGGTGTAAATTTGAGTTAAGATTATTAGTTCGAGTCGCAGTTTTTATATTTTATAAAGTATTAAGTAGTATTGTACTTTATTCTCTGCGGGGAAATCTGTTCAGCGGAAACAAGAGATTGGCCCTATCTGCAGTCGCTAAAAAAAATGTTATTGTTATCATAAATTCATTAAAAAAAGCATTTATATAATCCGCGCTTACTTTTTATCCAAGGGAATGATAGGAATAACTATAAATAATTTCCTTAACTTGTGTACCACCGTACGTGTGTAAACTTAAAAATAAATAAAAGTGATGTTAATTGAAAATATCAAGTTTAAAACATCAGTATTCAGTTATAATAAGTTAACGATTTTAAAAATGCAAAACAGTATGAATTTATAATAAATAACAAAAGAAAAAGAAAATATTTTACGACAATAGTCATCCAGAAAGAAAAGTTACAACATTTATGTAGGATCAAAAAATGCTTCTATTTTATTGAGATTCACAGCATACATCACAAATATATTAAACTATTTTTAAACGTAATTTCCGTCCAGATCGAGACATTTCTGTAGTTGGGGCACCAGCTTTTGTATGCCAGTATCATAGAACTCCGCCGCCAGCTCTTTCAGCCACCTTCTCGACCTCCTGATCGTTAGAAAAACATTTCCCGCGCAAAAACTCCTTTTGTGAAAAAGTGATAGTCCAAAAGTCGGGTAAATAGGGGGGTTGGATGACAATATCCTATCCAAACGATGTCAGAAGCTCCTATGAAACTCGCGCGGTGTGGGGCCTGGCGTTGTCATGCAGGAGGCTGACTCCCCGGAGTCAACTTCCCCCTTCTGCGGTTCTGAATGGCTCTTCTGAGCTTTTTATGGTAATACAGTGAGCCTCTGCATTGATGGTAGTCCCTTCAGGCATAAAATTCATCAAAAATACCCCCTTGCGTTCCCAAAAAACAAATGCCATGACTTTTCCGGCTGAATAGGTCGTCTTGAACTTTTTGGTAGCTGGGAATGACGCTACTGAAGTGATTGTCTTTTGGATTCTGGAGTGTAGTGACACACCCATGTCTCGTCTCCCGTCACGATAGAGTCCAGAAAAAATCTTCCTCCTGTGCAAAATGATCCATATATTCCGCGCAAATCTCGCACGGACGAAAGGTGGCGGGAGCTCGTGACGACCTCTCCATCGGAAGAATTTACTGTGACTGAACAAAATGGCCGACAAACACGCGGGACCAAACAAACTGATACTAGCCTTGCATTCTTTCTGGATATCCACATTTTTAACACGGTCGTACAGGGTTTTACCATACATACGTCTCAGGGATCTCATTTCCACAGCATCAGCAAATATAATAAGTAATACATAATGTAATAAATAGATTGATAGTAAAATGATTATTCATAAATTAGACGTCAGATTATGCTGACCAAAGTTGCGGCAATATATATGACATTGAGGTGATTTTTCACAAAAACGGCGCTATACAAATTATCCAAATATTATTATTGACTAACAAGAATAAAAGTAAGGAGAAAACTAAGCAAATATACCAGTTAGTAGCAAAATGAATAATTGCGTCGGGTACCCACCCAGGAGTCGCATCGCGGTTTCAAGTTCCCTGCCAGCTAAATCCGCCATCATTGCGCAAGCGAATTTTTCCACTTATCACGATAGCAGTGGGAGGTTTTCAAACATCGCAAAGCTATTCGTAATCCGGGAATGTTTGCCTTTCTTACAAATTTAAAAAATCTCTCCGGCACATTACGCCGCCTAACCACGCAGCATCTCAGGTAGCAGGAGCGGGTAAATTAGCTGAGACTTTCACGGGCGAGCGGATTACGTATGCCGCTGTCGTTGCCTCCGTTCGCGTTAGGCCTAACGAGGCGGCTTGTTGGTTCGCAAAACCCCGACGAATTAGGTACACGCATCCAGTACACATCGCGCCCATTAGGCCAATCTTAGATTAAATTATTTTATGGTACTTTTATACAACGAGAAACCATTTTTTATTGCTGTTTTCTCTGTCAGTGTAGATTTTTTTGTATCGCTGATATTAAACTGCGAATTGTGAAATGTGTGTGGGTTATATGGTAGATACGAGTATTTAAGTGCTATTTGACTGATTAAACATTTTGAGAGATTTCCAGATTTTATGGGTTCAATTCCCCTGTTAGCTAAGTCTTCCATCACTGCACAAACAATATTTTCCACATATAATGATGATAGTAGGAGCTTTTCAAATATTTTTAAAGCTTTTCCAGGGTTTGGTTTAAGTTCTTCTGGACTCGTGGCATCATAATAATAATAGACTTATTGAAACCACCTTCTGGTTTCCACCAAGTTTAAGTCCTAATTCTTTTTTTGGCCTAACAAAACCAAAACTGTCAATAATCGAGTTGACAAATACGTCAGATTCCCACACAGGTTAGGTGGGTTCAATTCCTCTGCTAGTCAAGTCCTCAATCATTGCACAAGCAACATTTTCCGCATATATTAATGGTAGTAGAAGCTTTTCAAATATGTTTAGGTAATTCGTGACCCGGAAATGTTTGCCTTTCTTTAAGTTAAGTTACTTCATATTAATATTTTTAATTGAATCGCTTATTTATGGGGGTGACGTTTTAAAAAACAAAAAATTGTGTTTGGGGACTAATAGCGAAAATTGACATATTTCATCTAAATCAAGACTTAAAAAATGAAGGAAGAATATAAAAAGAGATAGCATAATCGTGAGAAAGTACTTTCAAACGAAATAATTTTCGACAACTTTTTTATATTTTTAGTTTCAGAGTTGAAGTGGTACTTTAAGTATCGCCCTGGTAAAAGACCACCATTCAGAATCGTAACGTTTCTTGAAATCGCTTAAGTCGAACTTGATTAACCAGATCTGAATAGCCATGTACTTTCCAACCTCCATCTTCCACATCTCCTTCCCCTCTCTACTACCTTCATCCTCACAAAATACCCCAATCAAAAATGCCATAGTCCCACTGGCTTTAGATGGTTGAGAGCAGTTTGAGACTCTTGTGCGGTATTCACATGTTTTATATCAATGATAGAAAAAATACCTTTCGAAATATTATATTACACCTACGGTGTTTTAGATTGAAATAAATATTTGAAACTTGTAATATATTCTAGGTTTTTTGTGATGTTTTACTAATGTGGATTTTCAGAACATTTCAATATTTTCTCTGATTAATAATAACTCATTGATGCAGCAGCGAAACAGAGATCAACTTCTCCAAGAAGCAGTAAATCACGAAGATGAAAAATGTCATCAAGTGTCAAGAGACCGACGGCGCGGAGTAGAGTATGTAAGAAACATTGCATAATTAAGTTCCATGGATAAAGCTTTCAGTATTCAGGCTGCGCGCTGCTGAAATAAAGAACAGCCCTTATTGTGAAATTCACTTGGACACTGTTCCGTAATAACTTCTAGACACAGCTAACTACTAGTCCCGGAGACGTGCACTCCATAAAGACACATAAGCACTGCCTACCCTGCCGTACTCGCATAAAATATGTATAATATTGAATATAATAATATTAAGTTATTGCACAAAATAATTCTGCATTTCCAAAAATACGTAGGTTCAGGAAGTAAGCGCCGCGTCGATTGTTATGACGTGTCAAAAGCAGTAACTACATATGCTCAAACGCCGTCAACGTCAAAGTGGATTATTCTTTATTTACCAGGACTAGACATTTGTGTTAGCATCTGTGTAAGTATTGGTAGTGCTTTTACAGAACAATTCCAATAGAAATCAGCGACTTCTGTTGGTACCTATCTCTATTATCAATTAATCCGCTGTTTTTTCTACTGTCTATACTGATCAACAACTCTGTGCACGCCACTGACTAGCCCCTACTGACTATGTCGGCTACACCAATCCACCAGACTCGCAGGAGTAGCAAAGATCAGAGTGACGGGATGTATCAAAGGCTTGGTGGACAAATGGGCAAGGGTAAGAGATCAAACCTGCCAAACAATAATATAATATTTCACTGAGAGAAACCTAACATAAAACACTTGTAGAAATACACAAATACTTATATTTTTTATTGTGAATACCGCACAAGAGTCCCAACCTTTTGAGCCAGTGTCTGGCATCCCCAATTGGGGGATGTTGTGAGGCTGAAGTTAATGGTGAGGGTAAGAAGATAAGTAAGAGGAAGGTTGGTAAGTACCTAACTATTCAGATCTGGTCACCAAACACGGCTAAAGCCATTTTAAGTGACGTTTCGATTACGAATGGTGGTCTTTTACCAGGGCGACACAAAGTGTCTACCTCTGGTGCCGTAAATATACTGTATATTGTTTTTATAATATTATAAGTTTAGTTGTCGCATTCCTAACACATGCCCAATTTTCTATCGCCTTTCTGTATTTCAACATTGGATCTCTCTCCTTACATACCTATATAATATTTATTCACTCTACTTGGACCAAGTGGATGAGTTTGTGTATTAAGGAAGTATGTTAACGAGAGATGTAAATGCCGATAAGGATATTGAAAGAAGGGTGAATGCAGGAAACTCCATTAATGGAGGACTGAACACTGTTGGCGCTAATAATAAATTGTCCAAAGAAGCGAAACTAGCAGTCCACAATGGAGTGCTTATGCCAACCCAGTGAGGCACGGAATCGGCAGAGGAAGGATGAAAGTAGACTGAATGCTGTGGAAATGAGACGTATGTGCGGTAAAACCATGTATGACCGTGTTAAGAATGTGGATATCTGGAAAGAATGCAAGGCTGATGTAAGCGTAATGAATAGGATCAAGAAAGGGACGCTTATGTTGGTTTGGGCATGTAGAGCGAATGAACGAAGAAAGGAGTATGAAAAGAATATATGATGGGAAAATAAATGGAAAAAAGTCGCGGACGCCCGAGAAGACAAGGCACGATCAAGTGAATCAAATACTTGAATCGGGCCACCTGAAGTGTCAGAATAACAGAAGAGTATGTATAAATGCGAACGAAGCAAGGAGTATGTGCCAAGACAGAGTTGTATGGCGGTCCATCGTTTCTGCCTACCCCTGCGGGGAAACGGCGTGATGGTTAGTTAGTTAGTCACTCTAACGTGAAAATAAAAAAAAATCTTTTTATATATTCGTAAAAAGCATTAACGTTTTCGTTTTATAAACTTGAATCTAACGTTCCGGAAGTCTAATTAAATTAATCTTTTAGATAATTCATCTTTTCTGGAAGAAACATATGTGGAGATAAATAAAAAAATATGTTTTGAGTATCTGGAGAATGTGTTTATTCATTTTTAAAATAATTTTTTAATTAGTACAAATTTTTAAAAATCTTTGTAAAATGAATACTAATATACATTCTCCAGATACTTCAAAACATACATTTTTTGATCGTGTACAGAATTTATCTTCACATATGTTTCTTCCAGAAGAGATGAAGTTATTATCTAAAGATTAATTTATTGTCCTGATGATGGAAGGGTACGAAAGCAAAATTTATTTATAAAATCTTTTAGTACGTTTTCGTTTATAAACTGAATCTAAGCACGTGTTTAGCGAAATCATTTATTCCCAAATCGCCACAAAACAGCAGTTTGCTTTCCGTTTTTATAAGCTCACCGAACAATAAGCAAATGAGCTCGTTACAATCGCGGCAGGTGGATTATTGGCGGAAAACGAGCCGGAAACTGGGGATTTAGAGGAAGCTTTGAGATTTGGTGGGGCGAAAGTTATGTAGAAAGAATGTACCTAATAAGGGAATTTTGGGGATAATAAACTAAAAATAAAAATGCTCATATTATTTTAATAAAAATAATAAGCACGTAATCATTTATATTTTTACGTACGCAGTTCAAAACAAATTGTTTCCTGAAACATAAAGTACGTAGACTTTGGTATAATAAAAAATGTATATTGAGGAATTTCAAGCAAGTCTCAACATGATGTGCGAAAGAAAGAAATAAACATCTCATACGAGTAGGTGTACATGATACATAAAAAGATATGTTTTCGAAGAAAATATTCACTTTGTGGTTTGCATATTTAATGAAAATGAAATTATTACTTTGTATAAGACCAGAGACTTTATTTTATTTTTCATTACCGACCGGTTTCGCTTACCCTAAGCATCCAATGGCGTAGTGTTTTATTCTTCAATAATTTTTCATCCCCCAACGTAAAAAACCTTCCTTCGGAAATTCGTCGGTTGTAAAAATTAAAATTCAATCTGTGGACTTATACAAAGTAATTATTTTATTTTTATTAGATAATAAATACATTGTGTTCTGCAAGGAACTACCTCCATCCTCTTTCTCCCTTATTTTTCTCAAAAAACTATCCGCACAGCATCCTCAATGATGAAATAGACCCTGATGGTAATTATTTCCCGCAGGCCTCTCTGAGTTAATGTAAAAAATATAAAAAATAGAATTTATCCTGGTACAGTTGTTCGAATTCCTCAACAATGATAAATGACGCCGATTGTACTGTTTTCCTTTTTTTCACATAAATAAAACCTAAAAGAATAACCTCCCATTATTGATTTTTAAAATGCCTCCCAATCTGAATACCTGATTTATGCCATTTCACGCTCTGCTGGTAAAAAAATGTACTACAATTACTGGCTGGAATCATTCAATCGACACTCATCAGCGGAGATTCCACCCAATTTCCGTCAATACGGAACAACGCTATCAAGTCAAACATTGTTTCTAACATACCGCAGTAATAAAAACACATTTCTTCAACCATTCTTTCATACACATAGAATACATAAATATCAGGAAAAGATAAGAGAGTATTTAAGTTAATAACTATATTCTACGTTGTCTATGTAATATTTACTGTTTTCTATAACTTGTAAACCTACTGTCGACCTACCCGGTCTAACAAATAACATTATCATTATAATCTTCGCTCTAATTTACATATCATAATATGACAGAAATAATAATAATAACAATGAACTTATATGGCGCAATTTTGTGATATTTCACCTCATGTGCGCTTCATATTAAATCAACTAAGCTAATATAACGAGGAGAAAATAATATACAACATGTATACAAATTAAAACTATGTCAAATCATGATCGTCATCATAAATCATGAGAGATAAAAGGATGGGTACAACAGTGCATGTTAACATTTCATCAACAGATTTTTTTTAAATACTAGAAGCTAAGGGTCTTAAAATCCAAATGAAACGTATGAATTTAAATATTAACAAATTTCTTAAAGCAAAAAAAAGGAAATCATATTTGAGGACAGTTAACATGTCGGTACTTAAAAACATTAATATTCAAGTGTTATAAGTAAACGCTTCTAGAAATGCAAACAGTGTGAATATAACAAGTAACAAAAAGACAATAAGATATTTTATGACAATGAGTATGTGGTTTTTAGTCGACTGTAAGGACATTGAGTTGTAAGGATACGAGTAAGGAGAAAATCGAAACTACAAATTAAGGACGTTTTTAAAGAAATTGTATTTTAATACATTATATTTTGTGTGTAGGAGGATTTTTAATCAATTTGATTTTAAGGACCCGTTTACTCAGCTAGTTTCTGTATGTTGGCAAGTTTTGGGGAAGCTTATCCCAGATCCAGTCTGGGCCGGATACACCAGTTGTTCAAATGTGCAGTAAAGTGTTCAATGATGATTTTCCGAAGTAAACATCAGATTGTTTATTGAAATCCCATAGCACGCTACTACAACGTTGTATTTTTCATTTCTCTAAAGCGTTCATTTACCAGAAAATCAATAACGAATCGCTGGCTAAGATAATTTAATTTTGGTTACTATGGCGGGCGAGCAAAAGTAATTGGTAAAATAGCGACGAATTATGACTTATTTTCCATAAATGACAGCACGTTTGTTAGGTAAAACCTTCCTCGAATTACTGATTGTATTGGTTTGCACGTTACAGAGTGGATAGTGATAGGTGGGAGGGCTACCTTACATAGTCGCCGCACTGACAAATGAAAGTTTATTTACAAAGACATTTAACAGGCTTCCGGAATTTATTTTAACGTACGGTTTCCGGGAACCCGTATTCTCCCGTACCCTGGTATCGTCAGCTCTAACTTAAAAGAATAACTGAGATATTTTTGGCGTGTCGTGACTGGGATGTAAATAAACCATTTCCCCGCTCCATGGGAAGCCTCGCATCTTGTTCGCTGTTTCCTTTATAAAGTATTCGTTAGCGGATACGGCGGAGCACTGGTCGTAATAAATACCACTCCATTTATATGAAAAATTATTATTATCATGAATGCTTCGACAAAATTGAGTTTAATAATTTGTATTTTCCGTCTGTCTTTCTGATAAAACATGTCAAAATCATACCTCAATTGCACAGACCTTTCAAAATATAAATTCTTTACTTTTAAAAGAATTCCAGTAGATTTTTAATATTTTTTAATGTTTTATAGTGAATACCGCAAAAGTCCCAACTGCTCCCAACCGTCTAGAGCCCAGTGGAACTATGGCATCCCCAATCGGGGTATTTTGTGCGGCTGAAGGTAGTGGGGAGGGAAATAAGATGGGGAAGAAGAAGGTTGGGAAGTATCTGGCTATTCAGATCCGGTCACAAACGGCTAAAGCCGTTTCAATCAAGCAACATTTCGATTCTGAACGGTGATCTCTTACCAGGGCGATTCTCAAAGTTTCTACCACTCTGAAAGGTGCCGCAAATATATATCTTTTATTATTTTATATAAATAAAATGTGTTATGATACATATTAATTAAATAAAAGTTAAGTTCGGGTTACAGCTGGCGTGCGCAGGCACGCCGGGTTTGAACCCGCGACCTTTGGATTCGTAGCCGAGCGTCTTACCACTCGACATGGAGGCCGTCAAAACGTCAATCCATAGACCGTTTAAAATATTAATTCTTTCGTTTTAAAGGAATTCCTATATTCCTAGAAGTCAATTGAGAAGTGCATTGTGGATATCCATAATTAGGTTAAATAAAATAAATACTTGTGTTTTAACCACTTATTTTAGATGTAAGGTCAAACCACACTAGCGCGTCAGCGGCGCTGCACTGCACGGCGCGTCGCTTCACCACGAAATATGTTTTCACTGTTTTGTATGAAGCAAACCGCACCAGAGCGGCGCTGCACTGCGCGGCACGGCGAACAAAAAAAGTGAGGCGCCAGTACGGTTTGACCTTTAATGTTAATTATCCACCGGTTTTGGAAGAACTCCACCTTTGACAGGACGAAATAAACATTAATACAATCTCACAAAATATCTGGATTTGAAAAGATGGTATTTTTGTTTTAAAATTTAGCTCCACACATATATAAGTTGAGATTTGAAAAATAGTTTGTAAAACCAAGTTAAATGGACGCACATTTCAGACATAGAAAAAATAATAATAATTTCGCTTGTGTGTGTCTAGATTTGAAAAGATTATTTTTGTAATTTAATATTTTAGAAAAAGTTAGACTCGTACGCACAAGGAAATTTTACGATTTAATCATGTTAATAACGTGGATATATTATATTTAACTGATTTGTGATTTTGCATTAGTATATTTGAATAAGTGAGCCATACGCATAATATATGTGTAACATCCCTAGGATTTGTTAAAATCCCTGTTTGTGTACGAAATGGGTTATGTTTAATTTAAAATGACAAGTGGTAATACAAATTGAAGTGAAATAGTTAGAAATTAGCGTCAGCTCTCATTTAGTGTGACTGCCATGTAAATTCTAAGAAAGATATTTGATTTCACGACTTGGGGAGTAAATTTCTGAAGATGCGTAAGTTGTTTTGACTCTTGTCACCATTGGTCGAAAAAATACTAGAGTGCATTACATGTTGCTGATTCACTTCACTTCAATAAAGTTTATATGAAGCTAATTTGTGTACATAGACTCAGCACCCAAAAATTCACACTTTTTGAATTTCTACCACAAGCAAAAAGGCAAATGATTTATCTGTTAACTTTATGCGGGTAGCTAGTAAAATGTCTAAGGTTTTCAGTGAATACAATTCTTGAATAGTAATCTTTTATTTTTTTACGAAATGCATCTGGAATTTTAGGTGATGCTTTAAAAAATCCCTTCGCCAGTTTTCAAACTGCACCTTTTGCTGACATTTTAGTGAGTTTTTCATACAATTTAAAAGAAAACTGTTAAAAATATCAATTCACTGGAAAACTCTGACCTTTTCCTAACTACCCATATAGAGTTTATAGATAAATCATTTCAAGTATTGTTTGTATTAGAAGGCTACAAAGTGACGTTTAGCACCATTATTGAGTGCTGAGGCTTTAGCATGTAAACTATTGCGATTACTGTAAAACGGGGGAATGAGATGTGAAAGAGGAAGGTTGCGAAGTGCCTGGTTTTTCAGATCTGGTTGAAAATCATGACTAAAGTCATCTCAAGCATGGTTTCGATTCTGAATGGTGGTCTTTCACCAGGGGGATTCTGAGAGTATATACCACTGTGGTTGACGTGTTTGCGATTCTTTGATTCAATAAAACTTAAATAAAATTGAAACCTGGTACGCATGCATAAAATTTACATTTAATACGACTAGAAAAAAAATTATACAGTTAAAAAATAAATATTTTTTTAATTTACCTTCCATTTTTTTCTCTCCAAAATCAGCTCTTACTACCACCGTTATAAGTAAAAAATGTTACTTGTGCAATTATGGAGGACTTATGGAGCCGTGAAGGTGGGAATAAACCAATCAAATTTTACAACGCTTTCATCTGGAGTACCCCAGGGGTCCGTTTTGGGCCCACTGCTCTTCATCCTCTTCATAAATGATGTCGCTCAAATAATCAAATCATTTGGTCTTATATCACATTGCTACGCCGACGACCAGCAAGTTTACTTTTACTGCTCACCGACAGAAATAGACAGTCTGAAAATCCGCATGACTGAGTGCCTAGAAGCGATCACTCTCTGGATGACCTCAAATAGACTGAAATTGAACCCTTCAAAGACAGAGTTTCTCTGGACCGCCACAAGCAGACGTCAGCATAACATCGATAACTCCCCAATAGCTGTCTCAGGAAGTGACATTATTCCAAAGACATCCATCAAACTTCTGGGTGTCAATCTGGATGCTGATTTCTCCCTTAAATCCCAAATTAACAAGACTGTGAGCACAGGGTTCTTTCAACTAAGACAAATAAAATCAGTGCGAAGAAACCTGCCAACAGAGGCAACCAAATTACTTGTAAACTCGTACGTCGTTTCGCGTTTAGATTACTGCAACGGAATATACGCTAGTCTTCCTAAATATCAAATTAACAAACTACAACTAGTCTTCAACGCCGCGGCAAGACTTATCACCGGCGTATCAAAATATTCCCATATCTCAGAGCACCCCAAAAATCTTCACTGGCTTAAATGTCCCGAAAGAATCCAGTTTAAGCTTTGCTGGATGGTTTTCAAATCAATTAACGGAATGGCTCCGGCTTATTTATCGGAATTGTGTATTCCTGAAGATTCCAATTCGCGACAGTCAACTCTTAGATTAGCAATGTCATCGGCTATCGGAAGGTTGAAAAAACCAAAGCGCACACCAGACACTAAGTTTGGAGAGCGCGCCTTCGGAGTGTCAGGTCCTAAAGCCTGGAATGGACTACCACATGATCTGAGAGTAATAAAAGACTCGACAGAGTTCAGAGCCAAACTCAAAACTCATTTTTTCAGAAAATCATATCCATAATCAAGATGTAACAAGTCCAATAGAACCAAGAAAACTTTTCAGACTCTCATTCCTTAAATTCATTAGAAGATTATCACCATTATCTGTTCTTCACTACGAAAAGTTAAAAATACCTCCGATATACTTTATCTTAAATTTGCCTTCATGCCCTAAAAATTAAAAAAAAAAAAAAAAAATTAAATAAATAAATAAAAAAAATAAATAAACAAAATAAAATAAAGTAAAAATAAAAATTTAAGTTATTCTAAATTTTAGGTTATTATGATATGGTGATTGTGTCCTGCCAGAAGTGACCTGCCAGGTAAGTATGTTGCTGTATATTTATATGAACTAAGAATTAATATTAAGTAGAAATTAAGATTTGTACAGCGCCCTTGAGGTGATTTTTCACAAAAACGGCGCTATACAAATTATCCAAATATTATTATTATTATTATAAATTAAAGGAATTCAACCCGCGACGCCTGGATGGGAACCCAACCCTTTTTTCAACTCAACTACTAAATGTGTTTATTTGCTATGTCATAAAAAGGATTAAGTTAAAACCTGGTGGAAATAAAAATGTCGTTTCAGTAAGTCTGTTATTATATTATGACGTCACGAGTCTAGTAGCACTTTGAGTAAACACTGGGAAAGTTTTAGTGGCGCAAAGGCGAACCTCGCGATTCGGAACTCATCGCTTTCTGATGAAATGTCTCTATATAAACTTGTCTCAGTTCCCCAAACAAACTCCGGGTCGCTTTCGTCACGAGTTAATTAATTCCTACGCAAATATCAGACTCGGTTGATGGTGGAAGGTTTTGTTATGTGTGGGAGCGACGCCTTAAATACCAAAAGCTTTTTTTTAGATTGTTACTTGTTCGTACTATATTGCTTTTGGTCGTAAGAAGAACCATGCCTTATGTTTGCTAAACATGTTATTTAAAGGACGAAATTCGTATTTCCAGGATGAAATTTCTCGATTGATTGTGCTAAAGATCGGTAAATAATTGCCAAAGGCAGAGCTGAACATATAGGTATCGCATAGAATGTCAATTGAGCATAGTATATGCAGTGCTTGCATACAAAATGTTTCAAAAATCGTTATTTGACTTCGAGATCTAAGACTAAGACTAAGGCTAGGCTATTTATACATCCATTCATATCACATATCGACACAATGTTTTTTGTTTATTCGTATAACCACTTTTTCGCAATATTGTTATCAACAAAAATATAGCATATAACCTAAAAAACCGTTTAGTTGTGTCAAGTTTAGTGGCATAATAAAGATGTGGGCGGAGTCCCGCGGTGACCCAAGAGCCTAATATCATCGTGACAGTACATAGAAGCGGTGTATTATATTTGTTGTCTCTTTCTCTCTCATGGTGTACGACGTAAAAAGCCCGGAGAAAGTGATTTATCGCAAGTTTGCATAGGTTGGGTAAAAATAATTAGCTCTCTCTCCATACATTTTTACTCCAAGGATAAAACGTTAAAAAATGCGTTTGCTGGTTTTAAAACTGTCCCTTTTACTGATATTTGAGTATGTTTTTTTTATAGAATTCAAAGGATTATAATTAACAAATAGTAATCACTGGAAACCTCAGATATTTTTCTAACTACCCATTGAAAGTTTGCAGATTATTATAATATTTTCACTAGTTAATAATTGATACACGAGTACTTATAATATTTTCACTAGTTAATAATTGATACAAAAGTACCTACAAAGCAAAACTTTTCAAATATTTCGTCTTAAAAAATCCGAAATAAATTCTGTTTTCCAACTGTTGTTTTATCTCGTTACCTCATTACACCAAAACATCTTGTTTTACGGTTAGATTCCCCAGCCTCCTTTGTTTTATTGGGATAATTTCTCTCTCGGCTTAGATAAGGCGAAGTAAAAGATCATCCTAGTCCCAAGCATCACTCTAAGGAGATGCAATTTATAAGAAAAACCTCAGCTTTATAAGAACGAAGCTCAACCGTACGCAGTGCTCGGAAACTCGAACGATAAATTGAAACCAAAAAAAAAAATAATTCCTACTTTTTGAAGCTTTTAATTTATGGTGGAACCCCATTTAAATGATGTAATAATACCATTTTTTTAGTTTAATCCATTATTTTTTATTAAGACCTGACCGGTTTCGCCCTATAACGGGCATTCTGCCTTAAGTCTGAAGATGCTTAAGTTTAAAATTTGGTAATATTTAATCAAAAATATTCTACGTATGTAGAATATTTCTATGTAGACCATTCAGAATTGAAACGTTGCTTGGAATGGATTTAGCCGTGTTTGGTGAATAGCCAGGTACTTTCCAACATTATTCTTCCCCATATCCTTCCCCACCCCCACTACCTCACAACATACCACAATCCAACTCACTGGCTCTAGACGGTTGGGAGGAGTTGGGACTGCGGTATTCACAATAAATAAAACTTAATTAGATGTCATTAAACAAGACGTCCTGGGTTCCTACGCCAGCTCAAAAGTCACAAGTCCTCTATCATTGCGCTAGCAACATTTTTCCTTCATCATTTTGCCACCATGGTGGCAGTAGGAGTTTTTGAAATATTTATACTATCCTATCTTATATCCTATATTTTTTTTTTTACATTGCTCACATTATTTGCGTTATTGTATTATATATAATGCGTCACACTACTTCAGTTTATACTTATATAACTCATTCGGGTATTTAATACCTTGTCTTTATGTGGGGTGTAAAAAAATGTTTAGTTTATTTTGTTACACTATGCATGTATCTACAATATTGTTTATATCATGCATCTCTTAATGTATTTGGTGAACAACTGTTTTTATAAGATCTTTGTTAAATTAAAAAATATATGTACCGATGTGTTTTTAAATTCGGGGCCTGTACATAAAAAATATTCCGTACAAATATCGCGACATGTCGTACAAGATCTTAGCCTTACCGGAACAACCTCAGCTCAGCAAGCCTCCCGGCCGTCCACATTAGGGGTAATCCCGTCATGGGTGGGTGGTGGGTGGCGGTGGGGTGGCGGTCGGGTCGTGATTCGGAGGTGTAATTCATCCTGCTCGGCCTCGCGCAGCCACCCCGCCAGGAGCCTTTGATCCCGGAGGATTGGCTCGTCTTATCTCACAGCGGTTTTAACAAGGGTGGATGTAACGTTTAAATCCTAATCTTGACATAACTATGGAACTGTTGCAACTTCGAAAGGCTTTTTAGCAGATTTTTTTGCAGTTTCACATATCACCGGAAGCAGTTACTAACACTAACAATGGTTCCTGTTTCAGGAAAAGCGGCCTCAATCTAAAATCAATTTAAAGTGGATGATAAGGATATTGAAAGAAGACTGAATGCGGGAAACTCCATTAATGGAGGACCGAACCATGTTGGCGCAAATCAAAACATTGTTCAAAGAAGCGAAGCTAGCAGTCTACGATAAAGTATTTATACCAACCCTGATGTACGGCATTGAGGCATGAGCAAGGATCAAAGTATGACTGAATGTTGTAGACATGAGATTAATGAGGCGTATGTGCGGTAAAACCATCAATAACCATGTTAAAAATGTGGATATCCGGAAAGAATGCAAGCCTGATGTAGGCGTAATGAAAAGGATGAAGAAAGAGACGCTCAGATTGTTAGGGTATGTAGTGCAGATGAACGAAGAAAAAAGGTTGAGAAGAATATATGACGCCGAAGTAAATGTAAAAAAAAGAAGTCAAGGACGCTCGAGGAAGACACGGCACGATCAAATGAAGTCGGGCCATGCCAAGAGTCAGAATAACAGAGCAGTATGTATGAGACGATGTGTGAATATGAATGAAGCAAGAGTTTTATGGCGGTCCATCCTCTCTGCCTATCCCTGCGGGGAAACAGTATGATGGTTAGTTAGTTAGTGGAAGATATTTTTACTTCGGCAAAGTGAGCCAGTTTCTTGAAATAATCTTATGAAGAGCATATTTATTCCGCTACATCTCAGAGTGTAAATTCCTCCTCCAAAAGTGTTCTAAGCCGGGTACACTCTTTACTCAATCATCTCCAGTTATCAGCTCTTTCGATCTACCTTTAATATTTCACTTAGTAAATCCGCTTTGTTTGTTCCACATATTATTTTGTTGTCTAAATAGACTTTTGATTGATTTTGATAGACAGGTAGTTTCAGCTACGATTAGTTATCGTAAGTTTTGAAATTCTAAAAATATAATTTTAATTGGAAGCATTTCCCAGAATAGGAATTGGTATAATTATTAAATAGATTATACATAATTGAACATAATTAACAAACTTGAAGCTATTACAAAGTATTTATATTATTTATTAACCGTCTATGGCATCCCCAACCGAGGTATATTGTGAGGCTGAAGGTAGTGGGGAGAGAAAGGAAATGGGGAAGGTTCAGAAGTACCTAACTATTCACATCTAGTCACCAAACACGACTAAAGCCATTTTAAGAAGCGTTTCGATTCTGAATAATAATGTATTTCACCAGGGCGATACTTGAAGTCTCTACCACGCTGGAATGTGCCGCAAATATACCACATAGGTATTATTTAATATTCATTTTTTGTGAAAGAACCCATATTGATTAAATATAATTTATTTGCGCACGCTGAGATTTGAAAGTGCAACCACTGGATTCGCAGTCGAGCGTCTTAACCACTGGACTTCGGAAGCCACCCAATCATTTCACGTTTTGTAACTGAGCAAAAATAATTTGATAAAGGTTGAAAAAAAAATAGTACCAAATTTTCAACTTTATTCCACTATTTTTTTTAAGACCTTATTAAGATTATATCTTCAATAAAAGCACCAGTGCTCATATTCTTCACAAAAATGATCATGGTATTAGATGAAATAATTTAAAAGCACTATAAATAAAGAAGGCCATTTAAATTAATAGCCATATTATTTATAACCAGTTCAGTCCAATATTAAGTATATTTCTTGCAAACTCTTAAAATTTATCGTTATTCTTTAAACTCTTAAAATTTATCGGTTTCATTCATATTATCTGAATCTGAATCTTTCTCTTTGTTCCTTTGCTATAATTTAAATTTTGTTCTATTTTATTTCTCATTGTTTTATTTTTAAATTTGTTCTTCTGTATGTATATATATGGTATAACCACACACTTTGTATTTTTTGTTTAGTTTAATTGTGTACGCTGATGATGCTTAGGCTAATCAAAACAAGTCGGTCATAAAAATTAAAATAATATTCGTGGTCTTTTACAAAGTTATTTTTTTAGAAAGATTTTTTTTATTTTTAGTATTGAGCGCTGCAAAAACATCTAATGCAACATCCACACTTTTATCATAGAAATTTCTATTAAATTTTCGTGAATAATAGCAACACTTTTAACTTCTTCCCCTTTTCTCCGTATAAAGACGCATCCCCTTTCCCTTCCTAAATGTATCTAGAAGTTCCCAAGTCGTGTGACACAGCGGAAATTAGATATTACAAACTTCTCGCAATTACCTTGTGGAGCCAAGCTAGGAGTAGAGCATGCTAGAAGCAGGGCGCGGTATTTACAAGCAACAAACAACAAATATGGATAGTCTTCCGTATGCACCAAGTTCCGTTTGTTTGCCAAGTTATCATCTTATGCTAAACTGTTAACGAACTCTGATGTGTGAATTAAATATAATGATAATTTCATTTTAGTTAATACAGCCATTATTTCTGTTGCTTTTCTGCAATATTTCTTAAGGAATATGGGTACGGCGGCTGCGTACGTTTAAATGAATTTTGGCTTTGCTGCAATATTGGAGGAAACAGGAAACAATGGAAATTAATTATCGTATGTTAACACGCTCGGGGGCCTGTGGTAGCGATAAGTTTCATGGCTCGGATGCAACCGGAATGCAGTCCCGGTCAACCAATTGGTGCAGCGCAGTCCTGTCCTGAAATTTGCGGAAAAGAGCTGCCGTATGTAATGTTTGAAACAATTTAAAAAGGATAATTATAGAGAGAATCGATTTTGTAATGCACTTTTTAATGTCTAATATAAGAAACTTTCTCCTCGACGGCCTCCGTGGGCGAGTATCTAAGACGCTCGATTTTGAATCCAGAGATCATGGTTTCAAATCCCGGCGTGAGAAAATAAATTGTTATTTAATTAATTTATCTCATTTCACAATAGCACAACTTAAAATAATGCATAGCAAATTTCCGACACATTTCATTATGGTAGATACTCTCAGTATCGCCCTGGTGAAAGACCACAATTCAAAATCAAAACGTTGTTTGAAATGGCTCTAGCTGTGTTTGGTGACCAGATTTGAATATCCAGGTACTTTCCCACCTTCTTTTTCCTCATATTCTCCCCTCCCCCCCCCCACTACCTTTTAGCCTTGCAACATACCCCATTTAGTGATTCCTAGTCCCACTGGTTCCAGACGGTTGGAAGCAGTTGGAACTCTTATGCAATATTTATTATGAACATATCGTCGCTGGAAAGGCAAAAGGGCTTGAGCGACACTTAGGTCAAAAATGAGTTAAACATGCACTTTTGATCAGTTTTTTTTCTACATCGAACGTTCCGACCCTTGTTTGATGGCAAAGACTTTTGTGGCCCTTCAGTTATTGCTATCTAAAATATATTTCCCATTTGGGAGAAGGCTTGATTCAATCGACACAAGTTTGTACTTTTTTTAGCATTTTGTCGCTTTGGGTAACGGCATTGAGTTACCTTTTTTCAAAGTCCAACTAGGTGCTGAAGACTTGTGAATTTTGCTGTGAAAAACAAAGCTTTTCAACCCTTTTGCCTTTCCAGCGACTATATTTTAAATTTCACAATTTAAAAAAAAGTTGTATGTGTTGGCATTTTATCTCAACCTTCCACAAGGGATGCAGAAACAAAAGTCTGCAGCCGGCAGCACAAATGGTCCGTGACAGGTCTCAACTTTGTTGTACCTTCTTCCCTTCAACCTACCTTAATCTACAGTGCACAAACCCCTCCATGAAATTCTCATAATACACTTAGGTGATAATTACTTCTAACAGACCTCAAATCTTCCATAGAATTCTACTTAAAGCACGCCTTCAGAGCTGGGCTTGATGGTATTTAGCTGAATTCAAATCTAGCCAAAACCACTATGTTCGTTGTGGCTTCCATGCTGCACGACGTGATATGAAACAAACATTGTTTTATAAATGAACATTACGCATGCTAAATAAATTCCGCCAGTAGTTGAATTTAAACTGTTATCAAATTTCTGCTGTTTTCCCCAGGGCGCACTCCCGGCTCTGCTGTACAAGGAATGAAGGAACTAAATAATACTGGCTGTTGGTTACGTACCTACACACTCCTGTTTATAGCTTGCTGTATTTACTCCACACTCGCTATGTTACCCTAATGCGAGAAAACCACATTTTTGTGGAAATTGTTTTCCACAGAAGTTACCATAAATTATTGAGGGATTGCGGTCGTTTTGACGAGAATATAAAATGTTGCACAATGTCTCATTCAATTTAATACGATAAAAAAATATTGCCTTTTTTCATAACGTGATTTTTGTGAAGCATTCAAGGCGACATAGCATTTCAAAAACGGGGGGTTTGCTCCCATTTGAAATGTTTTTCATGAATGCATTCGGCATGTAAGTAATTTATTAAAATGAATAATTCCATTATATTTTTTACAACTGACTGTTTTCACTTAGCCTAAGCATAATAGAGTACAAAATTAACGACTAGAAGCAGGGAAATATTTCAAAAATATCTCAAACCCAAATATAATATTGAAAAAAAAAAGTTTTAAGGAATACACATGGTTCTACAATGTCAAATATTTTACCTTAGAATGTTCATGGGTGGCAACGGAATATGTTCAAAAGTTCTAAAACCTAGCACTACACACTACAAATTTCAGTGCAACAGTGCCCTTGAGGTGATTTTTCACAAAAACGACGCTATACAAATTATCCAAATATTATTAACTTCAGATAGTCATAAGTTCAATGGACTGCTATTGCAGTTGGTTGTTCTCTAAGGGTTAAACTAAACAAAACAAAAAACCTAATGTGTGGTCAATAGAACACGTAAGAATTCAAATGAATTTATATCTATTTTAAAGTCTCCCCTCATTTTTTTAAACGCCCCTCACTGATTTATTTCTTGGATGATGTGTCTTCTTATCTGAAATATGTACTGAAATACTTTGTAGTTTTTATAACTAACTAAAATGGTTTTTATTTTTCTGCAATCTAATAGAACATGTAGGAAAACAAATGAATTTGATGTGTTTTTAAATCTTCTGCCATTTTTTTTTTTGACGTTCTACGCCGATTTATTTCTAGGATGGTGTGTCCTCATATCTGAAATGAGTGCCAAAATACGTTACAGTTTTTGAAAGATTGATCGGTATGGCGGACATTACCCTAAATTTACTAATCTAAAAATTGATTTTGTCGATAATATTAGTTACATTGTGATAATTACGTCATATTTTCTTTAATTTGGTCAAAAACTTGAATACATACTACAATTTTGTAAAAATATTGTTGAAAGTTTTTTTGTTGTTGTCATTTCTAAAAACGTATTTTTTGAAATGGCGCAAAGGTCAATTCACTCTTACGTAATCACATTACCTTCCAGTTTCCGTGTCTTTTTCCGGGAAATTTTTCGAGAGGTGCCAGAAAACATTCTTATCGATTACGAAAGCGGTGTAAAATCAAATAATAATTAAAATCTGAAACATTATTTAAAACTCAATTATGTTCCCTTCCGTTTTATTCCTATTAAACAGCCCCTTGAAAATATCCGATACGTTTTACAGACACATTTATCTTAATTTTCCTCAAATGTGGTAAAATATGTGTAAAATTTCAAATTAACGACAGTTTTATAAAACGCTCGAATGCTCGGGAGTAGAATTAGTATGAGGGGAAGGCAGGGGTCAGGGGAGGCCCCGGGTCTAATGTCTAGACGGCGCAGATCGAGGAGACCCTAAAAGGATTCGAGACCCCGACTGCATTTTAAACATGGACCTTATATTCTAGTTTCTCCTCCCTCGGCGCTAACCTCCCCCATCTGATCTCCCATAACTTATTACGAATAACCATTTGAATAGGAAACACTAGATTGCTCTCCTGTTGGTACCGACCACAATAATGTAACATAGGTGCAATCAATATGAATAACCTCCAAGGTGCTTAAGAGCACTCAGAGATGATTTCATCAAAAAACAATCCCCATTCGTACGTTGAACCTCATTTAAATGATGATAAAGTTACTAGAAGAAAAAGCTACTATAGTGTTCACGGTACACGATATTACTGTTGAGTTTTTAAGAATCTGTGCGGTTAGGGAAAATGCCGTAAAAACAGCATCCGGTCGCATGTTAAAACCCTCCTAACTTAGCGGCGAAATTCATGTTAAAGTAATATTTCAATATTAAATTAGAATTAACTTTAAAGCTTTTATGCTTATTATTTTTATAATTATTATTGAAATAATCTTGTCGCGTTTGTCCACTCAGCTACCGACCGGACCGGACCGACAAACGTGTCGGATTAGTTATTATTAAAGTCCTCCATCATTACACAAGCAACATCTTCTTATGATGGCAGTAGGAGTTTTTCGAATATTGTCAGGTTATTCGTAACCCGGGAATGTTTGTCTTTCTTTAAAAAAAAAATAGAAAAAAAAGTTTATCGTAAATATTTAAACGCATAAGGTATCGGTGGTTCACTTGGCAGAATTATTACTCCCGGATAGGTTCCGAGTACGAGTCTCGGTCGCGACCGTTATTTCATTTGTTTCTTATTTACGTTGAAGATTATTGATATTATTTCAATAATTAATACCAAACAAACGTACGAACGAACGAACGAACGAACGAACGAACGAACGAACGAACGAACGAACGATATGAACGAACGAACGAACGTACGACCGAACGAACGAACGAACGAACAAACAAACAAACAAACAAATATTTAAATGCCCTACTGGTTATCTCTAGCGGATAGAACAGGTTTTTCGTGTTTGAAATACGTTTATTTTATTTTATTTTTTACAGGTTTTAGGAATTTTTACAATACTACACTCGCAAATGCTCTCTGGGATTATGTTTGAGAATAGTGAATACACCCATAAAAAACTTGATTAACTTAGTGGATAACGTTGGAATTGGATACTCGTAGAGAAAAACCATTAATAGAAAATTGTTTAGTTATCACCGATACTGGAAAACACTAAAAAAACTGCGTTCTCAGAGTCCTTAAGTTCAGTCTTACAGGAGACTAACCGATCGCAGAGTCTCTCGCCTTACTCTCGGCACCCGATTATCCATCGTAATATTGAATTGAATTTACAATTTTACCATAGGCGGCAAACACTGTTTTGACTCGGTCCAATATTAACTTTCTGATTCGCGGTCTGTTGTGAATTGCTCTATTCGCCATCTAATGTAAAAATTAAACACTCCCAGCCGCTCCAACTTGGCTATAGGTCGTTATCATCCCACTCTTTGACTTTTCAGAGAGACCAATAGACTCAAAATTACACCCTAATATTTCGATTTAAATTAGCGCAAAAATTAAAAATCGTACTTGATCGAACTTATCGTGCTACAAAACAATATTTATTTAAATTAGTCGACTAAGATTTTCCCTGTTGCCTGTTGGAAAATAATAATAAAAAAATCGTAGTTACTTGTGCAGTCAATGTCAATGCATGCAACATAATATAAAAAATGCACGTGTGTGAGTTTGTTTGCATGTTTGTCTGCCCGCTTTCGGGGTTGTGTGTCAAAAAGCCGCATCTAGTATTTTGACGTCGTTTATTATTGTGCAGACATCGATGTTTACTCTGCGAACGCAAGCCTCTGTTGGTGACTAGGGAGCTTTTACTTTTCATTGGAGCAATGGAGGCTTATTTCCAGTTCAGACGTTTTAAGTTAAAACAGTACTTGCCTTTTTAAGACTTTGAAAAGTAATTTAGTAAAGTTCCCAGTTTATCGAGAACTGTATGACTCCATAAAGGATTATATTTGATTCTTCGTTCGACATTGGAGAATTGACTTTAGAAGAAATGTTGCGAGCTAACTAGAGAGGTCTTCATATTCTTATGACTGCCGGGAGAAGCGTCCAATATGGTCGACACATGCATCGTATTCAGTTGTATGACTTCACGGAAGATTTGATTTATTTTTCATTTAACGTTGGAGCATTGCCTTTCGAACAAATGTTGCGAACAGACCAAGAGATGTTTATATTATAATGACTAGGGGGGAGCGTCCAAGATGGCCGACCCATGCATCGTATTCTATTGTATGGCTTCCCCACAAGATTTTATTAGCTTCTTCGTTTAACGTTGGAGAATTGACCTTGGAACAACTTTTACTAGCAAACCGGAGAGATATTCTTATTCTAATGACTGCCGGGGGAAGCGTCCAAGATGGTCGACACGTGCATCATATTCAGTTGTTTGACATCACGGGGGATTCGTTTTGTTTTTCGTTTAACGTTGAAGCATGGACTTTATAACAAATGCTGTGAACAGATCAGAGAGAAGTTTATATTATATTGACTGCGTCCATAATGGCAGACCCATACATCGTATTTAGTTAGAGATGTCTGCATTTATAACAGTTCATAATTACTTATTACATTATACTCGAAAATAATTTCCTACAGGGTGAATGTTAAAAAATTAAAAGCTTTATTTCTGTCATAAATTGTGAAGTTCGGTCGGACTAACGAGCATCATTTTGTGTTTTACTAACTTCATCGTAATATATCAGGTGTACTCGTATGTAGCCAAAGCCATTGTCTCCGATATAAATCCTTAATTTGCTTGAACTAATAAATATAAAAGCACCACTTAGCCGGACGCGTACAAATGCTGTAATCAGAGACCCAATTAGAAGAATGTGCGAATTATTTTATCATACTTTGAAGGATTCTGACATTTTATTTGACTCGGTAAAAAAATGAAAAATTCTTGTAAAGACAATGACCGGTCGGCAGCTGAGTGGACAAACGCGTCAGATTCCCACCCGGGCGTCGTGCGTTCAATTCTTCTGCTGGCTAAGTCCTCCATCATTGCACAAGCAACATCTTCCACTTATCATGATGGCAGTAGGAGTTTTTCAAATATTGTCAGGTTATTCGTAACCCGAGAATGTTTGACTTTCTTTAAAAAATAAATATATAAATATTTAAAAGTGTGTACTTTTTTCAGATTTCATTAAATACATTTTTATGCGGATACTGTATTCAGCTTTACCCTTTAATTCATCCCCCATTTGAACTAGAAATATGAAGGTTTTAATTCTGTAAAATACACGATAGTGACATGAGATTTACTGGTTATTGTATCGAAAATACGGAGGGCAGTGTCTTCCTTGTAATACGTCTTACATTAATTTCCCCCCGAATTATCAGTTGGGTAATATTATATCCTCACCTCATAATGTGATGAAGATATTAGAATTTCTACTTTTTATTTAAAGCACTAATTCAGAAGTTTTGGAAATTCTATGAAGAACTTTTGAATTGGTTACTATAGTTATAGCAGAAGCCTCTTTTTCCGTATTAATGATTCAAATGTTGAACAATGAATATTAAATGTTTTATAATGTTTGACAATTAGAACTGTAGTAATTTTTCCATGTATAATAGTATTATTGAAATCACATACAATTTCATTGAATTCTACAAATTATAATTTACACCAAAATGATCACTATTAAAACAATCGCTTGTGATATAACAATTATTGTTACCTCTCATTACCATTATTTGAACAGCTGGCTGATGAATTATGGAATTATTTTACGCATTATTTATTTGGACGGGTAAAGTAAAATGCAGAATAAATTTCTACCCCAGTACAAAAAAAATCATAGATATTTTTTTATATAAGTCAAATTGAAATTAAAATTAACTCATTTATATTCCCTCTTTTATAAAGTCTTTATTGAGTTCAACATCGGTTTAGCTCCGGCAAATTATTCGGCCATTAAACAATATCGAATATCTTTTCTTTCCCCATATAATAGGATTCACTAAATCGAAAGGAAAAGGGATTTAAAAAAGGAATTTATCAATTAATCTGGCTGTCAAAAAGCAGATTTTTAAAGTAATCGTCTTTCTTTCGGCGCAGCCCGTCATTTCTGAAGTTAATTGCTCGCTCAGTCCTGAAATTCAATTTCAACCCCCGCCAGGGGAGGCTTTAAGGATGCTTTCCTTTGAAGAGAGATGGCTGGGCCTGCCGAAGAGTGCTGACTTGCATATCCTAAGTGACTTAATGTACATCTGTTCGGCGCTACAGATTACAGACAACGGATTTGGTTACCCATACCTGTTAGATTACGACGTGGTGAATAAATCACCACGAGATGCTGTTACTCCGACCGTGCATTATTTACAAACTATGACAGTAAGAGGCTGCTTTTGATAATGTGCCTTTTGATCACAAAAGCCCGATGTTGTTCATCCGTCAGGATATTGCAGCTTTTTTATTGTGAAGAAAACACAGATACAGACAGTAATAAATAAACAATATTAAACATAAATTGTAGAGAATTCTCCTGCATCCTAACTATTTCTCACGGATTAAGCAGCAATATATTAAACTAAGGTAGATGGCGTAATACCTACATAGAAATAAATTTAATATTCATATAAAAGTTATGGTAAACGTTATTAAAATATTTATTTATTTATTTATATATGCCCTCATGGGCTTTTACATAACATAGATATAAAATAAAATAACAGTGACATAAAAAATAACAATGACATAAAAAATAACAATGCACCCAAAAACATGATAAATTGATAGAAAATTAACACTAGTATTTTAGAAAGAGGTATGCTATTATAGCCTTCTTATAACTAGATTCAGTGCAGTTGAATATATCTACTTCGAAACTTACGTTTTGCTTAAAGCCAACCTCCGATACGAGAAGGCACCAGAAAAAGAAGAAGACCATAATGTCATCGAATTTTAAATCACGTATCTGTTAGAAACAAAATTGATTTCAAATTTCTTAAAAAATATTTTAAGTTGTAGCGTCCTTAAATTAAAATTTAACTTGTATAAAAAAATCATGATAATACTTTGGTAATTTATATAGTATAATTTTTGTGAAACATCGCCTCAAGGGCGCTTAACAAAGCTAAAAAACCATTACTAAAATTATCGAGATACCTAAAACTAGACTGAATAATCACCCTAGAATTGCTTAAAAACACTGCTTGATTTAAATAGACCTTATCGTAAATGCTGCGGAAAAGTTTTTGATTTTTTATACAGCAGTAAATCGAGAATTTTCCGACTAGTACAAGAAATAAAATTATACAGGTGAATAAGATTTAACACGTAAAGGGTGTAAAGTATTATAGTGTAAAATAAATAAAGTTTTTACAATATCACGCAGGAATGCTTAGTTTGCTTCTGCAAATGTTCATCCGACTTTTTGAAAAGACAAAACTCATTCGGCTTAAATGTTAGTAAAGATGTTTTGAGCAAAGAAAGAAGAGTATATTTTGAAATTGGTTCTTTAGAAAATTACCCTGTCTAGACAAAAGATCAAAGCAAATACAGAAAGAAGCAAGGGAAATGTGAAGTGAATTAATAAGTGGTTCTGAATATCTTCAGTAGAAAATATTGCAGTTTGTTTACGTTGCCCAGTTCTTTTGATAATACAATTTACACATCGTCGTAAACGGGAAAATACCTCCCATGTGGTCAACTTTACAAAAATGAGTTAAATATGACATTGCGTAGAGTTTCAATTTATATTTAAAAGTTTCAATGTTTTTTTTATGGTGAATATACATTATTGAATCTAAAACTACAAAAGGTGTTTTTGATTTCTCTAAAAACAATCTCTGTAACTCTCAAAAATCGGTTTTTAATTTCCTCCTGAACAATTACGTTTTGGACACATGGGAGGTATTTTCGCGTTGACGGCGATATATTCTATTTAGTTGTGATAATAATAACAGGACTGAGTCTTCCAGAGACTCGCTTGCATGCAGTTGGTAATACGTATGCAGAGGTGGCTGATGTATTTACTTCCACGGAATGTAGATACCAGAAGGCACAATATTAAATATCTTCAATCAATATTAATTTAATGTACTCAACCAAATATAATGTATAGAATACTTATGTGTACTACTTATTCTTACTTTTCATATGGGCAAATATTGTACACCTGTATCACTGTAAAATTTATATTTTTATGTAAAACCCCACTTGGGCGTGTACAATTAAATATCACGATCGAATTATCTTCCTCTTCTGTAAGTTATCGTTAAATCATAATTTCTAGAGCGCCTTACTCTAACCGAGACGTATTTGTGGTAAAACCATACAACTGAATAACAAATGAGAAATCATGTTTTTAAAATAGGGCAAGGCTGATAAAATCATCGTAGAAAAAGATTTTAATAAAAAACGATTTAAATTCAATAATTCCAATTTTGTTGTAAAATCAGAAATAACCGGCTGCTAGAAATAAAAGTGACAACAATAATATATTTTATAAAAAACCCACAAATACATTCAACTCATCACTATCTAACCGTCTCCCAGAAGGTAATAAAGCACCCGAAGGCATATTCGGATGTAATTGCAAAGCCGATTTTGTCAGCAATAAAACCAATGTCACAAATGTTCAATGTTATATAATATACAGCTGATAGCGTTCATTCCGGACATCAATAGTGTATACGAGTATACCAATAGATTTACTTCATATTGTACTTATCTAAAGATGCCCCTTACAAGGCGAAACCGGTTCGGTCTCAATAAAAAACCGTGGAAAAAAGTTCAAAAATTGAAATTATTAAATCACTAATATGGAATTCCACCACAAATTTACAGTTTCTATTTTTTTTTTCAATTTTTTTTTCTAATACACTTTGCTTTATAAGTATCCCCTCAAAACATGGATTCGATACCGAAAGCTTTTGTCGCCTATTATTTCCATCCATTCTGGTACCGTTCGCAGATAGGAATGCATCTTTATGATTTTCTTGCTTTTTATAATAAAAAAGCACCAAGGCTCGTTTTGATAAAGATGAGTATTAAAATACAGTGATGCAAGGAGGGGTGGAAAATGGACCCTTTATACACAAAGGGTAGGAAAACCACAAATCAAATGAACTGCATTGATAAGGGATGGTGTTAGAAACCGCACGAGTTGAGAGAGGGTTGAAGTTTGAGAGGGTGCAAGAACAATTTAAAATTATTAACATTTCACTGAATTCACTCGTCGCTTCAATCTTTCAAAATTCTAAGATCAAAAGATCCCTTACACGAACTCCATCTCTTTAAGTAAATTTATACTTCAACAGAATAGTCTTTCACAAACTTCATCTGTCTGGGTTTATACTTACTTCAACTGGAGACCCCTTTATAGCCTTTGCCTTTTTGGGATATTCTTACTCTATCTAGATAAATATTCAAATACATCGCCTTTCTGGGTAAATTCTTTCTTCAACAGAATACTCTTTCACAAACTTTGTCTGTCTGGATATATACTAAATTTAATGTAAGATTCCTTTACAACCTTCGCCTTTCTTGGATATTCTTACTTTAGCTGGACACCTTTTCAAATACATTGCCTTTCTGGGTAAATTCTTACTTTAACAGAATACTCTTTCACAAACTTTGTCCGTCTGGATTTATACTTAATTCAACTGGAGACTTCTTTATAACCTTCGCCTTTCCGGAATATTTTTACTTTAAGTGTTCAAATACGTCGCCTTTCTGGGTAATTTTTTACTTTGACCGGATAAATTTTTACAAACTCCATATTTCTGGGTTCTAAAATTCTAACTTCATCTTTATATTACTTTATACACTTTGTTTTTTGGGAGAATTCTTCCATAAACTAAATACCCTTTCACAAACTTCTCCTTTCTAAGTAAATTCTTACTTTAACTAGATACCATTTTGCTATCTTTGCCCTTGTGAATTAAATCTTACATTGACTGGATATCCTTTAACAGTCTCTGCCTTTCTGAGTAAACTCTTACTTTGAGTTGAAACCCTTTCACAAACTTCACCTTTTTGGGTAAGTTTTAAATATTACTTTTATTTTATAATTGGTCAATTTTAGCTATGAATGGAAAGAGAGGAAAATTAATGCTACAAAAATCTTAAAATAAAAGCATTTTTGTCTGTTTTCGTATTGTACTTTTCGTTATTCATTAACAGTTCTTTTGGTTAATGTCTCCGCGATATATGATCAACGATTGATATCAAATTAACAATGTATTTTTGATCAATAATTCTTAGCCATGTAGAGTCAAACTAAGTGTATTGGAACAGACATGATTTTCATGGTGCAAATGGGGATCAGTCAAGATATGAGTTTTTTTTTTAAATTTGAATCATATTGTACAAAAATAAACATTTTTACTTAATACTAACAGTAGGTATAATATTACTTTAGTTTATATACAATGTCTTGTTTATAGTTAATAATAAATACCTCCCTTGTTGAAAAAAATCTTGTGCTTAGTTAGTTACACATGATTCATAAAAGGCAAACTCTGGAACCAAAACAACAAATAATGTTGAACAACTTCTGCTGTTGGATGCTCGTACACGAGTAACCGTATAAATGATCTCTAAATTTCCAGGATTCAAATCAGGTCAAGGGAAATCTGTATTTTGTAAATATCTTTCTACATATTACATGTCATGTTTTCGTGATTATCTTGCAGAAACGTGTATTAATTGTTGAAATAAAAACCTACATAGTAACCAATTTGTGACTGAATTAAACTACATATTTTTTTAATTGATTTGAAGGTTTTTTTTACAGTATATCATTTGCTGAAGTTTGTTGGACCACTTTTATGATGTAATACATTTCGACTCAGTTCAAGACTTGGGGAAGTGGGTGGGAATTTCACCCAGCACAATTTCTAGGGGTTTTTAATTCAGTAGGTGATTAAGAATAGTATTAAGGATACAGGTGATGTACTTTGAACACAATAGTACATCACGTTTATCATTTAAAATAAGATAAAAAGACTCATAAATATGGACAAATTTTAAATTCCATTTAAAAGACATGAGGTTACCCGGGTACCCTTTCAGTCATCAGAAGATGTAAGTTTTACTTAGGCGTTTTCGGCTCACATACCACCCTCAACATATCCAACGGTCATGTTCGATTGTTCATTTTTACTATTTTGGAGAAGTCAGGAAGTTTCAGCCGGTTAGACTTACTAGAACAATTTGAAAATCGTAATAAGCGGAAAATGTTGCTTGTGCAATGACGGAGGACTTAAGAAAGCTAGCAGAAGAATTGAACACATGACGTCCGGGAGGGAATCTAACGCATTTGTCCACACACCTACTAACTGTACCTCTGAACTAAGTCTAATAAGTTTTCTGCGTTGAAATAATTATTTCTGACATTCGACACGTAATCGATCCAGTTTTATTTACTAAGAGAAAAATGACAATAGTAAAAGTAAAATGTCATTACGTCAAGTATTCAAAATTCACCTCTCGTCAGTTGCTCGAATTGAGTAATGTTTACTAATTAGGGAGTAGGGGGAACCGAGGGGTGTATCTTCTACCCCAGTACAGTGTTGCGATTATTATAGCACGCGGGATGGGGCCTCTTTGGAAGGGTTCACTGTTTCAGGGGGTGTTAATGATATTTATTAACTTCAATATTTTGATGTGATGGTCACGTGAGTGCCTCAAGTGCACGGAGTCCGTCAGATTGTGACGTTCTTCAAACCGGGGAATGTTCTAGGGTAAAATAAATCGGGGAGGGGGGGGAAAGAAGAAAGAGTGGAAAAAATTTGAGGGAACTCGGGTATTGATTATTCAGGTCATTTTTTTTGTGATACCGCCCAAAAGAGGCCCAGATTGTACCTGGGTGTAGGTACTGATATCTATATTTGGACTGAAGTAAGTAGTATAGGGAAAGAGGAAGACCAAAAGTTCCTTTGTTTTCAGATCTGGTTACTAAACATAGATTGAGTCGTTTTAAGCAACGTTTCAGTCCTAAATTATAGCATTTCACCAGGGCATTACTGATAGTATTTTGGAATTTGAAACGAAGTGTAAATCAACTATATTTTTATTTATTTTATTTTAATACTGCACATGGGCTCCAATTTTATTAAGCCAGTGGGACTATGGCATCTCTAATTGGGGTGTGTTGTAAGACCGAAGAGAGTGGGAAAGGAAGGATGAAGGAAAGAGGAAGCTCGGTAAGTACCTAGCTATTCATATCTCGTCGAGCAACTTTTCGATTATGCATGGTGGTCTGTCACGGGGGCGATACTGAAAGTATCTACCACTCGGGAACGTGCCACAATAAACTGTGTATTATTTTATGATAGTTAAATGTGAAATAACGCATATTAATTAAATTAAATTTACTTGCGCTTGTCGGGATTTTAACCTATGACTCTTGTATTTATATTGTAGATGTGAAATCCACCTAAACTAAGCATTCTTTAAAAATCAACGAAAAAAACACATTATAAACATTTTTTTACATAAAACCATACTGGAATTCGAACCCTTGGCCTATTGGTACAGACCCAAGTCGACTTCAATTATAATTAATATAAATTGAATTGATCAAATATGACCTGCATTATTATATTTCTTAATATTGTAAAATCTGTGAAAATACATCACAAAGTGGCCCTTGGGCTGGGATTTCCAAAAACAACCCTTAGAGCCCCTGCGTGCCGCGAGCTGTCAAGTCAGAGGCGGGACGGAAGTGGCTAATCTCCCATGAAATTTTACTGATTACAAACTGCTCATCCTCCCCTCCCAGCCTACCCCCTGGTGATAGAAGGGTAGTGAAGAGGGAAGCTATGATTAAGAACACACTAGATTCCAATAGCGTCGTGCAAACAGCCCGCGGCTGGCTCATCACGGCATAAATGGGAGTAGGAATGCTGTATTTCTTCTACGAGAAACTTGCGTCATTTATCTCTTAGGCACTAGTGCATAGACGAGAAACTGCCAAACGCGCGCCCAACATTTGTATATGGTTGATATTCGATACATGAGAGCGGTTCGCTTCTACGATTCGTTCTGGTGTTCAACGGCTCGGCTGTGAAACGATTTGCCGGCCTCTGTGTTTCTTCCCTCCTACAAAATAAGCCTCTTCAAGACCCAAGTTCACTCCTTCCTTTCCTCAAAAAGACCCTCCACAGAGCAACTTAAAAGATGACAGAGGCCGTGAGGGAAATTATTTCCCTCAGGGCCTCCTGTGTAGAGTGAATGTAAAAAAAATAATCTTAAAATAAGAATTATGTGCTTTTGAATATTAGAATGTAACGTGCTCACACCACACCAAAATAATATTGTTTTATTATTCACTACATACGCCATTGCTTAGAATATTTTCGTCAGAGCTACGACACATTAAGGGGAAGCAAAATACGAGCAGTCATGTTTTGTCATTCACGGGGAGTTGTGAAAATGTTACACCTTGGTCTTGACTACATTTTTCTTCGGAGTCATTTTCCCTGCCACATAGACCAAGCTTGTGAATGTCATATCTACGGATGAAGGTGATGACAGAACAGAACAGATCAGAGGGATGATGCAAGTGGAAACTACAATGATCCCGTGCCACTTGACGGGGGCGAGGAGTGGTGTTGATATCAATAGAAAGGAGATGAAAAGAATTTTAATTAAAGGAATGCTCTCGACTGATTAAAGATGACGCGGTGATTCCGGTTCGGGCGGACAAAAGGGAAGGAGGTTATTGATATTTGAAACTGTACCTGCCAGTGACGTCCAGGGACCATTTTAAGATTTTCAGAAGTAAAACTGTATGTAATACAATACAAAAGCCAGCGGAACTGTAGCACACCCAGGTAGAAAATATTTTGCAGTTGAACGAAATGTAGGAGGAAAAGAGAAGGAAAAGCAAGAAATATCTGACTAGAGAGAGCTGGTTTGGTTGGGTTAGGTTAGGTTAGGTTAAATTTAATGTAGGTAACTCACTTCCAAAAGTTTTTCGTTTCGAAATCCAACCAGGTACTGAAGACTTTTGAATTTTATTATAAAACAAAAAAAAACTTTAAAGTGCTCAATAAAATCATTGTTACACTGAAAAAAAAATCACAGCCGCTTAAAGGCTGATTCACACCAACGTCCGGTTCCGCTCAGTGCCGATATTGTTCCGCAAGAGAACTTATTGATATGATATGAATATCAATCAAAGGGTATGTGCCGAGACAAATTTGTGTGGCAGTATATCCTTCTGCCCACCCTTGTGATATTTAACTACTTAGTTAGTTAAATAATTATTTTTAATTGTAAAAATACTAACATCGCAGATTTTTTTTTATCAAAAACCAATTTTTTCTCACTAAATAATATTTTTATTAATTATCAAAAATATTATTTGGAGATAAAAAAATGATTTTAAAAAAAAAAAAAATCTGCGTTGTAAGTATTTTTACACTTTAAAATAATTATTTAACTAAATAAGTAGTTAAATATCACAAGGATAGGCAGAAGGATATACTGCCACACAAATTTGTCTCGGCACATACTCCTTGATTGATATTCATACCATATCAATAAGTTCTCTTGCGGAACAATATCGGCACTGAGCGGAACCGGACGTTGGTGTGAATCAGCCTTAACTCTGAAGACCGAAATGACGCGAACCGTTTGCTGCGGTACCTGCCTGGAGGAAATATGACCTTTACGCCATCCCTATTCCTAACACCGGTTACATCCTGAGCATCATCATCAACGCCAACAGATTAGTCATCTCTCCGCAGCCAGCCCAGTGGAAATGAGCTCCTCCTACTGACAGCGGATAATTGAGGTCTTCAAGGATACTTATGCGAAGAGGATTTCACTTAGATAAGAAGATTATTTGGATTCTACTTTCATTATATCCGCTGTAATCCGTCTTGACATCCCCTGACTTACTTGGTAATAAATATATTTTTATTATTTTACTCTTGTTACCCAACTGTACTACGTGTATATTTTTCGAATAATTTCATAAAAAAAACAGATCACCGTAATACGGGCTCATGCCTAGTTTGGGAGCTCGTAATACCCACCTATAAAATGAAATTAATTTATTTTATTTGTTAAAATATACTTTTCGTTAGAGTAGGAATAAGTATAAATAAACATTGATCATTTATATTTTCGTGGAAAGCAATCACTTTGTGGTTTGACATATTTAAAGAAATGAAAAAATAACTTTGTACAAGACCAAGAATATTTTTTTTTATGACCGACTGGCTTTTTGTACCCTGATGATGTTTAGGCTAAGCAAAACCGGTCGGTCAAAAAAATTAAAATAACATTCATGGTCTGATACAAAGTTATTTTTCACTACAATAATAATTTAATAAAATTATTTATATTCAAAACAATTGAGAAAAATACTTTTTAAAAATATCAGCCCCTACAGGAGGTTGTTTTTCAATGCTTTTGTTTAAATATCTAACTATTTTGTAGCAATGATGAGATAGAAAAAAACAAAATATACCCTTAAATGTTGAATATATGAAATCTGAACACTTGCACTGCTCACTATGTGATTATCAAAATATTTTAAGGGAATTTCACTTTTAATTGATAATATTTCTAGTTTTATAAAATGCCCTTGAGTGTTAATCTACTACAAAAATTTTCCATTTATAAATGTGTGTGTTTTTTACCTTCAATGTGCGGAAAGATGCTAGCAGTGTGATAAAAACATTTTCATTTAAAATCAAACAGAAGCGAAATCTCACCAAATACGCACCTCCTCTTCCGCATCTTGGGGAGAGAAGAGACAAGATCTTTGGAATATTCACGACAATACATCGGGGGAACACAAGTCAGTGGTTACCACCCCCCTCCCACCGAGTGAGTGATGAAAGGGGTGGTATGGGGAGGGGGTATACCATCTCAGATTGATGACGCAAGCTGCAGAAGAGACCACTTCTGTTACAGCCAATTAACTAAGTGACAGGTGGAGAGCCGCCATTTACCGGCTGCACGTATTATATTCATATTATAATGAAGATATTTTCTGAGAAAGGGGTTGTTTGAGATGGTGGATGGGTATTTGTATGAGCCGGCGTTATGTTGGAGGCGCGAGATAGCAACAGTGTGTGGGTACATCACTGATTGATCAGTTGAAACCTCTCCCCTTTTCTCTTGAACGACACATGTAACGTGAAGAAGGGTTACAACGGAGCTCTGTGGCATAATCGTGAGTCGGGCCAATGCCTTAACGAGTACAAACATAATGGAACGGTTTTTCATTGCATTTATATGAGCCCTTAATAATTTTTCAACAATAATATAACGCAAGTGCTCTTCTATCTGTTTTGTGTAAAACCAGGGTAATAAAGTGGCGGGTTAACGGAGGGGCGTTTTTTTCTATCTAAAAACCGCGCAAGAATCCTACTGCTCCTAATAGTCTGGAGACAGTGGGACTTGAAATCCCTAATTAGGGAATGTTTCGAGGCTAAAGGTGGTGATGAAGCTATTGAGGAAAATTTTAACCCTATGATTTGAGTTACTTGACAGTTTACCCCCCATTTTTTTTTGACCGCCTTTCTTGATCCGAGTGATTAGACGATCGAATACGAATCCAGCGGTCGCGGGTTCAAACCCGGCGTGCGCGAATGACTTTTACTTAAGTATCATGTGCCGTAACACATTTAATTCTTATAAAATGATATATAGTATGTTTTTGGCACGTTCCAGAGTGGTAGATACTCTAAGCATCGCCCTGGTGAAAGACCACCATTCAGAACAGAAACGTTGTTTGAAATGGCTTTGGCCGTGTTTGGTGACCAGATCTGAATAGTTAAGTACTTTCCAACCTTTCTCTTCCCTCTTCTTCCCCTCCACATCACCTTAAGCCACACTACATACCCCGGTTGGGGATGCCATAGACCCACTGGCTCCAGAAGGTTGGTACTCTTGTAAAGTATTCGTTATATGTTTTTTTTAATCCTTCTAGTGCTTTTGCCAATATTTTTTGTTTGCAGCTGGGATTTTTAATTCATAAGATAATACTTTGTATTGGGTAGGTGCGATGTATTATAAAGAGTTAAAATTACATAAAGTGCATTCCATGGTAGGTGGTTTTTCACTGATGTTTGACTGATCTTAATTATACACCCACGCACTGGCTTTACCTATGTGAGATTTTTTGTTATGTCTACATTATACATAAGTATATATATTTAACTTTTCTTTCCTTAATATTTTTTTACTATTTTTACATTGTGTTTATAAAAATAAAATAAAAATTTGTAATTTTTTCCTTTTCAAAAATATATGTAACGGAAATCTAATAAAAAAATTATTAAATTGAAATAAAAATCTAAATTTAGTTGTGAGAGTAGATGATAGATTATATTTTTTTCAAAGAACACGTCCAATAATCGAACTGAATTCCTTCAAATAAATGTTTTCAAACGAAAAGCATCGCGAGTTCGTCCGTCTTTGAAAGCATATTCAACAGCGGGTTGATACGAAACTCTTAACATTTTTCCCCGGATACCAAAACTCCGCGGAATTTAAAAAAACCCTTACATTGGTCCCTCCCAACGGGTCCGCTGATTTGTAAACGAATGAAGGCCACCATCGCCCGCAGAGACACATTTTCTAATGAAACCGGAAGTACCGGAAGTGCAAACAAGCGCCGACAAAAGGGAAATGGTTTTTCAAAGCGGGAAGCGCACGATCCGCTTTGAATTCTAATATGCTGCGTCCACACTATTCGGCGGTTCCCTCCTAGCGCGCTGAAGGGCGCGATGCATTGAGATACAACAAGCAACATTGGCCTTTGCGGTATCAAAATGGACATTTACAGCTTGACATACTTAAACTTACGGTGGTCAAGAGACTCTTTTCCAAATCCATGGTTTTTTGTAATGAAAATATTAACACTTACGATACCCCTGACTGCAAATTTAAGTGTGTCCATCTGTGAATAATATGTTATAGATACCAAACTACGACATTGCGCTTTCATTACCTCCGTGGTAGAGTGGTTAAGACGCTCGACTACAAATCCAGATGTCACGGGTTCAAATACCGACATAAAATTTTATTTCCCATTTCATTAATATAGTATAATATATTTGCGGCCCGTTCCAGAGTGATATATACTATAAGTATCGCCCTGGTGAAAGAGCATCATTCAGAATCGAAATGTTGCTTGCAATGGCTTGGGCGTGTTTGGTGACCCGATTTGAATAGCCACTTACTTCCCAACCTTCCCCTTACACATCTTCTTCCCCTCCCCATTATCTTCAGCCTAACAACATACCCTATTTAGAGATGGCATAATCAAACTGGTTCCAGACTGTTGGGAGCAGTTTGGACTCTGGGCACTATTCACTTTAAAACAAAAAATAGCTTTTGACATTTATCTATTTTAATCTTAGTCATTGATATATTATTCCTCAACGCATGGCAAATAAATTATGTGGGGCTTTGTGAGGCTTGGTGGGCAGAATGTTCTATAAAAGAACACCAATCTAGTTAAATATACGAACGGAAGATTTGATTTATGAACTGCAAAACACAGGCGGTGAAAAAAGAAACAAAGATTTGTTTTAATTTCATACGTGTTTTTCTGTGTCAATAGCAATATCTACAGAAGCGACGCCTCCAACTGCCTAGGTGAAAATGTTGATCTTGGATTTTATTATAATAATTTTGCAATCAGGTGGAAAAGCACTTGGTAAGATCGTCGTATTTTCCATTAAAAAAAATCCAATTTTTTTTTAATTCTTAGGTTTTCCGAAACCCCCTAGAAAACAGCATTGTTAAAAATTGTTAAACAGTTTCCTTGATGTGATTTTGATTTTAAATAAGCGGCGGAATACAAACAACCGAACACTATTATTATCATATTCAAAAAATCACTGCAAAGCACTGATCTGTGTTAAAACAATATTTTCAACATCCTCGAGTTCACTAGACAGCTGTTTTTACGCAACAGTCCATCATTGCATTTTATTCCAATGGTAAATTGATATTTTTTTCAATTACTTATTCAAGTGTTGCAGGTGGAGAATTTTAATCAGGGAAGGCGGTAGGTACCTGCCGACAGCTTGTTTGATTTTGTAAGTGTGCCTCTACCTGGCAATACTGGGGCCGCCATTGCAGGAACGTATTTTCTTTGGAAGCGCATTCAGATGGAGCCCTTTTTCAAATCGTCGCTTTTCAAAGCTGCAGATAGAGGGACAAAGAGATACTTTCGATACGTCAATGACGTTCTTTGAGATTTCCTACGGAAAAGAGATTTAAAGATAATTGTATGAAAGGAAGCGAATACTTGACGGTGTGTCATTATAAATAATGTGTCAACTGAATATAATACAATGATATTTAACCTCGATGGACTTAGTTAGCTATAAAAATATTTATAAAGTGATTTCAACGTCACACCGTATCAGTCAGCAGAAATCTGACAAAATCAGAATAACAATAATAAAAATATTGCATTTATGGCGCAGTTTTGTGATATTTCACCTCACGTGCGCGTATTAACATCAAATGAGAATGAGAATCTAAAATATTACATCTGTTATTTGTGATAAGTATTCGATACATAAATACTTGGTGCGAAACCGACGCTTAATAAACCGATTTTAAAAGACAGTTTTGCTGTCTGTGAGTGTTATGGAAGGTTTTTGGGGATATCTGGTTAGCACATACAACTCATCACTAGCGAATTGCATCTCTTGGTAAGATTTTTTCGGCAAGTAGAACCAGTAACATTAACAACAGAAATTACCTAGCTTTGAACCTATTTTCATCGTTATTGCATTATGTTGTGAGGCTGATGGTGTTGGAGAGGGGAAGTAGATGGAGAAGAGGAAGGTTGCAAAGTACCTGGTTATTCAGATCTGGTCACCAAACACAACTAAAACCATTTCAAGCAACATTTCGATTCTGAATGGTGGTCTTTTACCAGGGCGATATGTAGAGTATCTAGTATCTTGGAGTAACAATATATGGAGAGAAAGCTAATTATTTTTACCCTACCTATACCAATTTGGAATAAATCATTTTCTCCGGGTTTTGACGTCGTACACCATGAGAAAGAAAGAGACAACAAAATTTCCCAAATTATCACACTGCTTTTAAGTATTGTAATAATGTTCTTCGTGTCCCGCGTCTCCGTTGACTCCGCCCACACGTTTTGATGTGCGACATAAATTGACATAACTCAACGGTTTTTTAGGTTATATGCTTTATTTTTGTTTATAACAATACCATGAAAAAGTGGTTATACGAATAAACAAAAACATTATGTCGACATGTGCTATCAATGGATGTATAAATACCCTAGCCATAGTCCTAGCCACGTCCAGGTCTAGCCGAGTCCGGCAAAACTCATAAAAACTGACTGCAGCGCTCCTTCTTGTATATTATTGCTCTGAGACTAGTACCTACCACTCCGCAAATATACTTTATATTTTTTATGTTAATTAAATGTGAAATAACAGATATTAAATTAATTTTAAAAATGTACCCACGCAGGGATTTCAAATCCGTGACCTCTGGATTCATAGTCAAGCGTCTTAAACACACGACCGCGGAGTCCATCTAGAATGCTACTATTTAATTTTTTTTATGTGTTTTCTTGTAATTTGTAATTATATTTTATATTACTGTTTTACATATGAGTGCTGTACTGAAAAAATAATATTTTAAAAGCTTAAATAAGGGTGTAAATAAACAACTCGATAATGTGTAAATCAATAAACGCATATCTAGATTTTTTTTCTTCCATCCTTCATTTAAAAAGATACGAATTGTAGTATCGTTCAGATAGTACCGAAACGATTTACCGTCGAAGTTTTCTTACGTCGCTACTACAGTTCAGGACACCCTCTAGCAGAGCACCATAAATTTTATTTCTTCCTGGGCGAACAAGAATCGTGACCACAAACGGTCATCAGTTCCCGCAACACACTGGGACCAGGAATAGAAATAACGGTCAGAGGGAACTGCCATAAACTTTACTGCCCAGCCTTTCTGTGTAGTCTATTCAGTTACTTAGCCTAGTTCGTTACTCACCAGTTGTCTTTTCAAGGGGTGTATGAAGAGTCGATTGAACATACTTGAAATCTAAAAAATGCCTCCAAACAAACTCTTGAAACGTATCAATATATATGCCTGGAAAAAAATAGGAGAGTAATTTAACTGTACGCTAGTTGAAAAATCACTGTCTGTAACCTTACTTGCCACGAAAAAATATTGATTGCTTTAATACGCCTATTTCAAATATAGAATGATGTCTGCTAAATACGTTATACGTACTTTATTATGCAGATGGAGATTTAAAAAGATAATTCTTACATGTAATAATTTTCTTTACGTACGAGTGTGAACTTTTCAAGTTTTTAATTGAACTTATCAATTTTTAAAATATTTTTTTCTAATCCCTACCTACTTAGTTAAGTACCTACCTGTAAAGCATTTTAGCAGACATTGTTCTTGTGAAATGGGTGGAATAAACCAATAGATCTTTCTTGCCAAGTTAAGTTACATCCCGTGATTTTTCATAGGTAACAGCTAGTTAAATAATAATAAGATAATAGACGACAGAGTCTTCTCTTTTTGTAAAGTTTGACTCCAAATTTGGATTATAACTTTGAAATTTTATATTTAGCAAAGCAAGGGAACTAAATTAGGAGTTCTACGAAATGTGAATATGAGAAGCATTTTGAAGAAAGACGAACATGCACCACAAAAATAAAGAAGAACAGAGTGGCTGACCGGTTAGTAGCTAAGTGGACAAACGCGTCGGATTTCCCATCCGGGCGTCGTGGGTTCAATTCCTCTGCTAGCTTAAGTCCTCTAATATTACCCTAGCAACATCTTCCGCTTGTTATGATGGTAGTAGGAGTTTTTTTTAGATATTTTTAGGTTATTCGTAACCGGAAATGTTTGTCTTTCTTTTGAAGAAAATAAATATATTTTTAAATAGAACATGGCTTCAATATATTCATATTTCAGTTAATTTTAAATCTTCTATACAAAATTACTCAATTTTTTTTTATATGTATAAAATATTTGAATTGCTTAAAACACAAATTGGGGTACGTGATTAATGATCATGTAACTTTAAAGTTTTAAAAAAGAAAAAAGTGAGTAGAATCAAAACAGTGTTTTGATTACCGTCAAAAAAATAGTAAATGAAAATAATCACAACTGATGGTATTTTTTTTTATTTTATAAATATACTTGGAGATGTCTTTGTGAAACAAATAAGAGAAATTCATGGAAATATTATGAAGGTAAAGTGCACTTGACACGTTGAAAAGTAAAATAAAGCAATAAATCTTCAACCCCTAGTCAAAAATGTTTAATATTTGTGTCTGAACTTACAAACAATTTAAATTTCAAAGAAAATTTAAATAACTCGAATATTCTGAAAGCATGTTGCATTAGCAATTTGAAGTTTTGGAAATATTGAATGCGAAATCCAAAGTTACATTGGTGAGCGTTGCGACTCTAGGCTTTCTTGTCTATGTGACGTTATTCATTTGAGTAAGTCCTTGGTGACAAGTCATGGTTGGTACGCAAGTTCTAAGACCTTTATTATTTTCCTCTCTTTCATTCGGTTTCTATCATTATTTCTTAGAAGGTTCTAGATATGGTATTTAATTTTATGAAGTTATAACTAAGTTTTGCGTTTAAAAGCATGTCAGGAGTAAAAATCATAATAGCAAGAAATAAGGACTAAACTTGACCGGTCAGTAGCTGAATGGATAAACGCGTCGGATTCCCACTCGGGCGTCGTAAGTTTAATTCCTCTGCTAGCTTAGTCCTCCATCATTGCACAAGCAACATTTTCCGCTTAATATGACGGTAGTAGGATTTTTTTTTAAATACTGATAGGTTATTCGTAACCCGTCAATTTTTGTCTTTCCTTAAAAAGAAGAAAAAAAAACAAATTTATCAAATCCTTTCAAATACAGTAATCGAAGCTTACAATTATTTTATGCTTCTTTTAAATGCGTCCTCACGGGTAGAGGAAGTTTCCGAGTTTGAGTCTTGGTCGCAAACTAATCTCTTTTCTGAATCGTTTTTTTTATTTGAACACCGCACAAAAGTCCCAACTGTCTGGAGCCGGTAGAGTCATGGCATCCTTAATTGGTTCCGTCTGAACATACAGATTTTACGCAATAACTGATATAATTTTAGTTTCTGCCGACTGATTATGTTCCTTACCTTTTAGAGTGGTTTCCTTTATGATTCGAAATTTCGAAATGCGTTACAGTGCCCAGCCTTAAGGCAGGTGCGCAACACGACTTAATAGCCCGAAACTCAGCCGTAAATAAATATATTTCCGTCATACTTGACGAGCTCCCATCAAATCAAGGTTCCCAGGCAACCGTGCAGCGTTGAGATCCGAAAGGGCGAGTGTCCCAATTCAATAAATAAGGGGTGGCGGATATTTAATGACCGCCCACAACGGGGCCGCCACCCCGGGGAGCGGCACCGGGCGCGGGGCCGGGGAGCGCATTAATCAGCCAGCAAGCAACCCAACCCGGCCTGCCCACCCTCGCCAAACAAACCAGAGAATGGTCGACCGCGAATAAAAGGGTACCCAAGGAGTGAAATGAGAGAAAAAATCGAGAAAAATAAATACGGCATTGGAATTATTTTTCGATATACTAATTTCAAACAAATATTATTTTACTGATAGTTGGGTAAAACACCCGGCGCCGCCCGAGATTTATTTCACTTCTTTGGATATTTGGAAAATTGTAAAAAAAATGCTAGATACTCTCATAATCGCACTCAGAATCGAACATTTGACGACCTCCATGGTCGAGTGGTAAGATGGTCGACTACGAACGATCCGAAATCCAGAGGTCGCGGGTTCAAAACCAACGTGCGCAAAAAACTTTTAAATAGTTAAAATGTGTCATAACACATTTAATTTATAAAAAATACATACAGTTTATTTGTGGCACGTACCAAAGTGGTAGATAATCGAAGTATCGGCCTGGTGAAAGACCACCATTCAGAATTGAAACGTTACATCAAATGGCTTCAGCCGTGTTTGGTGATCAGATCTGAATAGCCAAGAACTTCCCAACTTCCTCTTCTCCATCTTCCTCCCCTCCCCCCAACAATCAGCCTAACAACATAACCTAATTGGGGATGCCATAGTCTCACTGGCTCTAGACGGTTATAAGCAGTTGGGAAGCATTTTGGATGCCATAGATAACGTAGACACTAACTAACCTAACGCCTTTTCTCCGCCCGCAGGTGTAGGCAGAGAGGATGGAACACCATACAACCTTGTCTTGATACAAACACCTTGCTTCATGCATACATCGTTTCATACTCTTTTATTATTCTGACTTTTGACATGACCCGATTCAAGTATGTGATTCACTTGATAGTGCCACGTCTTCCTAGAGTGTCCCTGACTTCTTATACTATTCACTTTCGCATAACGCACTACCCCCTGCCATCATTTTACTTTTTTACGTTTTTTTATAAATATCGCAAAAGAGTCCCAAATGCTCCCAACCATCTGGAGCCTACGTCGTTCCCGATCGGGAGATGTAGTGTGGATATAGTAAGTGGGAAGAGAAGGAGGTGGATAAGAGGAAGGTCTAGAAGTACCTGGCTTTTTAGATAAATTACCAAACACGGCTAAATCCATTTCAAGCAAGGTTTCAGTTTTGAATGGCGGTCTTTCACTGAGAGTATCTACCACTCTTTCAACAATTAACACGCTTTTGTATTCCACGGTTTTACAAAACATTCCACATCCTCACCATGAGCCCCCTCTCGCAAATAGAAAAATGTGTAATCCGCGGAGCGCGACGCGTTACCCGGGGCTCGGGGGCTCGGCGTGGCTCATTAACTTCACCTAGCCTCGCCTTTTTACCCCCGGCTCTCCCGACGTAACGAAGGCAGAGGCTTTGCGGGGGCGGACCCGCTCCCACCCTTGGGATAACCGGAAACCGAACAGATGTAGCTGAAAACTGGGCCAGATCGATCAGCACCACAATCTGCTGCTAATAATTGACTAACTAAGGTAGGCAGAGAGGATAGACCGTCATACAAATTCGTCTTGGCACACACTCCTTGCATCATTCACACTCATACATCGTCACATACATACTCTTCGGTTATTCTGACTCTTGACATGGCCCGACTCAAGTTTTTTTTTTTTTAGAAATACTAAAATTCCCGGGTTATGAAAAAGCTGATAATATTTGTAAAACTTCTACCGCCAACATTATAAGCGGAAGATGTTGCTTGTGCAATGATGGAGGACTTGGCTAGCAGAGGAATCGAACCCACGAAGCCCGGATGGGATCCGACGCATTTGTCCACTCAGCTACTAACCGGTCATTTGATTCACTTGATCGTGCTTCTCTCGGGCATCCCTGACTTATTCTACCACTCACTTTCATATATTTTTCTCACACTCCTTTTTTCCATCATACGCTTTACGTGCCTAAACTATCTAAGGGTCCCTTTGTTAAACCTATTCATTACGCTTAAATCAGCCTTGCATTCTTTCCGAATATCCACATTTTTAACATTCATCCTTCTTATGCCAGTTCCTTCCACGCCTCACTGTCATACATCAGGGTTGGTATAAGCACTCCATTGTGAACTGCCAGCTTCGCTTCTTTGGGCATTTTATTTATTTGCGCATTCACCCTTCTTTCGATATTCTCATCAGCCTTTCTATCTCTCCAGAACATACTTCCCAAACACTAACTCATCCACTTGCTCTTGTTTGCAGGGACAATAAAACCTCTTGAAGTGATAATGTCAGTGAGTTTTCTGTCAAAAATTTTAAGTTAATACTATTTTTTACCGCAATGACATATCCGAAAGAAATACTTTAGAATTATTCATTTGGCACGCCAAAAACAAAACGCCTCAACATATAATTGGTTCAATTTTTTAAATTACTCTTTGAAATACCGGCAGAAGAAATACGGCATTCAAACCTGTCGTCTGTGTGTTTTTATCAAGTGTCTAGGGACTACACACCATAGGTAGGTAATTATTGATAAAATGGCCATATGACCAATATTTCGATAAGTTCAAATTGCAGAACATTTATTAATGTAATCTATTGTATACGCTCAAGTACATGTAAGAAAGTACATTTAGCAGTGATACAAGTGAAAATTATTTGCTCATATGAAAAGTAAGAACTTAAGTAAGTACAAGTATTACATAAATTGTATTAGTTTGATTACATCAAATTAATATTGATTGCAGATATATGATAGTATAGCCTTCTTGTATCTACATTTCGTGCAGTTAAATACATCAGCCACCTCTGCGTGCAATTACTACTAACTACATGCAATCTAGGTACAAGCAATCTCAAAGACTCAGTCCTGATGTTATTTTTGTTACAATTAAATAGAATTTTGGATCGCGTAGTTCTCGTCGGGATATGAAAGGCAATAAGGCTCAGTAAATCAAAACTGTCTAATAATTCCATTGACAATTTTATAAATAAAATTCAATCGAAAATAATTCTTCGATCTAGTTTTAATAAATTTGATTCAAGTAGTTTTAGTTCATGTTTTTAATGGGTAGATAGAGATTTATTTTTTTAAGTTTTTTTTTTCTATGGAATCAGAGTGAATTTTAATGTTAAGGAACCATATTAAAGGATTATTAGGATTTAAAGGATTTTTTAAAATATTTTTCAAGCTTCTTGTGCTAGTACCGTTCCAGCTTTTCCGGGAAAACTTCAATGAATTGATCAGAACAGGAACGGTTGGAGGCTATTCCTTTTTATAAATCAGCCCTACAAACTTTAGCGGGTCACCAAAAATCAAATCATTAAAACTTTCTACCGCCGCTAGTTGCCAGCCTTCATTAGGCCACAGCAATTAATCGACAGCAACGGGTTCCTTGCAATTAAATCCACGGATTCCCAATCACTGCTTTCCAATCAAACACTTGTGCAGTGTTGACATTACTTTCTGTTTTTTCAATTTTTTTTATAGTGAATACCGTACGAGAGTCCCAACTGCTGCCGACCGTCTAGAGCAACTGAGACTATGGCATTCTTAATTGGGGTATGCCATAAGCCTGAAAGTAGTGAGGAGGGAAGGATATAGGAAGAGGAAGGCGTATGGGAAGTACGTGGCTATTCAGATTTGGTCACCAAACATGGCTAAAGCCATTTTAAGGCGATGCTAAAGGGTATCTACCACTCAGGGACGTTCCGCAAATATAATATATATATTATTTTTATATAAATTAAATGTACTATGACACATATTAACTAAATAAAATGTATTTGCGCACGCTGGGTTTGAACCCGCGACCTATGGATTTGTAGTCAAGTGTCTTACCACTTGACCACGGAGGCTGTCAAGCCTCTTTTTTTATTTGTTTCCGTAAAACTTTTATGTGTGTGAATATCTTTCTTAATGTATTTATGTTATTAATTTCTACTCTTATGAGACTTTTTAAAATGTATTTACTCGTTTGGTGTATTTTCTTTTGTACTCCATTGTTTAATTTGTGTGCTTTGTAAATATTATATTCCTTTTTGTTTTGTAATTTTTCGCCTTTTCGTAATGGGTTTTTTGAACAGCTTGGGAATAATATACAAACTGTGTTTTTTTTTTAATCTGAATTTTTAAAAACATTGATAAGCAATTTTCAAATAACGAGTCCCATTTTATAAATGCCTAGTGATCTGTTTTCGCGATACATTTGAAAAATACGTTTTTAATAGGGTAAAGAAAACGTATTGAATATAAATTTATCGTAAAAAAAGTCGATTCTATCCCGACACCATTTTTTAAGTTGTTCTTTTTTATCTCTGGTTTGAATCTTCAATTGAAAAAAGAATATGGGTGCCTTAATCGGAAAAAATAAACAGTGTTGATAATTTAAAAATAAAAAATATTTATAGGGGGAAAGGCTGACGATATTATCAAGATTCGCTAAAATAGTTATAATTTTATTCGTATGTGTCCTCATCGCATTTTGTAAACAATTCCACCAAAAGTTTATTGTACAGTATTACTTAGAATGGATTGGCTCTCGATATTCGATCGTAGACCCGAACTTGAAAACGAACATTCCCGAACTAATATTGACCGACTTCGTGTTTCCCTAGATTTTTATTTTTCTCTTTAATTTGGGGGAATTTCCCTCGAGATTCCTTATTTTGTCGAATTCTTTTTTTATATATATATTATATATTTTAAATAAATTATATGAACAGCTTTAGAACAGGTGCATAAATTATATGTTTAATAAAGTTTGATTGGAGAGGTAAAGTTTGATGTTTGTATGGAGTTAACACTAAAATCTATGTTTAGGTTTAATTAAAAATATATAAATCTCAACAAAGTTTACAAAGTTTTATTAAAATGTGCTATTTATCTATATGAAGTGAAGATTAGACCCATTAAACGTATAAAAGAATATTACCAAAAATATTATATGCATATAGAAGTAATTATTTTTTTCTTAAATTTTTTTCCTGGAATTTTTTCTTTTAGTATAAACCCTGCGAAAAGAACACGTACGTCTGCGTGTCAATTTGGTTTCATCTCGTATGTAAAAAAGGGCGATCATAATCTTCATCAGCGTGCTTGCAATAAACCTTTTCTGATCCTTGCTACATATTTCCTTCAAAATGATTACATTATCTGTAAAAAAGCGTACGCGGAGAAGTGAATACGTAAGAAAGTACAATTATATGTTCGTTTGCGTCTTACTGTGCCACGCCCGTATTAAGATTATTCCTTTTGATTTCCTTCAAAAATTTAAGAACAAATTCAACGCTCTGAATTATGAATATTTTCTCTACGGCGCAAAGCTGCCGCTAGACGTCTACTCCTGGCGACTCCTTTTCGCATTATGAATTCAATTCTTTCGCGCTATTGTGTTTTTTTGGTATTTAGAAAAACCGCATATTACCAATAAAAAAAACATTATTTTTTCTTCAATTTATATAGTCAAAATACTGTAATATTTAACAAAATTTTTATTTTATAACAATATATTAAAAAAATGAAAAATCCATTCTGTCCTGTTAATATATAACATAGAAATAATCTCCGGTTGTAAAAGGGGTAATACGGTGAAGTGGCTAACACGGCTACTCGCTAAGCGGTACATCCGGGTCTTGTCCAGGGAGCACATCAAAACTATTTTTTTTATTATAATAATAATAAGACTCATTTATATATAGCGCCGTTTACGTGAAATAAAACCTAGAGGGCGCTTTATAAAACTTAAAAAATATGGCAAAATTATCGAAATATCTAAAACTATAGCTTGAGTTATTTGTTGTATTTACATTTATTGACGGCCTTCGTGGTCGAGCGGTTAAGATGCTCTACTTCGAACCCAGAGGTCTCGGATTTGAGTACCAGCAATATTTATTGTTTAAAATCAAAATGTATTATTTCACATTTAATTCAAATATAATATATTTGCGGCACGTTCCAGAGTGGTAGATACTCTCAGTATAGTTTTGGTGAAATACCACAATTCAGAATCGAAACGTTGCTTGAAATGGCTTTAGCCGTGTTTTTTGACCAGATCTGCAGATAGCCAGGTACTTCTCAACCTTCTACTTCCCCATCTCCTTCCCCTCCTCACTACCTTCAGTCTCACAACTTGCCATAATCCCACTGGCTCCAGACGATTTGGAACAGTTGAGACTCTTGTGCGGTATTCACTTTCAACAAAAATTAAATATTTTTTTCTTTTTACTTCGTACAATATTGTTTGAACTATGTATTTGATTTCCATTTTTGATAACGCAGACTGTTTGCCACGTGTAACATTATATCGCGCCGGAAAGGCAAAAGGGCTGAAGCGCCATTTTGGGAAGTTTAAACCAGAGCATTATAAAGTTTTATTAGTTTTGCAATAAAATTCATTCCTATTTCAGTACCTAGTTGGATTTGAAAATAAAAGTTAAATCTCATTGAGTTACCTGAAGCGACAAAAAGCTAAAAAAAGTCCCAAACTTGAGTCGAGCCCTCATACATATATTTTAGATGGCTGAAGCGCCACGAAAGTCTTCAGAATCGATCGAGAGTCAGAGTGTTCTATGCAGAAATAAAAAAAAAGATCAAAACTGCATGTTATATTCATTTTCGACAAAGGTGTCGTTTAAGCTTTTCTGCTTTTCCAGAAACGATATATAACCTATTACTGTTGCAACGATTTTACTGAGTTTTTCATAACTCTCCAAAACTGTCTAGAGTAAGCTCCTAGTTTGGGAACATCTGAACTAAACAATTACCTAACGAATGCAGCTTTTGAATTTGCAATTTTTTCGCAATATAATTTGTGTGTGACAATGCAACCTCAATCCCCAAATTACCGTATTTAAATGAAGTTATTGGAATCAAATGTTAATCCGTGCAAAGTTTGTGTTATATTCCGTGGTTGCAGCGCACAATGCATCGTCTATTGTCCATTTGTCTATCGCAAGGGACTGTTTGCAAAGCAGGCCATCCCCACTTTTCAACTTATTCAATTATATTCGTTGGTGGTTTACATTTGGGAGCGTATAAATAAAGTAAATAATTCGTGTTAAGTAGGTCTCCTGGCAAAAGCCATGGATTCTAACTGAAATGGTCTGCTAAAAATATAAATTTTAATATCGTCGTCGGAAAGACAAAAGGGCTGAAGCGCCATTTTGGGAGATTTACACCAAAGCACAGTTTTTTTGTTTGTTTTATAATAAAAATGTATTTGGTACCTGGTTGGATTTTGATAAATAAAAGTTAACTCCAATAATTCAATGCTCACATTGAGTTACCTGAAGCGACAAAAATCAAAAAAAAGTCCCAAGCTTGTGTCGTTTGAGCCTTCTCCCAAATGGTTAAATATAATTTAGATGACTGAAGGGCTACGAAAGTCTTCAGAATCAATTGAGAGTCAGAGCATTCGATGCAGAAAACTGATCAAAACTGCATATTTAACTCATCTGTGACCAAAGTGTCGCTCAAAGTCTTTTGCCTTTTCAGCGACGATATGATTTTATAATCTTTGTAACTTATTTTCACTTAATTATTTTTCACCGAATCGGTTTCACCTTGCAACGGGCATCTTCAAACTAGTAAAATTTTACGTAAATAATATATTCAATTTATTTTTAAATATTTTTTTCCCCAAAAAATATCAATAATATGTGTGTTCAAAAAATACATTTGATGTCACAATAACACGTTTTCTAATGATTGTGAGCTGAATACCTTTACATTAAGCATGTTTTTCACCGGGAAATCACGAGTAGTTTCAATATTTTTTGTCGGTACCAAAAATGTATAAAAGCGGATATTTTTTATACACGCCCTTGGGGCTTTTACATAACAATTGAGTGAATATAATATAAACTAACAGTTTCGTTAAAAAATATTAGTAACATAAGATACGAAATAAAGAATAACAAATGTAGGAATTACTAAACATTGATGAACTGACTAAACACAATTTTAAGAAATGCAACAAAAAGTTGGTCATTTAATTATGTCATTAGTTTTTACATGTCCAATATTAGAAAGAATTAAAAATATACGAATATTTGTAAAATATCTAAAATATATTTTGGGAGAAAAAAATACGTAAGTGACAAGATAAGCAAAGGTGAAAGTAAAGAAAACAGTGAAAAAGAGAGGAAATATTAAGGTGAACCAAAAAAAAGAGTTTTCAGAGACGATCATCTGCAAGGCAGTCCGAAATGTTGAAAGAAGTAAAACAACAAGACCTAACACTCCGTAAATCTAGCTAGTGCAAGGGCAGACCATTCTTCTAACACCGCGGCCAAAACTTGAATAGTATTATAATCTCATTACGGATTAGTCGTACGTTTCGCGCGCAAATCATAAACAAAGGCAATATGGCGGCGGACACGTCCCGGATTCGGATGCGGATGTGACCGTCCTCGGCCGTACGTACCCCCACTGCGCCCCCACTGCCCCCCACTGCGCCCCGCTGCACCCGCAGTGCACAGCGCTGGGGCGGCGCAAGTGCGGGAGATGTTTGCAGTGCGGCCGCTGCGACTGCTGGGTTTTGTTGTAGTACCAACTACGACTGCATATACTCGTACATGGATAACTTATTAGGTGGGTTTCCTTTCATTCGGCGTTTGAACCATTCAAAAATTATGAATATACGAGCACGGCTTTTCTTTAAACGCGGCCAAAAGAGGGACCAACGAACGAACGTACTATTCTCTAAATCCATATATCGTCGCTGGAAAGGCAAAACGGCGGAAGCGCCATTTTGGGAAGTTTGCACCAGACCTCTTTAAAGTTTTTTGTTTTTGTTTTACAATAAAAAGTCTTGAGAATATCTACAACTCGGGAACCTTCTGCAAATGTAGGTACTATCATACATACTCTGTGAAATAACACAGTTTAATGAAATCAAAATGATTTACTCTCGCCGGAATTGGAGCTTACAACCTCTGGATTCGTAGTCGAGGATCTTAACAGCTCGACCGCGAAGGTCGTGCTGTTAAGTCTGTGAACATGGTTATCAAAGAATGCAATAGCCAGAAAGGCAAAATGGCTGAAGCGCCATTTTGGGAAGCTAACACCAGAGCACTTTAAAGTCAAAATTCATAAGTCTTCAGTATCTGGTTGTATTTTTGAAAAAGGAGTTAACTTAGGTAACTCAATATTCTCACTGAGTTACTTTAAGTGACGAAAAGCTAAAAAAGCCCCAAACTTGTGCCGCTTGAGTCAAGCCTTCTCGAAGGGCCACAAAAGTCTTCAGAATCAAACGAGAGTCAGAGTATTTGATGCAGAAAAGAACTGATCAAAACTGCATAAGTGTCGCTTAAGCCCTTTTGCCTATCCAGCGAAGATATGTTTGAATATCCCTATATTGTACTTTCAGAGATTGTCAAGCTGTATACTAGTTTTTTACTATTAAAAATCACCGGAAAACTTCAATCATTTTTGGAATTTCTAGGAAAACGAAAAATATTTTGAACTCCCAATGTTATTATTTTTCATAAGATTTTTTCAAATCACTAAGACTTTTTTTAAAATTATTGTTAATCAATAGTTTGTTATCATTTAATGGGACGAAACAGATTTTAGAGTTAAGTACCTCACAGAATAAAAAAAATTATATAACTCGATTTTAGCCGAAATTAGTAATTAAATAGAAACTAAAATCACATAAACAATTCATTCCCATGTGACTTAACCACAGTTTGATAATGGCATTGAAATTCAAAACAGCTGTCACTAAAAATATAAATTAATTTAATTTAAGATTGAAAAGATACTTTTAGGTTTGATACAGTTCTTAATTATAAAGACATTCTTTGGTTGGTTACGTAGGTTACAAATTTTAAATTAGAAGTATTAAAAAATATATGAAAAAACCTTTTTTTTTTGCATTGTTTTAATCAAATAAATGGAATTAATGTGTTCTGTACAGCATGTCTAACTTTCTCGAAAAACAAAATTACAAAATGTTAAATAATTTTCAACAAGTCTAATTTATTCGATTTTGAGTTTATATCCCAAAATAAAGCGATCGCCCACAAAAGAGAAGGTCTAGTGACAAAGAAATAACAGCCAGCTTATAATAGGCAAGAGCCGCATAGAATCGACAAAAGTGGATACATTTGAAAAAAGCCACGTCCAAAGCTGACCGCCTTATTTACTCGCCTGTTTTGAACTCACGACTTCTGATTCCAGAGCCAAATCTTTCTCTCACCTAACCATCAAACACAAATGGATGCATTCACAAACTCCTAACAGAAATGCCTTCAAACTGTTTGTTTAAATGTAAACAGTAATATATTTCAAGTTCGTGTATTGGTATCTGTCGATATCCAATCGCTGCATAAATATCCATATTTCCGAGAGACGCGGAGAGCCCGGCACCCGCGAGCCATCCATTCTCAACGACATTCAGATTCTGCAGGTTCCAAATAACACAATAAATAACACAACTGTCGGAGCAATAACTTGCACTGGGGCTAGCGGTTCACAACTTACTTGGGAAATACATTGAACCGGAGAAATAGACGAACTGGGAGGGAGAATTATATGGAGCCAATAAACATAGAATCTGAGTGTAATGCATTGGAACAGAATACACCAGTGGGTACCACCCTTGGAGAAACAATGTATGGAGAGAGAGCTAATTATTTTTACCCAACCGATACAAACTTGCGATAAATCACTTTCAGACTTCTTTTCAGATGGAATATTTTTAAAATTAATTAAAATAAAATAAATTATGGTAATAATAATTATTGCCACGGCTGAGACTCGAACCCTAATCAACTGCATGGAAGACAACAATGCTGACCATTAACACCACCAACTATTGTGATAACGGCGGCATAAATTCATTATAAATATTTACTGAAAATAAGAATTATTTGTTTTTAAACATTATAATGTTACGTGCTCACATCACAACCAAAATAATATTGTTCAATAAAACGCTATTGTGAGGTATCGCACAATACCTACATACATTAAAGTTATGTTAAAGAGTAACTATTCAATAAGAAGATGTATGAATCTAAATAAAGAGAGTCGTGTGTCCTAGAACAAAAAAAGTGTAGCCCTGCCGAAAAATGTGTTGGCCATTATTTTATTTTCCTGTTGCTTATGGTTCTTCACTTTCACATCTGTTTTCATAAATTATCGAAATATCATCGCATTTATAATGTGCTTTAAGCATGTCTTTCGTCTTCATACTTTATTGTCCTGACGCTAACGTGATTGCAGGATCGTCTTTTTAAAAAGTAAGGTCGCATCCTAGTGTTACTTATATCAATGTTATACAAGTATATGGCTGTGAATATACTCTAGACAAGAAATCACCTATAATAACAGCAGCGGTGATTTAGTGGCGAAGTTCCAGTCATAAACATCATTGTTTTATTCGCCGCCAAGTGTCACCCGACTTCAAACTATTACTGTACTAGCGCCATCAGCTGAGGACGTGAGGAAATGGAAAATTATATTTTATTTCAAAGAGTTATTTTTAACTCTTTGAACTTTTCGTGTCACGTAATGAGTAACTGACAACACTGCTAAATATGAAAATATATAAGTAATTTGGGTTTCTTATTAATTATTTTGCGTTAACATAATATTTGAGCCTTTTTAAATAATAGTGCATATTTTAACTTTCCTTGGTCACCCCAATGCAAATTTCATTTTTTCTCTTAATTAAAATATATTTCAGCGAGTTCATTCATAGAACATGAGCAAAACACATGAATTTTGTCACTTGTTTGTTCTCATTTTTTATGATAATTCTTTAAAGTGTGAATAACCTGTCCATACAAAGGTGGAGGCCTCTATCTGAATATTTACGGTGGGTCTATAGCGCTAAACAGATAATCTATAGAAGTGTGCTCCATATTAAGCATCCCTCTGCTAATTGTGGGTATCATTCTCCACTGTCCAGAATGTCGAGACATGTTAACTCAAGCCATGGTCTTGTAATTTTCGGTACCAGTCTAAATGATTTTTGTCATTATTTACGACTCTACCAAAACTAGACCTAGGTTTTGATTTGAATGTTCTTTCAAAAATTATTTTGTCTTATTTTTGTCATTGCTTCATTTAATATTTTGTATGTGCTGTCCTTTCTCTGTTGCATTTTTTCCCATTTCTTTTTTTTTGTTTTTGTTTTTTTTTGTAATTGGACAATAAATAGTCCGTTAGTTTATAAAAAAATAAATAAATACCAATTTGATAGGAAACTGCTGTCGCAAATTTAGATAAGACTTTTCGACTACTGTGTCCCAAGAAGGCCAATGATATTAAAAATTTGAACAATTTACAAAAAAATAGGGAAATACGATCTTACTCCGTGCACTATATACATACAATTAAACTTGGTCATAACGAGGGCAAAGGGATCAACCAAAGTTGCTCCTTATAGCCATCACTCGTTATAAACGTAGGTAAGTAAAAAAAGTACCTATCTACTTATATCGATATTTACGCCAGGGTATGAAAGCTTGCAAATTATAATGCTTGCATATTATATGCCGGACGGGCGGCCTTCTTAATCTTGTTTATGAAATTATTCGACTGTTCCGAGAGTTGTTTTTTTTCTCATTCCCGGGCTCATTGAGTTGACAACATTATTTGGACGTTATATCAGTGAAGCGACCTCGTTATAACCCCACACAACTGTATGAAAATAAGCCTGAACTACCATATCATTAAAACATTATTATTAGCGAAAGGTTTCAGAGTTCCAGAAAAAGAAGGTAGGCCAAGTATTCATCGGAAAGTGAATGAATGTGGACGACGCTTATGTTGTGCGTCACAGCCGTGATGTCTAGCCGTATATTTAGCCTGCCTATCCCTTGAGGGGTGTAGCGTGTTGATTCGGATGCAGGTCCTAATAAAAAGCCTAACTTTATGCACGATCTATGCACTCCGGCTAAGTTGTTTTCCTCGATCCATTCCCCTCGGGAGTTCTAACTTCCATAATAATATAAATAGCGCAGTGCACTCAGGTGTATCGTGTATGGCATATCGCGTATCCTATATTGTATCGTATGTTACTACCTGTCGAATCGATGTATACTGTAACGATGTTGCGAAGTTCCAACCAAAACTTAAGCCTTGTGTTCAATAGCGAGTGGGCGAACTTAAGGAACTTAGGTTAAATACTCAGAGCAATAATATACAGGAAGGAGCGTTTCTGTAGTCAATATTGATGATTTTTGCCGGACTCGGGCGTGGCTAGGACTAGGGTATTTATACATCCATTCATAGCACATTTGAACATAATGTTTTTATTTATTTGTATAACCACTGTTTCACAGTATTGTAATAAACAAAAATAAAGGATATAACCTAAAAAACCGTTGAGTTATGTCCTGTTATGTCGCATAACAAAACGTAGTGGGCGGAGTCGCCGGAGAGGCGCGAGATGGAAAACGTGCTTACGTACCGAATGGTGGTGGTATATTATGTGAGAACTTGTCTTGTCTCTTTCTCTCTCACGGTTTACGACGTAAAAACTCGGAGAAAGTGATTTATCGTAAATTTGTATAGGTTGGGTAAAAATATGTGGCTCTCTCTCCATACTTATTCTTTCTCTGAGGTTAAATACGATATTATATCAGTGTTGCTACATGATATACTTCAACCAACTTCAACTATCTATTCCTCAACCAAATCAATGCATATATCGCTTTAAACCCTCCACACAGCATTCCCAAAGATGTGTTCCAGAAAAACACTGTGTGGAAAATGTAAAAAAAAGACAAATTAATACCTTGTATATATAAATCTTACAGGGACACAAAAAACTGTTCAAAAGTCCGAATTTTAAACCACCTAAAAATTAACATGCCACATAACTTAAGAGTTTTAAAAAAATGTATTTAAAATTTTAATGTACCCTTATCTTAGTTTCTAAGCATGGGGAAGGCTATCATATAAATTGTTACAATCAGGAGGGATAACTGATTTTAAGGCTTTACAAGGAATTATTTTAATGAAAAAATAACCTTTAATTTGGCTTACAAGATTAGGCTGGGTTGTGAATCTGTAAAAAAAAAGTTTTGCTATTGCTTAAAAATATGTAACAATGTTTGGGCTAATTATACTGTGTATCTTTTTGTCTCCCTTTGTGTATCTCTTAGAGTAACGTAGAGACCTAACATTGCGAAATTTTGTCCGCACTTTTTGACCAAGGATTGACCAAGGGAGGTATGACGTATATGCTTCCAGCCAATCGGATGCGAAGAAAACCGTAAAGATAAACATTATTCCGTCTTTATCTGTTCGTGAACAATTTTGCGTTAGTATCATGAGAAAGAAAGAGACCGGGATACTTTTAGAAGCCGTACAAAAGGGGAATTCCCCGTTCTTGAAAATTTTTTTGACATTCTCGTAAATATTTTTAAGTTAAACATATTACGAATCCATTAAAACTCATTTCAAACGGAAGTTTATTAAATTGGAACGAATAGTCCAAAGATTAATTACATATTGGTGTAAGTTACTAGTTGTTTTGTAGGTTAGGATGTTAAATATTTGAGATCAAACTAAAAAGACGATTTTTTATGGTACATACGTGTGAAAACTGTTTGTTTTGGTCCTTTTTGTACTTCGATTAAAGCAAACAAGCATAGAACATGTGGCCATGATGTTTTGCTAGATATTACACAAAAAATAACTCAAGTTTTTAACTATTTACGTACTTTTGACAGTCCGTTCGCCTGACAGTGCAAACGTGTCTGAAGTTTGTGCGGATTAAATAATGAAGACATTTCATTTAGCCCGCCCCAAATCGTGTATAGGTTTCAACAATTGTTTGTCTCTTTTTATCATATGCTTATAGAACCGAGCATAAAGAGAGAGCTATATTTTGCGAGTTTGTCAACGATTTGTCACAAATTAGTATGGTCTCTTTATATTGTTACTCTGAGGTGTATCTTGATTTTGTGTGTATTATTTATCATTGATAGAGTTTTTGCAATTTTATATTAGATGTAGGTATCCTTTGTATTTGTATTTTTTTTTTAACAATTATTGTACACTAACTGAGCTTTTTATAATTGGATTATTTTCACGTAAGTGAGAAGATGTGTTAAAACCCAGTATAAATAAAATAAAATATAATCGAGCCTTTTTTTCGTCATGAATGCATTATTCAGCCTTTTTTCTTCTTAAATACCAATTAATTTTAATGAGGACTTACAAAGCGTAATTGTAATAATTTTTCATATCTTTCCCACTGAACAGATAATCTCTAGGAGTGAGATCTATAGCGAATTGAAATAAAACTATAGTTGCCAATTTGTATTGAGACCTTTCAACCCTCAGACTCCAGACAAGAAAAAAAGACGGTTTTTGAAAAACATTGATTCATTTCACCCGAAGTGAGGGGAAATTGAGCTTACTTTAGGCACACTAGACAAGCCATTACCTAACTTTTTAGAATATCAATTTGTTAAATTATAGATATACTGAGCCTGTTCAACGGGTATTTTAATGGAACCTGCCTGGAGGAGCTAGCCGCATTGATTCCCAACGCGCCGGTTTACGTGCGTGAAAATCGACGAAATACCCGTTCACAGTTGATGTCGGCTTTATAAGAACGACTCATTTTGGTGTAAGTTTGATCAGATGTGAAACGATCTACTTAAATCTGACTTTCCTCTTCATTCAAACCGAGTCAATCAACCCTCAAGGCCCGCATTAACATATCCCTTGCCACACACAGCTCCTTTCTTGACCCGCTTCACAACGTTGCCCAGCCGGGTGGCGATATTATAGTTTGTCTATATGAACACCGTATAGACAGAGGTGTTCCTGTAAGGTGTCATATTTATATATAAATACATATATTTTTTATTAAATATACTTTTTAAAACGTTTTGTTTATATATTCATAAAAAAGCATTTACTTTGTGGCTTACCATTTTATAAATAAAATGAATAAAACCTTGTTTAAAACCACTTTTATTCTCCTATTTAATATTAAATATTAATTTTAATTACTATTTAATATTAAAATTTTAATATTGTCCTGATGATAGAAGGGTGCTTCCGAAACCGGTCGACAAAATATTGAAAAATACATGTGTTTTAAACAAAGTTTATCCGTGTAATTTATATTTCTTTGTAACTTAATCGAAAATTTACATTTTTACTTAATTACTTCAACACAATTTTCTCAACTTATTTGCGTTGCGAGTTTTCTTACCTCGCAATTTTAATTGTCAATTAAGTTTCACGTAGACTAAAAAAAATACCACCTTTTTTAATATTTCCTGCAAAATATTTATTAGATTTTTAATATATCAAGTTACTTATTTTTAATGAAGATTCATGAAATTATTAATTTATAGACCGAGGAAATTACACAAAATGTTTATTTTTTAATAATTTCAAAGCATTTTTGAAGTGATACCAAATATCAATTTATAAGTATTTTTTTTCGTTAAAATAATAACTAAAGGGAAGAAGTAGTAATAATAAAAAAATAATAAGAAAATGACCCTTCGATTTTTTTAATGATAGCATTGACTCTCAAGATTGATAAACTCAATAGGATTATAGTACATTTTTTTCACAATTTAATTTTTTTATTGATGGATGAACGGAAAAAAAGTATCTATAATACGAAAAGGAATTATAAAATAAGTCATTGACGTCCGAGGAAGACATAGTATGTCGGGCCATGTCGAGAGTCAGAATAACAGAATAGTGTGTATGAATGTGAATGATGCTCAATCCGCGTTCCTAGGATAAACAACATTATGAATAATACATTATCTAGAGTATAGTACCGAACAACATTTATTTACACTAAGCTGACCAGCTGATATTTAAAGTGGGAGTAGTCTGATAATAGGTTAAGTCAGTGGAAGCTTTTCCCCCTAATCTGTTTCTTATTGAACGATGAATCACCTTTAAATTTATAAATTTTAATAAAATCCCTGTACTGTACTACAAATTCGAGAGCCCATTATGAAATTCGTTCTCATGCCCTAAAATCCAACAGTAAAAAAAAAAAATTGAAAAAACACCAATTAAAAGTTTGCCAACATCATGTCCTCTGAGTGCAAAACTGTGTCTTTCTCCAAACTATAAATAAATAAAATAATTCGAAAAGTGTGTTTATCTGAAGTGACCAGCCAGAAAAGTATTCTTCTGTTCATAATATTAACATGCCATAGATTGGACGTAGTAATGCACAAAGCGTCCAACCTATGATTTCATTACATGTTTTCCTATAGATAAATACGAGATTTATATCTGCTGAAAACATATAAGCTCCGAATGCAATAGATTTTTGGTAATCATTGTTTTTATTAACGCACGTTGCAGATATTTGACTTCAATTGATGTTTAAAACCATTATAAAATGTAACATAACACAAGAAATACATATTTTAATAAACACATTGATAGATTATAAATTGCCTATTTATAAAATGCATATAAAGAAAAAACACTGATATTCACTTTACAAATGTCGATTATGCATATCAATGTTTTTTTATTGTTATATTTTCAAACGCCCATTTCTCAGTTTCATCTTTTTGGGGTTGGATGCTTCCTGCATAACTACGTCCGATTATAATGTGTAGTTATTAATAAGATGGAGCTTAAGAATCAAAAAAATTACATCGCTTTTGAGGTGATCATTCGCAAAAACGGCGCAATTTAAACTAACCAAACATTATTTTTATAATTAAGTTTGAGTTCTGTAGTAGTCTATCCTCCCTCTCTGCCCTTTTCAATTGGTAAGTTAAAAAAGGAGAGCAGATATTACATCATATCGTTTAGGTATACTCTCGCAAGAAAAGTAATATTCTCGAATCTGTATCGTTAAGCGTTGCAGTAATTAACTTTTCGATCCCGTGTAGTAAGTTATGCGAAATATGTTTAGCGAAAGTACAGGGTGTAACTCAGCTGTACAGAAAAGGGGAATAAGTTTGTTTACAGCGTCTGCAGCCACTTAGCGCAAATCTAGCGCCTCGTAGCTACCAGCAACTGGAAGCTGGCAACTCGCAGCTTGCAAACTGCAGTAATTTTCAATAACAGCCCGCCTCTACTCCGGCTACTTGGCTACTCGGTTTCCCGGCTTCTCTGGCTTTTCCCCAGAAGTTGCATCGTGGAGAATTAAGGCTTTACGGGCCGCTAGAGTCGTTACACTAATCGCGTGTTTTGGCTTCGTGCATTTAGATTTCGATGTTTATGTGGACCGGTGGTCGAACGAGTGGACCGAGGCAAAATAAAAAGACCTACAAAATCCTAAGGCTGTGGGGTTCTTACGAAATCGATAGGTGGAAATAAACGCAGTAGTTAGAACACTTACGAAAATTAAATAATATTGTATCGGCTGATGTGTGATTTCCTTGGAGAAAGAATATACATGGAGAGGTACCTTTGCGAAACAGTCTAGTCAGGTCGATTGACTTTATACTGACTCGATAGAAAGAGACAAAGATATGATAAAGTAAGTTGAATAGTCTATTTGTTAGCGCCCACATGGAATTCGGACATCTTTAATGAACATATTTGAACACATTAAACAAAACAATATCAGTACACCATTAAAATGATGTATAAAGTCAAAATATCACACAAACACTAATGACAGAAGGTTTGCCTAAATAATGATGAAAGCTTTTTGTTTATTTTATGTATTTATATCATTAAAAATGTAAAAATTCTAAAGCTCGGTCAAAAATATTTAAAACTGTTGAAATACCTCTCAAAAGTGATGTTTCGTAATTTTTGTTTGGTCCTATTTGAACATTCACGCATAGCACATATCACCATCACGTTTGATTTATTTGTATAACCACTGCAAGGATTTTAACTAACACAAATATGGGAAATAACCTCAAAATCCTTTGACGTAAGTAATACGTCTCGATGATGTGAAGTTAGCGCGGATGGAGAATATTCTTACATACTTAAAAGTGCTGCAATAATATATGAAGACTTTTTTGTCTCTTTCTCTCATGGTATACGATATAAAAACCCGGAGAAAGTGATTTATCGCAAATTTGTATTGGTTGGGTAAAAATATTTAGCTACCTCTCCGTGTATATTCTTACCCCAAGGTAATTTCGCATAATATTTATTTACTGACGGATTGTTTACCCGTGAAAAACCACGGAATTTTACTTGACTTGCCAAGAAAAAATATTAGTTTTACATTAGTCTACCCATTTAAAATATACAATAAGTTCTGCTTAAATATATTATAGGTAGGTACTTTATCAGGTAAGTAGAGATTTGAAAACACTTCTTTAATTTGATAATTTGGTTGGACTGTTAAAATTATAAAATGAACCAATCTAAAAATGCCCGTGTTTACGTCCTCCTACAACATGGGACTCTTCAAGGCTCAGCCTCACTTCTTCCTTTCCTCAAAAACACCCTCCACACAGCATCCCAAAGGTGACTCCTGGGTGGAGATAATGTAAAAAATAATCAAAAAATCCGAGAGAATCTTGTTCCAAAACAATAATGTGAATATTATCAAGTCATTTTCTGCTCTTTTATTGCATTGGTACAAATCAAAAACTATCAAGATGTTTATATGCGTTTCTGTTACCTGTTTATGAGTTATATTTTTTTAATAATAACAGTGAACTTATAGCGCAGTTTTATAATATTTCACCTCAAAACAATCTTAATATAATCTGTCTCTCGACGAATCACCTTAATTTATACAAATTTTAACCTAATCCCGTAATGAACGACTAATTCAGAAAGTCTTTTTTTATTTCGCTCCCATGCCATAAATCGGAAAAAATACATAAAATAAAAATCATAATTATAATTCTAGGTTAATAAGTGTGTCTATTTGATGGGACCTGCCAGGTAAGTATGTTCCTGTATATTTTCTCATTTGAACTAGGAATTAATATGTAATAATAGAAAATAAGATCTGTACAGCGCCCTTGAGGTGATGTTTCACAAAAACGGCGCAATACAAATCATCTAAATATTATTATTTATTATTAAGTGCGCCAACCTAAATCTTGCATTAAATGTTGCACTATGATGATTATTTGTAACTCTACTTTATCTTTTATATTTGCGGCACGTTCTAGAGTGGTAGATACTCTTAGTGTCGCCCTGATTAAATACCACCATTCAGAATCGAAACGTTGCTTGAAATGACTTTAGCCGTATTTGGTGACCAGATCTGAATATCCAGATGCTTTCCAACCACCATCTTCCCCATCGCATTCCCTTCCCCACTACCTTTATCTTCAGAACATACCCCGATTGGGGTGTCATAGCCTCACTGGCTCTAGACGGTCGGGAGCAGTTGAGACAGTGTAAAGACTACAAGACTTGTGCAGTATTAACATTATAGTGTTCCAGAGTGGCAAATACTTTAAGTATTGCCCTGGTGACAGACCACCATTCAGAATCGAAACGTTACTTGAAATTGTTTCAGCCGTATTCGGCGACCAGATCTGAATAGCACAGGGTGCATTCCAACCTTCATTTTCTTCATCTCCTTCGCTTCTTCACTACTTTCAGCCTCAAAATATACCCAAATTGGGTATACCATAGTCTCACTGACTCACGGTTGAGAGCAGTGGTGGTCCTTGTGCGGTATTAACATTTAAAAAAAATATAAATCACAAATCTGCACTTTATAAATGCAATGTTATTATTATAATATAAACTATCGTTAAAGCAAGTAAATGAGTTTGGAGCTAGTTTGTTACCGCTGAATATTTTAAACTAGTGTCTAAGATAAGATGAATTTTCAGCTTCACCGAGTTAGTGGGCTCCCGAACGAGGCTGGATCTCCTTCTAATTGTGGCAAATCCGATTACTGCCGTCACATTACCGCGCTTTCGCTATCCGCCGGGGTGTGCAGAGCAGAGGAGCGGGAGGACGAGCTCTCAGCGGCGGCGAATCCGCCGTAATTCGATCAAATTATACGCTTGCGAATTCTGTCAGTTCGATTCTGCTACACCGTTAACAACCGGGCGAGATTCGAGTCAAGACTATACCTGTATGCGTTGTATGTTCGTAATGTTCGTGTATGGAATTCTCAGACTTAAGGTGTGCTTCAAACTACCGTCACATTTCACATCAGCACAATTCAACGATCAGCGCCGTTTGGTTTTTTTAGCATTTTTTCGTTGTCATTGAAGAAGTATTGTGTAGCGCGATAAATTCGATCAACTTCGATTTTGAATGTTCGCGTTGATTAGAATCTATTTATTAAGTCGTTATTTTTTGTCTATTGGCCCTCCTCGAAAGCCAAAAGGTAGCGGGGGGAACGGTCGCCAGACCCAGCCGAAAAGCGTTTTTAAGCAGTTAACATTGGACCGCGAATCAGTTTATATTAGACCGTGAACAAGGCTGCAGGTAGGTGAACTGAGTCAAAACAGTGTTGGCCGCCTATGGTGAAATCGTCAATTCAATTAAATATTACGAGTGATAATCGGGTGCCGGGAGTAAGACAAAAGGGGCTACGATCCACGCAGCAGAAATCGTAGAGCGAATTAGCTCGATTTTTCGTACGACCGTGCTTAAAATGTGGATATCCGGAAAGAATGGAAGACTAGTGTAAGCGTAATTAATAGGATTAAGAAAGGACGCCCGAGGAAGACATGGCTCGATCAAGTGAATGCAATACTTGAGTCGGACCATGTCAAGAGTCAGAATAACAGTAATAAGAGTATGTATGAGACGATGTATGAATATGAATGAGTGTGTGCCAAGACAGAGTTGTAAGCCGGTCCACTCTATCTGCCTACCCCTGTGCAGAAACGACGTGATGGTCAGTATGTCAATTAGTTAGGCAGATCCTCGTTGAACGTCGATTGCCGGTCCGTTTTGCTTTTAAACAAATTGTGATCAGCTGAAAGCAAAACGGTCATGTTGAAGGAGACAGAAAGTGTCTCCATCGCTGTGAAGTCTCAATCCGTCCGACTGATATCCGACCGTCTTACTTACCGGACTTTTGACTGCCTCACATCATCATCAATCACCACTACGCTACTAACCAGTAATTAAGTAATTATGTGGTATAGGTATTTCAAGTAGCGTATTTTACGAGAACACCTACTTTTGAACAATAAAATGAGATAAATTAATATTAATCCTTAAAAAAAAAAGTTTATTTTTTTCAAATATAAGTTACAGAAACTTAATTAAAAAATAAACTGTATTCTGCAAAAAGGAAATAAAATACACTTAGTTGATAGCAAATAACCACTTTTCAGTCAAAAATGCATTGTTTTTGAATAATGAACCTTCTTGGAAGATTCAGCATCTGTTTTATACTTTGAAATGCAAGTTAAATAGTTTGTGCTCGGACTGTTTCACGAACGTGCAGTATTTTTTAATTATTGGTAGGCAAAAAACTTACACAGTACAGTGAAGGGTTGTAAAAAATTATCATGTAAAACTGTAATTCGGCCATTTTTCTCCGTCTGCAGACCCCCCTTTCAATCCGTCTCTGTCAATGTGAACATCCCAAAGTCAAAAGTCAAGGAGCCATGTAAAATGTTAGCAATTCAAAGATAATTCATAGAAATTCAAATTCGTAAAAAGTATTTACTTTGTGGCTTGCCACATTTATAAATAAAACTGACCATCATGAAATTTATATAGGCAAAACTTTTCCACTTTTTTCTGTTGATGTTATGTACTGCACAATATTCAATATATTCAAAGACCTCCAGTTTTTAGTTGTATTATACTAGCACAGACCCGTTAAAAATCACGGCACATTAAAATCTACATAAGTCTCTTTTTTTCAATTCCCACGGCTAAGAATCGAACCCGATCAACTGTTGAAAGGCAAATATGATGACTTTTACACTTATTGATTATGAATACTAACAAGGTTACATGTAACATAGCTGGTTTAGACTCGACACACGTCAAAAGGGACATAATCAGTAAATCGTAAAGTAGCGTAATCGGAATAAAATTTCAGACTTTTCTATGTATGAGCGATTTTTCCCGTATCGTGTATTTTCGAACGGGATCTTGGACAGAACAAAGCCCGCCTGTTTCTAAACTAGCTGAGTCTAGGGTTTTTCTCTTGTATTTTGGGGGCTTTTTTAGACATTTTTATCAATCCTAATAGTCATTACCTAATCTTTTTTTATTTCCTTTGTCTTCTTCTCCATATTTGAATTAACAGTTTTTGAAAACTAATTCTAACAGCAATTAGTATTTTATGCGCCATTTTAAATGTAACAACTCAGATATGAACTCACAAACTCAAACAAAATGTCATTTTGAATTAAGTATTACGCAATACGAACCAAGATCTCAAACAGTCCTCGAGTGGCAAATTTAGCTGGGAAATGATTAAAAGTGCTCGTAACTAGAGCTTGTAGCACTTCTGTTTAGAAGGAAAACTTAATTAGCTACGCAAGGCTGCGAGCTACGACGCTCTGTAGAATAGAGACGTTCGATATTTCTGTGCCGATTACTTGGAGCCGGTGACACGGCGGTTACTGAAACCGTAAATATTATTTCTCCAAGGAACCGGTTCCAAAATAATGTCGACTACATACAATAGACCGAGGCTAGAGTAACCGGTGCATTTTCGCTGGAACGGTGAACTCGGTTCCCGTTCTGGGACGGAAATCCCCTGATAACCATCTCCCTAATTAAGTAATCAAAAATTGAGAAAATGTAAGAATTATGACCGGTTAGGAGCTAAGTGGACAAACGCGTCGGATTTCCACCCGGGAGTCATCGGTTCAACTCCTATGCTAGCTATGTCCTCCATCATTGCACAAGCAAAATTTTCCGCGTATTGTGTAGTGTTTTTTAAATATTTTCAGGTTATTCGTTACCCGGGAATATTTTTATTAAAAAAAAGAAAACTGACGCTTTTTAGAGACGATTAACTGGTTCCAGTTCTTTTTGTACCCAGAACACCGCTTACTCATAATAAAATCATAGCTTACCAATCCTTTTCTTAAAAACCTTTCTGGTTCCGAATGAATCAGTATCCAAATATCCAGGAGTAGCTGGATAAATAACCTGTTCTTCGTCGGTATCCGGTAACCGGAACCGCAGTGACACTTAATTTCAGATATCAACCACCCCTACTGTAGAACTAAGGAACGACGTAGTGCCCCATAGCAGTGTAGATTCGTTTTATACCATTCGGCGAAGAGTGCATTTAAAAATGTCATTGTGCATAAATGGACAAAGGAAGCGTAGACAAAGATGGTGTTGATTAACACCATGAAACGAAGGAAATGGGGAAGAAAGGAGACTGTCACAATGGGTTAGTTAATACATAACTCTTTTTTTGTATCATTTCTTAATTAAAGTGTTTTTTTTATTATTTATTCTGTTTCTGTATTCTGTTACCCTACGACGGGGCAATTTTCTTGTAATCTAGAAAGCAGTATTAAAAAAGTTCACAGAAATAGGGACAAAAAAGACAAACGTGAAGACGTCCTTACCTAATAGCGCTAACCCATTGTAGCGTTAATATTCTCGTATTAGAATGCTAAAGCGAGGATATTTTTTTCAAAATAAATTTTGCAAATTTCATTACTAACAAGATTTTTTGAACGTGCATTTGAGATTAATCACGCTTTAGCCAGCATCACAACACTCAGATCTGACATCGCGCGTAAATTGTTTAGCATTAGAATGAATATAGTTTAGCATTAGAATGAAACTTTTAATCTCCCGACTCAGTAAAGTAGTAAAATGCAATGACTACTTAGCTATATGGTGTGCACCTTATGAACCATTTTCTTGTATCTACATAGGAGAAAATATCAACTTCGAAAATCAATTTAATCGGTCTCCATAGTCAAGTGGTAAGACGCTCGACTTCGAATCCAAAGGTTGCGGGTTTAAACCCGGCGTGCGCCAATAACATTTCAACACATTTAATTCGTATAAAATAGTAAAAAGTATATTTGCGGCGCGTTTCAGAGTGGTAGATACTCCAAGTATCGCCCTGGTAAAGGACCACCATTCAGAATCAAAGTGTTGCTTGAAATGGGTTTAGCCGTGATTGGTGACCAGATCTGAATAGCCAGATACTTCCTAACCTTCCTTTTCCCCATCTCCTTCCCTCACCACTACTTTCAGCCTCACAACATACCCTTAATTAGGGATGCCATATTCTCACTGGCTCTAGACGATTGGGAGTAGTTGGGACTCTTGTGCGGTATTCAATATAAAAAATTAAAAATAAATTTAATGAATAGGGTCATTCCATTGTGGTTATAGTGAATTTTGATTGTTTGCATGTCTTATACATTCCTCGTATTTTAAAGTAAATTTATTCAAAACGTGACTTATGTGAAATCTTCATCCATGGAGAAAACTCCCCGTTTCCTCGCAACACTGACGCCAGACGTATTTTTCGATTACAATAAAAACATCCTGCACAATGCCCGTAAACATTCTCGCCGCTTCCTGCATCACAGTTACTACCTTCTTCGAAAATTCCATCCGCCGTTCTCACGCGACTCGAAGTTCATGATATTTTCCACAGATATTTCCCGTCGACTTGCCGCCACTGCGAGCTGATCGTGTTGCCAGGTTGCTCGGGTCAATATTGACGGCGCGAAATTGCTTTCTAAAGTCACTCGGCGATAGGTACTAGATACTACCCATTGATCTATGATATAAAAGTAACAATATTAGTTTTCCAGTAATAAAATATAGAATTAAACCCTATTCCGATTAAGATATCGACGCCAAAGGTAAAGGACTGAAGCGCAATTTTGAGAACTTTACAACAGAGCACTTTAAAGTAATTTTTTTACAATAAAATTGATAAGTCTTCATTACCAACCTGGTTGGATTTTGAAAAAAAAAGTTTAAAAAATATCAAACTTGTGTAGCTTGAGTCAAGCCTTTTCCCAAATACAAAACGTAATAAAATTTAATTTCTTTAAAAACGTCCTTAATTTGCTTTTTTTCAGTTTTCTCCTTACTTTTATCCTTATAACTAAATGTCCAATAACCGATAACCACATACTCATTGTCATAAAATATCTATTGTTCTTTTGTTACTTGTTATATGTACACTGTTGGCATCTTTAGAATTGTTTGCTTATAATCCTTAAATATTAATGTTTTTAAGTACCAACATGTTAACTGTCAAAAATGAATTCATACGTTTAATCTGGATTTTTATACCCTTAGCTTTTAGTAAATTGTTTTTTTTTTTTAATCTGTTAATGTACACATGCACTGTTATACCTATATCTTAACTTTTTTCTTGCGTGATTTATGATGACGATCATGATTTTAGATAATTTTAATTTGTGTACATATAATATTTTATTGTCTCCTTATTAGTCAGTCTTATTAGCTTAATTTATTTATTTTAAAGCCCACTTGCGGTGAAATATCACAAAACTGCGCTATATAAGTTCACTGTTATTATTATTATTAAATGTTGGATCCTTTTTAGATGGCTGAAGGGCCACAAATGTCTTCAGAATCGAACGAGAGTCAGAGCGTTCGATACAGAAAAAAAACTGATTAAAACTGCAAATTTAACTCATTTATGACCAAAATGTTTCTTAGGCCCTTTTGCTTTTCCAGCGTCGATATAGTGTCGAATTATGTTATTTCATTGTTTATCTTAAGGAATTTTTGATAAAATCAGAGGCTAGCACACATTTATACTATATTGTATTCCGGACAATGTTCTTAATTAATGGTACTAACCTTGGAGTAACAATGTATGGAGAGAGAGCTAATTATTTTTACCCAACCTATACAAACTTGGGGTTCTTACGTCGTACACTATGAGAGAGAAAGAGACAACAAATATAATACCCCGCTTATATGTACTGTCACGATGGTCTTGGGCTCCTGGGTCACCGCGGGACTCTGGTTATTTTCGCTGGTTAACGGCGAGACTCCGCCCACATTTTTTATTATGCCACTAAACTTGACACAAACAAACGGTTTTTTAGATTATATGCTGTATTTTTGTTATTTATTTTTCGCGTGTAATATTCTGTCTATTCATACCTGTTACTTTATCTGAATGGTGTTAGTGCTGTAAATAAATACAGCTGAACTGCTTAACATATAGTGACTTTTTATTCAAATTCCTTTAAAACAATACTGTGAAAAAGTGGTAATACGAATAAACAAAAACATTATGTCGATATGTGATATGAATGGATGTATAAATACCCTAGCCTTAGTCTTAGCCACGCCCAGCTCCGCCGAGTCCGGTAAAAATCATCAAAAACTGACTACACTGCCTTGGATAGATACTCTATATACTCTAAGGTTACAACGCTAGATTATTCAAATTTTTCGATTGTGTTTATGTTTCGTCTTGAGAGATTCTTCATTTATTTATATCCTCATCTTTGGTCTATGTAGCGAATGTGGTCACAATGTTGGTACAGTAGTACGATTGCAGTAGCCAGCACTTCTAGCCTCGGTCCCGCTGACATTACCCACGAAAGGCTGTCCTTGGAGAAGTCGTAAAGTCGCTCCATAAAAACGCAAATGCGAACTGAAGTACAGCCCCATACAATGGAATTGGAATCAATCTGTTTTTAATCCCGGTTTATTAGTAGGCATTTTTTGTTTGGAAACATTCGTGCCGTATGTTTCGATTTTTTTGGGGAGAATCAAAAACGATTTTATTTTATGATCGTAAAGGGCTGTTGTGCCTATTACATAGATTGGTATCGTCGATTTTTTCCCAACATGACCGTGATAAAATATTTACTTTACTTATTATTGCTGTTGGATCCGAAACTGCGATGAAACACCGAATGTGTTTCCAGCTTCAGATGAATTTGGAAAATAGTGGCCTGTAAACGAAATGTCTAATTATAGCTTGTGGAAAGATAATGGAATGAAGGAAAAATAGGAAACCATTAACTCACCGATGTAGTACATAATGTATTGTAATAAAGACACGTATCACAAAAAACCACACTTATTCTAGTCTTCTCATTCACAAAACACCACATTTATTTTAAATTTTTTGGAAATCAAACAGCAAACCAACCGACAAACGAAACGAACGAGCAACGACGTTCTTTCACACCAAAACTCCTCTGTGTGATTGTCAATTGTTTCGAATACGGTGAAGTTGAATACGGAATTCGATACTGCGAAATGGTTGGGTAGGTAGAGACTTAGGTGAACTTATGTGTCATCTTTCAAGTCTGAGGTACTTCAAGGAGGTATGTATCTCGCGGATGACTGTTAAACAAGGTTCAACTATTCAAAAAGGTTATTTCGACTTATAGCTTCTGCAAAGCATACAGGTATCGTTGGTACATACGCAAGCCTGGCCCTGAGTTAAACGGTGCCTGGCGCAGGTAAAATTTTTGTTCGAACAGAAGATTGGTACAAACTCGTATCAAGTATAAGACGAGTGGCGCGGGTTTTTATTCCGCGCCGTTAGGCCGGGAACTTGCGGGCTCAACTGGCGTCCATGAATGGTGTGTTTTTTTTTCATTTTGTATCATATATACATAAAGCTTTGTGGTTAGGTACTATCAACACCTTGGCGATACGCCGCCTGGAGCGGGGTGCTCCAATTGAGCCTGTACAAGACCGGCCCTGAACATACATATACCTACGTTTAATAGTAAAGATTGGAACCTTATGTTATGTCACTAATAAATTAATTCACATGCAATATTTGTAAACAATGTCAACAGATGTCACTTTTCTAAATGTGGTAATAGAACTAAACTTTACATATTTTATTTTAATGTCGGAATTAAAAAAAAAAACACTTTCTGTTCATTTTTTTGACCTAGTGACGTCTCCAACAACTCTCAAATAGTATAATATTGGCATCAACATCAAATGTAAACAATATTAAATATACTGGTGGCTCTTCCAGAGGGATGACAGCCAGTAGACAAAGCTGGGGAAATCAGTTACAGAGGCTGCGCCAAGAGAGACTGGACCTCCAATGGACTGGAATCGCTTAGAAGCAACTTATCAAAGTGGTAGGTCTCCAACCTGACTAGTACAAGGGGATGAAAACGAAACATATATTGGCAATATTCAACATTCGTAAATCCCATTTACTCATTACGTGAACTAGAATTTTGTTTGCAACCCACAAAATAAATGGAAAATGTTGTGCCGAAATTGATAAGGGGGAAATTTGATAAAGGCAGACCTAAGGTACCCAGCTACCCTTTCCTTCCATTTATGGTAGTCTCTACCTGTGTCACCCACTTTTATATTTCTTATATTCTATTTGAATATTTCATTGTAGTTTTTTATTTGAATTTCGGTAGGTACCGCTTGCCTACATTATGACTAGTTGTATGGCGGTTTCATATTTTTCAATTCCACCTGGCAGGAGCCGAATGCCCAACGGCTCTAAGCCGCAGAACTCTCTCGACGCAATTCCGGGAGCGAACCCAGGAACGGATTACCCACCGCCCCGGCGGGCCGTCAGACCCTCGGTCCTATTCCTTATTGAACGGAAATCTTTTCATGTCAGACAGACAACCAGGCACCATTGGCTCAGAGAGTGCGAGATACGTACTACGTCTTTCGTAGTAAATACATACAACAGTTAATATGAAATCCAAACTGCCTTGTATTTAACCGGTACATAATCGCACATCTCCGTAAACCAGACGCAAACAAAACCTTTACAAAGTATTGTAGCAAAACGATTCAACAAAAAAAGTTAAAACACCTTGTGCAAAATGAATTGCTTCAACGACTAGCGCGTTTAATCACTACGCGGTGTACGACAACACGAAATACTGCAGAAAAACGTGATCATCTGCAGCAGATATAAAACCCAAATAAACAGGTTTTTTTCGATTTGAGCATTATTAACACATTTTTTTCATTTTCACAGCTACTTTAGGATTGAGATTCTATTGGAGCCGATTCTAGGCTTCGACACGCTTTAAAATACAATGAATAGTAAATGGTAACCCCATAGCGAACAAAAATTTTAAATTGAAGAAAAAAAAATCCAACTTCAGACTCGATTTACCCGAAAACGATAGCTCGAATCAAAAAAAATTTACACCGTAAAATCGACTCCAAACGTGATGTAGATTCACCAATTTTCCGCATTTACCACGAGTTTCCGGACACCGTGTATACTACCTCAAAAGCAGACGCCCATTATCTCAAAAAACTCGAAAACGAAAGGCGTACTCAGGTGTTAAGAAATCGCCACAGCTTTTTCACTCATAAATCCACAAGTCAACGTAATTTTTTTCAGCTTCTAAATTTGATTCCATCGTGAGCTATGGAGCCTGTAATCGATATTCTATCGTTATATGTATATATATAAGAGAATAAATGTTTAGGTGAAGATGGGTAAGAACTACAAGGTTTCGATTAATTTATAACAAAGAAAGGAAATTAACATGTTTTCTTCTGTGTCGCAAACCGATGAGCCCAAATATAATCGTTCGCTTTTAACAGTTGAGTACAAATCTAGCATATTTTATTCCAGTGCCATTCACCAATTCCTTTTTTCATATAATTCTAGCAAATTGTACCACGAACTCTATTTCTATTTGACTCTAAATAGGGTATTATATTTTATTATTTCCGATATGCGTGGGTTCGGATGGCCCTAAAGATCAATTGGCTCGTAATAATATTGGGCAGGTTTATTGTTGCCTTTCTGGCAAATTCCTACTGGAATAGGTTTCCTCTTGAACTTCAATTCATAAAAAAACATCATTATATAAAAATAAAGATGTTTCTGAGACCGCGCGCTAAGATCCCCGGCTTTGGTTTCAGAGGTTGTGGGTCGAAAACCTGGCAAAGAAAACTATAATATATTTTTTAATGCTTTTCACAATTAAATCCCGCTAACTTGCTTATTATAGAAGGTTAGTAATATATTAGTATTATTATAAGGTGACACAGATTATTCGTATTACCTTACACTTAAATACCGGTTGTAAGAATTATTTCAATTATATAGAAATGTCTGAGACCAGAGTTGACAACCAAACTCAAAAAATCTACGATTTATACAGGTCAGTGGATACCTTAGAGTATTATTATACATTAATGATGAAAGTTTATAGTTAATATAATGTCTTTATATAAATAATAATTCGATAATCCTAACGTAGTGTCAAAAATATTTAAAACTATTGAAATACCTGTGAAAAGGTATACTTTAACGCCCTTTTTCGATTTATATTTACATGCATTCATAGCACATGTCGACATGATGATTTTTTTACTTGAGGCTTGTAGAAACAAACACGGCAAAGTCCACCAATAATGGAAAATGAGTTAAATATGAGGTTTGAAAGAGTAAAAAAAATGCTTCATGATGCAATGTTGCTTTCCTAACAAATACGGCTCTAAACTATTTATTTTTACAGATCAAAATTGAAGTCCATAACAAACTCGGCAAAGTCCAGTTCTTTCCAAATCAAAGACGGCAGTTTTCAAACGGACCAATAGGAGCGTTGTAAATAGCTGTTTTCAAGATGGCGGCTCTTTATGTTTCATACAACATTACAACCGGATTGTCTCCTCAGCTGCTTAGTTTCTAGGTGTTTTTTACTATATTTTCGTAATTTTTTTATTTTTTTATGTATAGTTTATAAAAATGGAATGTGCCCCCAACGAAGTAGTACAAGAATCGGCGAGGAAACGCATAAAACAGCCCCAAAATTGGATGGTGAACATTGCTAAAAAACAGAGGTTATTACCACTTTGTTTTTGTAAAAGTTAAGATATTGACAATTTCGCAAATTACCGAAAAAATCCGCTGACGTGCATAATGAAGTTTTGGTTCTTGTTATTTTTTTATGGACATTATTTTTTGACTTACTAAACAGCATAGTGGTAAAATAAATGAGTTTTTACTTACGATTTAGAGTTTTATTGAATAATATGATTACTTTATTAGTAGTTATTGTCCTGTCATTAATATTGTAGAAATCATTGCTGTATGAAAAATGTATCAATGATAATTCCAAGCAACATAGAACCCGGAAAAGTTGTTTTGAAATCGTTAAAAGTGAGAGATGTCAACAATGTTTTGACCAAGCATTTCGGTGATAACTGGAGAAATCTTCCTGCTCTTGAATATTATTCCGCATTCATATCTTATAAAACCTTTAAAACAAATTTATATAAAAAATACCAGAATAATAGTTATTATTCTTTTATGATTTTTTTTCTCGATTTTATCGTTTTTTTTTTAAAATTATTGATTAGGTCATCATAACTTACAAACTTTTTCAAAATACTTTGTAAGATATTATTTTTTTGTATTTCTATAAAAATAAATACTTTTTTAAATATAAAACTATTTTGTTACTGACTTTGACTGCAACCTTATGAAAAAACGTGTCCATTTCAAAACTGGCAAAGTCCAGTTGTGTTGAAAACAAAAGCGGCAGTTGTCAAATGTGAACAACAAACACGGCAAAGTCCACCATTAATTTGAATATATTTTTTGTTTTGCACCAGTTAAACTAATGTATCAAGAAGAAAATTAATGTTTTTAGTAAGTACTATTTGTCGAATTTATTTTAGTGACAGTATCACAAGTAATTTTTAAATTAAACGTTTTTTGTTCTTCCTTGAAAACTGTAGTCAATGGACTTAGCCGTGTTTGTTTCTACAGGCCTCACTTGTATATCACTTTTTCACAGCTAAAAAAGCGTTGCAAGTTATGTAGCTCGATAATTTCAAAGTGGGAGGAGACGGGAAACATTCTTACATACATAAAAGTGGTGTGATATTCTGTGAAAACTTTTCTTGTCTCTTTCTCTCTCATAGTGTACGACGTAAAAACCCGGAGAAAATGATTTATCGCAAATTTGTAGAGGTTGGGTAAAAATATTTAGCTCTCTCTCTCCAGTATATTATTGCTCTGAGGTGGGTACTATTATAGCATCTGTGGGCGGTGTACAATCCACCCAACTTCTGAGAAGCTTAACTCTTTGGATAGAGCCCTCGTGCCTGAGCTGACCACTAAAGGATTCATCGAGCATGTTAAAAGGAATACTTGTTGGGAAGATTACTTCCTTTCAAAGAGGCTGGATTAACGCTTAAATCGCTTTCAGTAGTATCAGAATCAGACCCGATCGGGTCTTTGAAACGTTATGAATCAATTGATTGGAGGTTACAGTCATATCTGGGGGAAATTATTGTATAACTAGTTAAGTTATGAGGGAAGAAGTGAACCGAATATAAGACTAAATCAGGGGAACGTTAGCGAAAGACGCTGTAAAAAAACACGCCACGCTTTCATAAACATAAAATACAAGATACGTCATATTCATACAAATCTTACGAAAAATGTACCACCACTGGTACCGTCTTGTTTTCCGTTTCACCCACTTATGAAAAGGATAACCATTCAAAGAATATGTGTGTACGGATGAGATAGCTATATGAAGGTCTTACTCTACTATTATAATCGGGTATCGATCGCGCCACTAGCCGTGATTGTCTTCCACACACTTATGTATTTCTGCATTCGCTATCTTACACCGTGTTTGAGTAGCTAAAAACCTTGTAAATAATTGTATTTATTAAATTGAAATAAGAAGTGATTTGAAGGTAATTATGAATGGAAAAAAACTCCATGAGATATATTTTTTGCTGCCGTATGATTTTTACACCTCCCAAGGCATTTCTTTTCAAAAAGAAGCCTACAGCGACGCGTTTGTGACAGCTGGTGACAGCTTGTCGGTCGAACGAATGTTTGTGTGATACTAAACGCAGTAAATCTCAGGTATGTCTCGCGGACTCGGTTTAGTGCATTCACGCGCGTTGTCTCAGTAACGTATCTACATTATTTAATTCATCTAAGCACACTTTATGACTTCTGTTTAGAAGTACTACGTGACTTTTGATGGTAGCCAACCTCCGGTAGGACACGGCACTAGAATAACAAGATTAGAAAATAAACGGAAGAGATAAAGTGAGTTTTTATTACTCATCGGGATTGCTATGTATGTTAGCAAGATATTTAATAATGGTTGAAACGTTCAAATATAATTAATATTTTTAATAAAATCGTAACTACTAACTGAAAGCCGGTCATAAATAGATGCCGTCTATTTTAAATGCTCTTCTGTTCCCAGTCTGTTTTTATGCGAATACTACAAGAGAGCTCTAATCGCTGGGAGCTAGTGGGACTATGGCATTTCTGGTTATGTTATCTAGTCTGTTTAAGCTGAAGGAAGTGGTGAGAGTAAGAAGATGGGAAAGAGAAAAGTTAAGACTATTCAGATCTGGTCAATAAACACAGTTAAAGCTGTTTTGAGCAACTTTTAGATTCTTACTGGTGGTTCTCCAGGGTGATACTGAGAGTATCTACCACTCTATAACAAGGTGCAAATTTAAATGTGATTTTCAATTTTTCAATACATACTGCACAATAATTTAATTTATAAAAAAAAAAAAAACAATTAACTATATACAGAAGTGTACCGAGGATGAGCTGCAATACAAGTGAGGCCCAGTCAACATTAGTTTCCAACTAGGCAGATGCCTGTTCTAAGAAACTAAATAATATACTGGATATTCAATTTTATATAACCAACTAACCATCATGCCGGTTCTTTGCAGGGTTAGGCAGAGATGACGGACCGCCAAACACTTTGTCTAGGCACACACTCCTTGCTTCATTCAGATACTCTTCACATGACCTGACTTAAGTAATTGATTCCCTTGATCGTGCCATGTCTTCTTCGGGCGTCCCCGACTTCTTTTTTCATTCACTTTCGCGTCATATATTTTTTTCACCATCCTTTCTTCGTTCATCTCTCTACATGCCCAAACTATTTAATCGTCTCTTGATTCCGTTAATTACGCTTACATCAGCCTTGGATTCTTTCCGGATATCCATATTTTTAACACGGTAAAATTTTATATGATTTAAATGAACATGGTATTAGTCAAACAAACGTTTGACTTCCGTGCCTCGCCTAGTAAACGTACATCCCGTACGAACGCATCACGCAGATAAGAGTGCCCCCTTAGAGCTGCACACGATCCGCAGTCAAATAAGAGCTCGCGACGGGAGCAGAAAACATCTAACGGGGCATTTAACGGTGGAGCAGCGGACGATTCAATTCCGCCATAACGACCGGAAACCGTGGCCATAAAAATATAAACGACACCTTTTCCGGCGGGGCTGCCTTGGCGGAGAAAGAAAAAAAAGTGCCCCAATATAATACCGTCGTAAAGGACCTCGCTGGGCCAATCACAAAGGAGATCCTGATATTTATAAATAGGGATGCTGCTTCCTTTAGGAACATCTCCATTTGGGCACAACGGTTTTCACAGGAAAGCTATATTCATATACTCAAAGGGGCGGCCAACTTGCGACAGTAATTATCTTTGATTTCTTATGTCATAAGGAATCCAAAAACATAAATAAGTAAAAAAAAAATATATGACTTGTTATTATTTTTTTCAAAAGTAAAAAATCGAAGAACACACAAAAACGTGACTAACCTTTCCAGTTGTCAAAAACAAACCACTAATCCAAAATGGCTGATAATGCTAACATATGATTAACATATGTGTACCAACATAACAAAAAAAAATCGACAATCGAATGTACACAGCCCGCAAAAATTAAAATTTCACCTTTTCTTTTGAAAAGGCCATGTATATTTCAGATGGCTGAAGGGTCACAAAAGTTTTCAGAATCAATCGAGAGTCAGAGCAATCGAAGCAAAATAAAAACGATCAAAACTGCATATTTAACTCATTTTTGACCAAAGTGTCTCTTAAGCCCTTTTGCCTTTTCTGCGACGATATAATTTTCTGTAGTTGGACTTTTTTACATAAAAAATCAGTTGTGAACTACATCTCTAGGTAATTTTTATAATGTAGTACCTACCTACAAGCCCCCGGGGGGAAGTTATTATTAGAAATAAATAGGGGAAAGAGACTAAGTAGAATATGGATTTTCAAAAGTAGCTTAGATGTTACTAGACTAACTAAACGTTACTCCCAGATGGAGTAGAAATTCCAAGTTCGAGTCTGTCGCGACCTAATTCATTTTCTGTGTCTTTTTCTGTTTCATATTTCATTGAAGATTATTGATACTTTTACGATACTTTGTTTGTTTATTTATTTATCAAACAGTTTGATCACATCATTTGTGTGTTGTTATGGTAGTAACTTGGTTTTAACTAGCGTTGGGAAAAACTTCAATGTTTTGTGAATGCTTCACGAATTGCTAGTTCTTTAAAATTAACCCTTCAATTGAAGTCGAACTCGCAAAAAAGAGATTTGAATTTATCCGGTTATTTGTTCAGTTCTTTTTGGAACCGGTTCCTCGCCAAAAAAAACACGTCCTAGTCGGTAGGAATTTGACTGGAACTGGTTCCTCGCCGAAAAAAACACGTACTTGTCGGTAGGGGATCAAATTGAAAAGAACTGGAACTAGTTCCTCGCCAAAAAAAAGTACTAGCCGGTAGAAATTTTAAAACGAAAAGAACTCCCAAAAAATCACGTTCCTTTAGATCGACGTACTTTGAAGTCGAACTTCAATTGAAGTACTTATAATTAAGTACTTCTTTTTTATAGGCTTTAAAATTCAACTTCACAACTGAACTGCTGCAAATTGAAGTAGTTCTTTGTAATCTAACTTCCATTGAAGTATGTGTTCAAGGTAATGAATTGAATGGAGTAAATGAAATGAATGAACGCTAAAATGAACTATCAACTTCAATTGAAGTATTTGTTGAATGTACAATGAATGAAGTAGGAACTGCTGCCAAAATAAGTAGTTCTTTCAGAGCGGTTACAACGCTAGTTCTAACAGATTATAGCAAAACTACCAATAAAATGGTTGGAATACCAAAACTGAACTGCATTGATAATAATTTTACATATTATAAATTCGCCCACAATCAACCTGTTGGCCATCCCTGGATTATACAATATCGTTTCCAGGGGTGAACTTTTCGTATTAATAATTGGGTAAGCTGTTTTTTTTTCTATTGTATGTTGCATTCACCATTCAAATTTAAAATCGATTCAAAGTACGAAATAAACGAATTTATATATATGATAATTATATTTATAGTTTCAACAAAATAGAATTTTGGATCGAGTAGTTCTCGTAGGTATATTAAAGGTGATAAGTTTCAGTAAATTAAGGCTATCTATAATACCATTGATAATTTAAAAAATAAAAGTTAAGTGGTAAATAAATTTTCGTTTACGTAGTTATAGTTTATATTTCCAACGGGTAGATTGCGTTTATAGTTTACATATCTAATAAATTTGTGTTGAATGTTTTTGATGGAGTCGGAGTGGATTTTAAAGTTGGAGAACAAAATAAAAGAATTTTATTTGAATATAAGATAATGCTTTCTATTCCTAAAGCAGAGAATACCATATTTTTTTCTGATTTGTGTGTACAAGTCCCTTTTTCTCACCTCTCAAAATTTTCCAATATGTCAAATAGCGATTTTTCGAACTTTTTTTTGTTTTGTGAAAAGGATTTCCATTAATATGAGGTATAATTATTAGTGTTCTGAATACCTACAACCTAGGATTCTAAACATGGGCCAGGTGAAAAAAGCTGAAAAATTAACAGGGGCAATTTCGAATGTACATCTGAACCTGGGGTAAGAATAAAGAATTATTTATGTTTGGATCTAGTAGTGACTAGCCCCTCTTTTGCCTCCTAAGCAGCATCCAGCTTTACAGGTTTTAGGGTGCAGTGGGGCAGGTTACGCACTCAAGCCTGGCACTCAACGTATCGAAAATACTGAACAAATAAAAGGGTAGGTTTAGAGGTTTTAAAGCTGCGAGATTATGTGCATATCTCTTTGCCGGAAGATTATGTAATTTTCGAAACAGACACCTACAAACAAATGCATAAAACGCAAACGAAATTATATTTTTGTCTTCAATTATCGATCATTACAAGATGGATGCCTCAATTAATAAGACACAATATATGAATATAGGTAAAAAAAATCACAAACGAGGAACCGAAAGTGTATATTGATGAAGAAACTATAAAAATAGTAGACGAAATTAAATATCTAGGTGTCATTATAGATTCAAAGTTAAATTTTGCAAGTAATGCAGATTACATAATCAAAAAAATTGCAAAAAAAATATCTTTTCTCGGTAGAATAAGAAGCAAAATCAATAAAGAAATATGTAAGACCATATAGAGTATAATACAATAATATCCCCACATTTAAATTACTGTTCAAGCATTCTCTTTCTTTGTAATGAAGAAAAAAATCTAAAAGACAAATACTGTAAAATGAAGCAATTAGAACAATACTAAAGCGTAACATACACATACGGATTAAAGATATGTTAAAAGAGCTTAATTTTATGACGGTGAAGCAAACAATATATATATTCGTAAAAAGCATTAACTTTGTGGCTTGCCATATTTATAAATAGAACACATATACTTTGTTTTTAACCACTTCTTTATTTAATATTTTGTCTACCGGTTTCGGAAAAAAAAAACCGGTAGACAAAATATTAAATAAAAAAGTGGTTAAAAACAAAGTATATGTGTTCTATTTACAAACAATATATTTTAATGTTTATATTTTCATACATAAAATTATTATAGGGATGATGTCTGAGGAATTTAAAGGTAGGATACATTATAATTATGAGATACACGGACATGGGACGAGAAATGCAAAATGAATTACACTGCCAACAAGGAAAAAATCAAGCACACAGAAATCTCTCATGTACCGACCGGGCCGTCCAACTATATAATAAAATTCCATCAGAAATCACTACACTCGACAATATTCGTTAATTTAAAAAAGAATAAAGAAAATTTGTTTTCCATAACCATTAATGTTGGTATATTGTATGTTCATTTTGTTGTAACCCGATATATATAAATATATATTTTTTTAATTTTAAGTTCATAAAATATCACCAGAAAAATATGTTTGAAAAAAATCATGTCTAAAACACATTAAATCTTTTATATTAGAACACACAATGATGTGATCTAACTTATGATAAATAAATGAATTATACTTATCGCTAGTTAGGAGCTTGTTGAAATTTTGTAATTTGACCGAACGGTTATTATCGTTGTTGGATTTCAAACACATAATTTATTAGGTTCTTACCTTCTTGTTTTTCATCCAGTTCCTACCCTATCCAACCATTTCACTATATTCGTTCTCCGTATTCAACAACACTGAGTTTGAAAACAAGTGACAATCAAGAAACAAAAGAGAGTTATGTGAAAAAACGTGTTCGTTCGTTGGTGTCTCGCTTGGTTGTTTGTTTTGTTGTTGTTCTTCAAATAATATTAAACTAAGTGTTTTTTGTTATGGTGTTCGTTTATAATACAATGTGTAAAAATAATCAAGAACTTAAACATCAACTTCATCGGTGAGTGAATTTGGTTTCCTTACTTCCTTCACTCCATAATCTCTCCACATCCATAATTAGACACCTCCATCAAGTAGTATAGTTTATCGTTTTACAGTCCACTATTTTCCAAATTCATCTGAAGCTGAAAACACATTCGGTGTTTTATCGCAGCTTCGGATCCAAATACTACCAATCCGCAGGCTCTAACGCTTATTTTACATTAAATTAAATTAAAATAATATATAGTTTATTCGCGGCACTTTCCAGGGTGGAAGATACTCTCAGTATTGCCCTGGAGAAAGACCAGCATTCGATTTGCTTAAAATGGCTTTAGTCGTGTTTCGCGACCAGATATGAATAGCTAGGTACACCGGCTACGGGCAGTTGAGACTTGGGCGCGACATCACATAAAAAAATGTGTGAAATTGTTGTTTTTACTTTGACCTATATTCAAGTTTCATAACTGTTACACCGAAAAAAAACTTTGTTATTGCAAATTCGATAAAGAACTTCTAATTAGATAGGAAGGTACCTCATATTTTGTCCAGAGAATCTTCTTCGCAGAATATTCTTCACAGAATATTCTTCACAGAATCTTCTTATATTTATTGCTGAACCTCAGCTGGCTTTTTATTGTTGTTATTTTGTCCTATTCTATTGTTCATGTTTTTTTTCCTCATTGCTTTATATATTTACCAGTAGAAACCGTTTTGTCAAATACCTTCCTCCTCTTCCAGGTGCATATTATTTGACACCATTACTACTAAGTTCGCACTCTTAAATTACGACGTGTATATACATATCTGTAATCTATTACCTGTTTGTGTTTTATATTTTAGCAATATCTAACTTATATCTTGCATTTATTTTGCATGATTGGACTAGGATCAATATTTCTGCTGCACGATTATTTTGAACTTTATTTATCATCTACATATATAAGGAGCACTGTAGGAGTAATTTTAAAAACATGACCCTCTAAATGAGGTCACAATACCTTTATTTTTAAGTTCATCTCAGTAGAGCGCACTTGAGGTGAAATATCACACAACTTAAATGCAATTTTGTTATTATAATGCATCTCTGATAGGCGAACTTCTCATTCGATCCCATTTTATAATATAATAGCCGATATAAATAAAATTAAAATAAATTTATATTTTCGTAGAAAGTAATCAATTTGTGGTTTGACATATTTACTGAAAATGAAAAAATAACTTTGTATAAGACCACAGATTTTATTTTATTTTTTATGGCCGACCGGTTTCGCTTAGCCTAAGCATCATCAGGGTACAAAATAAAACTTTAATTCATTTTTATTGAAATATTATTTAATTCCCCCTGCTGTGGTTTGAGTCTCCAAACCGCTCTTCCACCGAGATCGTCGGCAATGAAGAGCTTGTATATTTTTCTTCTTTTTTTACGTTTCCGGAAATCAATTTACGTTTCAGTGTTTCACAGCATATCATCCCGATAAAATCTACCCCTTAACGGCTTCACTAACCGCCTTGTTCTTCCCTCCCGCGATAACACCTCGTTCTAATGGAAACAAAGGGTTATGTCCCCTCTTAACCCGATGTTTACCCTTGTGAAACCCAACCCTCCTCTTCTCTCTCACCTCCTCCCCTCTCCTCCCACGCATCTAAGCAGTCAGCAAGTGCACGAGGAGTTTTAAGTGTTAAAGCCTGCGTTATCTACAATTTATGCTACACACACTGTAACCACGCGTCCCAGAGGGAGACAGCAGGGAAGGCATTGCACCACATATTTCCTCAACGTGCGTACAATGAGCCACTTTTTTTTTTACATGAATACCGCACAAGAGTCTCAACTGCTCCCAACCGTTTAGAGCCAGTGAGACTATGGCATCCCCAAATTGGGTATGTTGTGAGGCTGAAGGTAGTGGGGAGGGGAAGGAGATCGGGAAGAGGAAGGTTGGGAAGTACCTGGCTATTCAGATCTGGTCACCAAACACGGCTTAAGCCATTTCAAGCAACGTTTCGATTCTGAATGGTGGTCTTTCACCAGGGCGATACTTAGAGTATCTACCACTCTGGAACGTGCCGCAAATATACTTGTTATTATTTATATATGAATTAAATGTGTTATGACACATATTAATTAAATAAAAGTTATTGGCGCACGCCGGGTTTGAACCCGCGACCTTTGGATTCGTAGTCGAGCGTCTTACCACTCGACCATGGAGGTCATCATTAATTCCTCATAGGCTTGAAAAAAAAACGTCGGAAAACAATTTTACAAAGAGCACGGAAATGCCACAATTTTTTTCGTTTTTACTTCTTATTTCAATTATAAAATCAAGAAGTCCATGTTTTTAACTGAATAAAATGTCACGCCGTAAAAATGTTCGATTCACGTTTTATTTATTTTTACGCAATGCCCCACTGAAATTTTTTTTTTAAATATAGCAAGACTGGGTCGGTACATTTCAAAGCTTACAATGATATATTATATTTTTAAAATATATATAGTCAATAACGCACAAGAGTCCCTGCTCCCAACCTTCTAGAGCCAGTGGGATTAAAGCATCCATAATCGGAGCAAGTTGTAAGGCCGAAGGTAGTGGGGATGAGAAGGAGATGGGTAAGAGGAAGGTTGGGAAGTACCTGGCTATTCAGATCTGGTCACCAAACACGGCTAAAGCCATTTCAAGTAACGTTTCAAATTCTGAATGGTGGTATTTCCCCAGGTCAAAGAGTATCTACCACTCTGGAATAGTACTGTATCAAAATATATCTAGCTGTTAGAAATAACAGCTAGATGCCGCCAACGTCTAACGCTATTGACGAAAATTTGCGCTAACAGTTAGATATTATTACTAAAAATATTAGTACCTACATACGAATATTCTTCGACGCTATTATTATTGTATTAGCGTTAGCGCCAAGTAAACAAAAAGGTGTAAGAGTTTATGCATCGTAAGCGACATTATGTGTATCTTTTTATACTTTCTTACTAAACGTTTTTGTGGAATATCCTATCCGAAACGCGCGATACGTAGCTCCAAGATTCAAGCGAATAAAATAATGGCTAGGTAAAATAATGACGGCACCTAAAATGTAACTGTTATGTATAATTCTCCGAATGTCACCAAAATATCTAACAGCTAGATATATTATAACGACGCCTCGTATTGTCATGTACCTATTATTTTAGTCTTTAAAAAAAGGTGTAAAGAGTGTGTGCGTCGTCGACAATATTATACGTAGTTTGGAATAATCTTTTGGTTATACTTCTTCTTACTAGACATCTCTGTGAACTTTCCTATCCGAAACGGCCGATACGTAGCGCCTAGAATCAAGCGACGAAAATAATGACAAGTCAAATATATCTAACAGCTAGTTATATTATAACGACGCATCACATTGTCATGTACCTATTATTTTATTCTTTAAAAAGGTGTAAAGAGTGTGTGCGCCGTGCAAAATATTATACGTAGTTTGGAATAATCTTTTGGATATATTTCTTCTTACTAAACATATTTGTGGACTTTCTTATCCGAAACGGCCGATACGTAGCGCCTAGAATCAAGCGACGAAAATAATGACAAGTCAAATATATCTAACAGCTAGTTATATTATAACGACGCATCACATTGTCATGTACCTATTATTTTAGTCTTTAAAAAGGTGTAAAGAGTGTGTGCGCCGTGCACAATATTATACGTAGTTTGGAATAATCTTTTGGTTATATTTCTTCTTACTAAACATATTTGTGGACTTTCTTATCCGAAACGGCCGATACGTAGCGCCTAGAATCAAGTGACGAAAATAATGATAAGTAAAACATATATAACAGCTAGATATATTATAACGACAATGTCTTTTCATCGAGCTGTTATTTTTCAACAGGGGATTATTATTATTAAAACCAATAGGCTCGTTATTCATTATTTGTGCTAGTTAGTTTTATGTCAATCTCCTACTCGTTTAGTTTGGCGCGTTTTTACTCGTCGCGCGTGCATTCGATGTGTTTTTGTGAATTGAAGAATACGATTAATGGTGTAGTTGTCTAATGTTTATATTTTGTTTCACGGCCAAAGTGCAAATAAATTAAGTTTTAGTAGACAATACGACGCAATATATTATTTTACTTTTTTACTATTGCATTTGCATTATTAGCTCATATAATTCAACGTCTAAACTTAATAATAATAATAAATGGATACATTTTATAGCACCGTTTTCGTGGGAAAATCACCTCAAGGACGCTTTGTGTACTTATATGTAATTTAGAAAATATAGTATATTGGTAGTTTACCAAAAAATAGTCAACGTCGGCGTTATTTTCAACGGTTATATTTAACAGTTAACAATCGCCAACGATAACGGCGTTGGCGTTTTTTCGAATTATATTTAACGCCCAGTACTACTCTGGAACGTGTCGCAAAGATACTTTGATTCATATAAAATATGAAATAACAAATATCAATTTAATAAAATGTAATAACAAACGCCGGGACTTGAACCCGTGACTTATGGATTCTTTGTCGAGCGTCTTAACCACTCGACCATGTAGGCCGTCAAATCATGATGCAAGTGATCCATTTAAGGTACTGTCACAGAGAGCTCCGGTGTAACCTCTCTTTCTTTTACATGCGTCGTTTATGAGAAAGAGGGGGAGGGGCCATCAGCGGTGTATGCCTTTACGTGCGAGGGTCCCAGTCCCAGGGGGTGTGGGGGGTGCACTTTGGAACCTCAGAGGTTTCTTGTTATTTATGTAATATTATTGAGATTGATGCCTGTCGAATTGGTGATGAATCCAAAAACAATGTATATACTCTAGTTATTGATTTTATATCCCCTTTTCACCATAGAAAGATTCAGACTTGAATTTGACATTAAATTGACAACACATATTAACTAAAGTAAGTAACTAACTAAACGTCACCCCGTTTTTCCGTAGAGATAGGTAGAGAGGATGGACCGTCGTACCTCGCATTATTCACATTCATACATCGTCTCATACATAATCTTCTGTTATTCTGACTCTTGACTCCCGACTCAAGTATTTGATTAACTTAATCGTGCTATTTCTTTCGCGGGCGTCTTCAACTTTTTCTACCATTGACTTTCGCGTAATATATTTTTCTCGTACTCCATTCTTCCTTCATCCGCTTCACATGCCCAAATCATCTAATGCCCACATTAATCTCTTCATTCTTAATCTTATTCATTACGCTTACATTATCCTGGCATTCTTTCCGGATATCCACATTTTAAACACGATCACACATGATTGTATCGTACATACGCCTCAGGGATCTCATTTCTACGTCATTCAGTCTACTTTCATCCTTCCTCTACCCGTTCTATGCCTCACTGCCATACATCAGGGTTGGTAAAGCACTCCATCGTGGACTGCTAGCTTCGCTTCTTTTGCAAATTTAATTTCCCCCAACAGCGTTTAGTCTTCCATTAATGGAGTTTCTTGCATTCATCCTTTTTTCATTTACTTTTAACATATTTTTAAAATTTATTCTTACATTTTCATTTTATAATTAGCACAGCGATCAAAAACTAAAGATCCGTTAGTTAAATGCCACTCAATTATTTTGATAAAATACACTATCGGTAAGTTCTTATTTAATTGCTTTTCTGGATTCGAAATGATAATTGATAATTTTCGTTCAGAGTTCACACCCGCACGTATATGTAAGTACGTACTCACAAAGGAAGTTAGCTAAAGTTAATTTCAAAAGATATACACACTTTTAATGTCAAAGCTCTAAGGGCATTACAATAATAAATAAATACGTAAACAAGTTAAAGACGCCATTTTATGAAGTAGACGGTTCATGTAATTGTTTTCAGCAAACATTTATGTTTATTTTATTCCTGTTGGCTTTTTATAGAGATCCCACATATTTTGAAACTATCCAATTGCGCAATTGGCATCCGTCTCTTGTAACCAGTTTGCCTGATGGGCCATCTTGCGTAAGCGTTTTAAAAGTATTGGCAAACTTCCCGCTGCGGGGAAAAATACATGTAAAAATATTCCCGGATTCGTGTTGGCAACCCTGCCTGCATGAACCGAGACTCGACATAATAAGATAAGAACAAACAGACATAACCGTCCAATTTGCGGATAATGATATTATCTTTTATCTTGCCAAGGCTGTCGACAACCCTGTTTTACATATAAATAAATGGACTTTATTCTCAATTTAAATGAGCCGGCAGACTGCTAAGAATCTTAAAAGGAAAACTGTACGAAAAATGTCTGCCTTTATTCGGTATGTAATTTTATGGAAATGTTTTTGTTTAACCCTTTCTCTTCCGATGTCTTTCTGATTCACATTTTCAAAGAAAGTATCATAATTTATTTCAGAGTGGTAGATACTATAATTGTCGCCCTGGTGAAATACCACCATTTAGAATCGAAACGTTGCATGAAAGTCCTGTTTTGTGACCACATCTGAATAGCCAGATACTTCCCTATCTCTTTCTCCTCCCCACTAGCTTCAGCCTCATAACATACCTCGATTGGGGATGCTATAGTCCAACTGGCTCTAGACGGTTGGGAGCAGTTGGGACTCTTGTGCTGTATTCACTATAAAAAATAAAAATAATCATTTGTATTTTCTTTTTTCCCGAGTCCCTTAACTGCTTGCAACTATCTCGAGCCAGTGGGATCATGGCATTCCCGGTTGGGGAATGTTGTGAGGCTAAAGGGAGTGGGGAGGAGAATGGTATGAGGCAGAGGAAGGTTGGGAAGTACCTGGCTATTTATATTTAGTCACTAAACATGGCTATTGCCAATCAAGCAACGTTTCGATTCTGAATGGTGATCTTTCACCGGGGCGATACTTGAAGTATCTTGCACTCTGAAAAGTGATTTAAATAATAAAAATGGATAAATATTATTTGCTTACGCTGGGCCTCAAACCGGGGTTCTTTACCGCCTGGCCACAGAAGTCGTCAAAGCAGAGGTATGTGTAAAGCAGAAGATTATTAATCAGCTAAAACAGTGATATCTATCGGTATTTAATGTGAGAAAAAAATCTAGCATTGTCTACATCAAGATAATTAGTTTTAGCTCGCCACGTAATTTCTATCACGAGCTACGAAGCTCTGGAAGAATTCGTATAACTACAAAAAAACAATAAACTATTTTATTAATTTTTTTTTTTTCAAATCACAGTGAGTTGAAAACAAATAACTATTGATAGAAAAGCATATCTATGGCCTAGCCACAAGTCGATCACGGTTTATAATCCACTCTTGTCCGTAAAAGAAACCTTCGTATCAAATTTAAAAAGGTGTAGTTTTATTCAGTCACATACGAGTTAAATATCTTAAACATTTCGTAAATTTGATAAGCAAATCGCAACTACTTTTTAAGTCAAAAGTCGATCCCGAAAACAAAGAAGCTAACCAACCCTGATAATAGATCATGGTACATAAGTTAAATTGAAAAATAATTATAAGAAAATAAGACGAAAAGGAGCAACATTCACATACCTGTGGCATTTTAATATAAATTATCCATCCGTTCAATACACAAAATATATTTCCCAGGATACAGTATATAAATATTTTTTATTAATCTGATAATTTTTATTTATTTATTATTTTAGTTGAACATACATTTTTCTATTGGTTGTTAAATTACCCATCCCACTAGGCATAAGCCTGTGTTGGGATGGCAATTTTCAAAAGTGTTTTTTTAGCTACATAGTAAGATGTTAATATCGAAAATATAGTACACACATAATAAAAATAATGTAAGTAAATGACAAATTTTAAGATATAGAATCTATGGTACATATTAAGAACTAAATTAAACTTGGTTTTTAAGTGTAATCATTTCATCAATTCTTTACGTATTTCATCACTTATGTACGATATAAATTAGTGATTATAATAGTGAAACAATTATGTTCGAACTAATCATAATTCTGTCCACTTCAAATGAAATGGCGAGCAGAATTTTCAAAATGGTCGCCGGAAATGGGATGCAAAAAAGACGGCAAAACGGGAATCTAATTGACCGGAAGCCCCTAACCTAAACGCTCCGCTGAGTCGACGGAACAAGTTTTTTAATCTGCACTCAGAAAGGCGGAAGAAAGACCCTGACTCCGGAATAACACTTCATATTATAGAATGGGAATGGACCGCTAGGTTGGAGTGCACAGTCAATGCGAACACTTTTAATTTGGTTTTATTTTTCTTAAAGGACTTTGACGGCCTCTGTGGTCGAGTGGTAAGACACTCGACTACGAATTCAGAGGTCGCGGGTTCACACCCGGCGTACGTAAATACATTTAATTAAATTAATATGTGTCATAACACATTTATACATCCTTTATAACTTTAGAATTTTCTCATTTTTAACGATATAAAGACACAAAATCAACAAAAAGCTTCCATCATTATTTAGACATACCTTCTTTTATTAGTGTTTGTGTGATATTTTAAGTTTATCAATCATTTTAATGGTGCATTGATATTGTTTTGTTTAATGTGTTCAAATGTGTTATTAAAAATGACCGAATTCCATGTGGGCGGTAACTAATAGGCCTTCCTTTAACATATCTTTATCTCTTTCCATCCGAGTCAGTATAAAGTCAACAATACTGGCAACACTGTTTTGGAAAGGTACCTCTCCATATATATTCTTACTCCAAGCTTATTACCTTATTAGTTACCAGTACAAATCCTGTCAAATCTCCTCATTACGCTTTCAGTTATCAGTTACTAGTTACATGTAATACTCGCCTAAGTATAACAGACTAACCTAATCTCTTCTCCAATGTTATCAATTACGCATCTATCTAGGCCTGTATCAATATAATCCCGGTATCATTTTCAAACAATCAAATCCCAATAATTCTCCTGAAACATTGATAATCTGTTCCAATTCTATTACACAACCGAAAACCTGTTGTATTCGTGTCTCTTCCGAGTGGTTAACCATGACGTCGTAAAATTTGTACAGCTTTTTCAGTCCGGAATTTTTAGGCTAACGTCACAATTTTTAGGATTTTTGGTGCATCTCAATTTTTGAGCTAGCAAAGTGGAGAAATTCGGGCGAAACCGGATTGTAACTGCTAGTAAATAATAACATACATTCAGCAAAATCTTATTTTTACTTTTAAATTATGTCCCCTTTAGAGATGTTGTGCGGAGGTTTTTCGAATGGAAAATACGGAGTGATCATTGGTCTTTTACTCCTTTCACCAAAAGTCAAGCGAACGCTCAGTTAAGAAAAGAAATACCCATGTCAGATAACAAAGCGAAAAATTACTATTTTTTAAAAAATTTGTATCGGTGACCAATGAATAACTTACAATCATAATTATTAATATGCTAAGCTGTCTTCTGTACATGATTCGGCACTAATTTATGCAAAAACAATACTGACAATTTTGGCTCATACGTAAAAAAAGTTTGAAATTTTATTCCGATTACGCTACTTCCCGATTTACTCACTACGTCCCATTCGACGTGTATATCAAGACAAAACTAGTCATAATTATTACATCATACTTGTAAATACCTTCACGAATGAAAAACCTATTTTATAAACTCGTTAATTACAAATTACAATTATGTTATAATTGATGTACATCGGATTATATGCACTAAAAATGCCAAAATATGCACAAACTGATTAGTACTCATAGTATCGCCCTGGTGAAAGACCACAATTTAGAATCGAAACGTTGCTTGAAAAAGCATTAGCCATATTTGGTGACCAGGTCACCAGGCCAGGTACTTCTCAACCTTCCTCTTCTTCATCTCCTTCCCCTCCCTACTACTTTCAGCTTCACAACATACCCCAATTGGGGATGCGATAGTCCCACTGGCTTCAGACGTTGGGAGCAGATGGACTCTTTTCAAAAATTCCAAAACATACAATAAAAACAGGAAATGTCCAAAATACGCATTTTTAATTAAAGAAGCAATTTGTTAATCCTTTTTTAATGCCAACGGGGTGTAAAATGCAAAACGAAACTAACTATTAGCTTACTAAATTTACTAAATTTTATTAAATCATTAAAATGGAATTCCACCACGAATTAACAGTTTCAAAATTAGAAATAATATTAGCTTACAATTGGAATCTGGAAAGATTTTGCTATTTCTGGGAATTTAAAAAAATAAATATATTTATTTATTTTTCTTGTTGAAATATAAAACATGGGTTTGGTCCATGTTTGTCTCACTAGAAGATTTCAGTGTCGAGACCTTGGAGTAACAATATATGGAGAGAGAGCTAATTATTTTTACCCAACCTATACAAACTTGGGATAAATCACTGTCTCCGGGTTTTTACGTCGTACACCATGAGAGAGAAAGAGACAGCAAAAAATCGCAAAATATCACACCGCTTTTAGGTATGTAACAATGTTCTCCGTCTCCCGTGTCTACGAAGACTCCGCCCACACGTTTTGATATGCGACTAAACTGAATATAGCTTAACGTGAAGTGATTATACAAATAAACAAAAACATTATGACGACATGTGCTATGAATGGATGTATAAATACCCTAGACCTAGTCATAGCCACGCCCAGGTCTAGCCGAGTCAGGCAAAATTCATAAATACTGACTACAGATAGTACAGAAGCCCTCCCTCCCGTATATTATTGCTCTGAAGTCGAGACAGACATAAATGGGCGGGGGGTGTACAGAAAAAAATAATGTCGCGCATTCCGATGGCCGCAAAGTCAGAAACTACGTATTTAACTATTTTTTTAAGAATAACATGTCTGAAATATGCAAAAATGACGAAAAAGGGCTCAAATATTCAAATGCATATAATCCAATGTCTAACAATTAATTAAGACCAAAGATCTAAGTGTATTTCCTTCCGCCACACGTCGTTCCCCAACCTAACATAAAATGCAAGCCTGTGTACATTTAAAACACTAATAAAACATCATTTTCGGATCGAAGTCAAAATAAATCATTTCTAATCTTGCCTTCCATTATTTGAAGTACCTACACTCTTCTTTAGGGTGGCAACACTGATATTTGTATGTTCCAGTGTTGCCACATTGATAAGCCATAAAACAGGGTAAAATATGCACAGCGGTAAGAAGCCAGTACCTAACTACCTACCGCCAGATAATGGAATATAAGACGGTACGCTCGCCTGCTCGGTGAGATAAGGCGACAAGAGACTATACACCTTGCCGTTACTTCAATAATTCCTAATTTACGGTTTGCGGCGTCGTATGCAAATGGCGTCGAGAAAACCGCATAGAATCTATAATCTGCTCGTACATAGGAATATTGCTAAAATATGTCATCCACCATTCCTAGAAACGTTTGATAATTTAGTTAGTGCCATTTTGACAGTTGTAAGGTCTCCTTCAAATGCCGATCGTCAGCCCGTTTCAGCTTTTGAGCAAAATTTGATTGGCTGAAAAGCATAAAGCTGGATTTACACCAACGTCCGGATCCGCTCAGTGACGATACTGTTCCGCATGAGAGCTTATTGATATGGTATGAATATCAATCAAGGAGTATGTGCCAAGACAAAGTTGTGTGGCAGTATATCCTCTTTGCCCACCCTTGTGATACTTAACTACTTAGTTGAATAATTATTTTGATGTGTAAAAATACTTCCATCGCAGATTTTTTTTTTAAATTAAAAACCGTTCCCGATGTACACAAGTAAAATAACTAAATAACGAGAATTCCTGTATTATAAAATAATCCCCCAAATGAAATGCCAGCTTGAAATATTTAAGTCGAACTGCAATGTCATCAGTAAGCAATTTTCGGTAATTATACCATGGACATATTAATACGGAGCTAGAGATTAACTTTGGAAAACTGTATTTTAGGTACGTATGTATTTTATATGTTGCATCCATTGCAAAATAGCTGTCACCACAGGTTATCGTTAATAACAGACTAGACTAAATTGTTCCCACCAGGGGCGGCTCGTCACTTTTTAGTGCGCTAGAGTGCTGAGATTGAAAAATACGGCGCTATTGATGTTGTTGTTGTAGGCGAAAATGTGTTTTTTATTTTTTTTTTTATTTGGGGGTTCAATGACCTAACAAAACTGAAAAATCTACATACAATTTATTTTTTTACAACAACATCAATCATGACTTTTTACAATCTTAGCACTCTGGCACACTAAAACTTCACGAGCCTCCCCTGGTTCCCACTAATATTATATAAACATGTATTTTAATAGCTAATAAATACAACAAATATTCTAAAAATTGTATGAAAAAGTAGGTATAGACTAGTATACCTACATTGAGATTCGCGTGTAAACTGAAAGTAAAGTGTGGTGAGAATATTTGTAAAAATCAGTTCCTAACACACTGAATCAACACGTATTCTTTAATTTCTACTAATTTACTGACTTTCATTATTCTAGGCGATGTGTTAGATAGTTATCCGTTAGTACATCTTCATCTTAAACCTATAAACGTATAACAGAAAACCTAATTCCCAAAAAACTTCATAAAAAAGAACCTCACTACCGTTGCACTACAAATGGCAATAAAACATGTTAAAATTTCAACAAACTTACACAAAACTTGGGACACATACTTGTAACTATTCCCAATAAATCATAATTAAAAATATTCTTACCAAACAAATGTCACTACGCCATAAAACGTACACAAAGACTGCACACAAAAATCACAAACTCGACATTACACGTGACAAACCTTATAACAACATCACAAAATCTACATTACACGTGCAAGACTTAATAAAAAAACATCACAAAACAAACATTACACGTACAAGGCTTTATAAAAACTTCACAAACTTTACAAAGCACGTTTCAGACTTTATAAAAAAATCACAAACTAAACAATACACATGCCAGGCTTTACAAACGCATCAGAAACTTTATAATTTACACATTAGACCATATAAAAACATTACAAACGATACAACACACGTGTCAGTCTTAGAAACACATCACAAACTCAACAATGGACGTATGAGTCTTTACAAGCGCATCACAAACGCCACAATACACGTGTCAGACTTTACTACCTCACTATTGCATACTATTGTGTCACATTCGAAAATAAACCACAGTTTAAAAATGTTATTTTTTTGCAACAATAATAATATTATAAACCATAACAGAAGCAAGGTAGGAACTTAATTATGCCTACTAGACGCAACTTGGCCCGTATCTTTCACGACGCGACGTAATAATAATAATTTTAATATTTCTATAGCGCCGTTTTTCCGATAATAATTCCGATACGCGACACATTTATTTGATTCCTCAGAACAGGCAATATATCGAGTTAGAAAATAATATCGGCCAGGCAAAACATAATGGCAACTTCAACTTCACCTCAATTTTCAGCACTCAGTTATATTTTAGAAATTCAATTAAAATGTAAATGTAAATAAATCAACTTTGGGTCAATGACCCTACACACGTTTATATTTGTAACGTCGTTGCTTTGGGTTTTACATTTGTGCAGTAATTTACCAATTTTATATTGAAATCAAAAGCGTACTGTTTGAAACCCTTGTTTTTGCAAGTGGCCAAAGGAGGAAGGAACGAAATAATAAACGTATTTTTAAATCATTTATTATCTACGCTAGCGCCACAATATAAAAATATAGTTCAAATCTTTGTTCAAATAATATATTCCTATCAATGACATAAGTTTGATGGCAATATATTTGGTTCCAAATAAACACCTACCGAATTCAATTCAAACTTTCTTTGAAACATTATCATAAAAATCTTATTTAGATTTTCCAGCCTTTTACCATCATTTATCACAGATAAATAGTGAGTGCTAATCTGGCACCATCTATTTATGATTTTCTTTGTTTACTTTTGTGAGAGGAAATGACGAACGGGTAGGTTATGTAGCCAATAGTGGTTGGTTTTCAGTTTCAGCAGGAAACTGTTTGATCCCCCAGCCCCCTGTGAAAGCGTGCCGGTGGCGCCATCTCTCGGCCGCCCCCGAGAAGGGGAGGTTTCGGGATATCGATTGGAGTGAGTAGCTTGCTTTCCTCGGTTTGACGTTTGTGTATCCGTTCATTTGTTTTATTTGCCGCTTCTGCCATGCAAACCCGACCCCGGCCACACTGACCGCGCGACCACCACACGGCCGAGCGCTTCTTTGACGGGCAGCCAGCGCGCATACCGCCCCACCAGCGCCTGCGGAGATGTGAAAACAGCGCACCTGTTGGTCGGGGCGCGGGTGATGCTATACTCCAACCAGCACCAGCTCGTGATCGCTATCATCCTCGCTTCGTTCGTCATCTACGTGGTGCACGTGTTCGTGTTCCCGCTGTACGATGCGACGCCGCGGCCGCCGGGCGAGTTCCGGGCGCTGCTGTCGCTGGAGAAGTCGCTGTGCAAGAGCAACCTGAAGCCGCTGAAGGTGCCGGCCGCCTGGAAGACGCACTGCCCGCGGGACGGCATCGTGACAGTGGCGCAGGGCGGCCGCCTCGGCAACCAGATCTGGGAGTACGCCTCCGTGTGGGCGCTGGCGCGGCGCACGGGGCTCGAGGCCTACGTGCCGCGCTGCATCTCGCGCAGCCTGGGCGAGGCCTTCGAGCGCCTCAGCGTGCCCCCGCTGGCCTACGTGGGCCACTGCCCGGCGCCGCGCGGCTCCGTGGTGCGCGGCCTGGACGCGTGGAACAACACGGGCCAGAGCATCCTGCTGCCGCGCTACGCCGCGCTGCCCGACCTGGTGCTGGCGTGGGCCGCGGACATCCGGCGCGAGCTCACCTTCCGCCCGGCGCTGCGGGAGCGCGCGCCGCCGCCTGGCCGAGGCCGCCGAGCGCGCGGGCGGGCGCGTCTCCGTGTTCGTGGCCGTGCACGTGCGCAGGACGGACTACCGCGGCTACCTGTGGCGCACGCGGACCGCGGCGCTGGCCGAGCTGTCCTACTTCCTGCGGGCCATGAGCTACTTCGAGCGCAAGTACCGGAAGGCCATCTTCATCGTGCTGAGCGACGACCCGGGCTGGTGCTCGGAGCACCTGGCGCGCGGGCGGCGCAACGTGCGCGTGCTGAGCGACGCGGACAGCTCGGCGGCCAAGGACCTGGCGCTGATGGCGGCGTGCAACCACTCCATCATCGACTACGGCACCTTCGGCGTGTGGGGCGCCATCCTGGCGGGCGGCGAGACCGTGCTCTACAACATCTCCCGCCACTCCTCGCTGCGCGTGGGCCAGCTGCTGCCCCGCTGGAAGGTAATGGGCTGACTCTCGGACTGTCGGAAATGGCCAAATAATACAATCGATAAGACTTATTTCAATATTTATACAAAGAGGTTTTCATCTCTTGTGGATCTCCGAAATTATTATTACGGGCGTAAGTAGACTTGGCCCAAAGTTGTTAGTTGTTGACATTTGCCAAACATTGCAACAGGTACCAGGCGTATCAGGTTTCGGCAGAATACAAAATATTAGTCAAAATTTAATCAGAATTGTGCCAAAGGAGCAAGAAGCACACTATAATATTTTTAAAAGAATGTTTTTACAAAATACAAAAACGGAAATTCAACTCCTATAAGTAATATATTTCGACATTATTTACTAAAGCATCAATTTTCAATCACATCGCATTCATACAACTTCAAGGGCCCAATATCAATTGTATGCTAAATGAGAAAAATCCCTTATTATAATATTAAATTAATTGTTACTGTCTTATTCTTTGTGCCAAATTTAAAATCGACGAAATTATATTACCTATAATCTATTGAAAAAAACTCTATAATTCCTATTTTTTCTACTTCGCGTATTGTGTCTTGTATGTTAATGTGATGAAAAAAATATTTATTTTTACTAATGTGGACTTAGTTTGTTTCTAATGTAAGCTTTAGTTTGATACTAATATGAGCTTTAGTTTTTCACTACTGTGAGCTTCAGTTTGTTACTAAAGTGAACTTTAGTTTATTGCTAATGTGAACTTCAGGGCATTACTAATGTGAACTTTAGTTTGTTACTAAGGTGAGCTTTAGTTTGTTACTAATGTGAACCTTAGTTTGTTGCTAATGTGAACTTTAGTACATTACTAATGTTAACTTTAGTTTGTTACTAATGTGAGCTTTAGTTTGTTACTAATATGAACTCAATTCTGTTTCTAATGTGAATGTTAGTTTGTTACTAATGTGAACTTCAATTCAGCACTAATGTGAACTTCAGCTTATTACTAATGTGAGCTTTAGTTTGTAACTATTGTGAACTTTAGTTTGTTATCTTCATTATCTCATGTTAATCGTTAAGAAAGTTAAGGAATTCTACTGTTTAAATTGAAAATCTATCATTAACAATGTCAAATATTATATTATATAATCTTTATCTATTTAATCTTCAACTCTGTGTCAACTGCAAACTGTGGAAATGTATTTTGTGGCAAACTTTAATCTAAGAACACAACTCTATTTACTAAATCATTTTTTTTAATGAATCGCTGATTGTTATTTAATATTAATGGCTTTTACGATATCACCCATTTTAATTATGTGTTTACTGTTCCAAAAATATATTTACAGATGGTACTAATTACAATAGTCTTTTGACAGTCTATGGTTCAACCCTAATATTTATTTTGTTATTTAAATAATTCTTTGCGCTGGTATTAAAGGAAAATATAAATTACTTCTATCTCGAATACCAATGCTGAAAAAAGGTACTCATACCTAATGCAAAACAATGACAGAATCAATTGTGATGGAAACTATTGAAATACAGAAATTGCCAGTTGTTTGGAAATCGGTTGTCATTTTAGAGCTGCTCTATTTTTAAGTTCTTTTATTTTCGGGTTCCAAGGCAGTATAGTTTGAGTTATTTTATTATAGAGTTTAGGCTCAGTGTGGTTAGAGCAGCTCTATTTTAGGGTTTTTACCCAGTTTAGTTAGAGTCTCTCTATTTTTATGAATAATTACAACATAGTTTAGATCTGCTTTATTTTCAGATTTCAACACAATTTAGTTTGAGCTGCTCTCTTTTTGGGTCTCAACACAATATAATTTTGAATGCTCTATGTTTGGGTTTCTACAGTTTTATTTAAGCTGTTCTAATAATGGGTATCAGCATAGTGTAGTTAGAGAGTTCTATTTTTGTGTTTTAACGCACAATATTTTTTCTATTTACAAAGTTCATGTCTATTTATTGTTGTTTCTCCTCTTCATATATTTAATAGTGTCTATATTTATGGTGTTTTGCCAAAGTCTCGTCTGTGCTTTCAATTTTTCAAGAGATATCATTCATATTTAGTAAAAATATATCTTGAGAACTATATTTTGTATAATCTATTTTGTAACTAAAAATGAATCATCATTTTGTAAAATATACAATCACTCCCATTGGAATACATTTACCCACTAGCCAAATAGTCCCTTCATGAACTGACTTTAAAAAGTTATAGATAATTAGAAAAAGTGTTGTTTCACCATCACCCAATTCACACTCTGTTTTATACAAACTTAACGATTCATTGGGAATTTCATTGAATAAAATTCTTCTTTTAACACATATCGGTCATGCAAATTCATCTCTGGGTTACAATGAAATACTTGTCAGGAGAGGTAAAATTACACAAATTCTGAGTTAATTATCGATTTGCACCAATCATCGACCAAATTAATATATCCATGGCGCCAATACTACTTACTTTGTAAATGGATCGCAAACATCTGAAAATTCAAATTATATTACTCTATCACTTATGCCATGATGGATTTGCTGCAACGATATAGGATCTGTCTATCGGTACATATATCTAGAATTTCTAAGCATGTAGATCTAAATCGTAATATATTATATCAGAATAATGTTTGCATTTAATAAAATAGTAAAAACCGTTAATATAATGCAATTTAAACCAAATTATAGTTACTTGTATATTATGTAATCACTTTTTTCATTACTTAACAATTAATGATGAATGTATTAAATGCATTTTAAAACATCATAAGGTATTTAGGAAGCCTATTTCATTAGTCATAACAGGTTTACTTAAGTAGAAAATTGGTATATATCTTGTTCTATAATATTATTACTTATATGTTTTTTTAAGAACCTACACAATAGATGATTTGAAATAGGTATTTTAACTTTCATAAATAATTTTCTCATACTCATATAATGATTATAGTAGCACTATTCTACGTTACTAAGGAACATAACTAATTAGTACAATATTTTGCATAATATATTTTATTATTCCAGGGAGGTTGTCCATCAGTATTTTTTAACAAAATTCTTAAATTTTGTTTTATAAATCAACTTTTTTTTTAAATATTGTTGCCACAAAACCAAAATTAGTAGACTTGGATAAAAAAACTTTTCAATTGACGAAAGTTATGGATGTTTTATTTTACTTTTGAGAAAAACTATTTTGAACTCTAAAAATATTTGCTAAGTTGCACTTAAGCAACGTTGATTAAAAATATTTCAACCAATTATTTTCTTTTCTTTTTGTATTATGATCAATTGGATGAAATATCAAACAACTTTACTATATTATTTGCAATAATTACAAAGGAGCTGAATAAAACTGTAAATTCTCTAAATAGCTCTCCTGTATAATTTGTCATTATTTGTTTAAAAGTTTTATTCATTTTGGCCGTACAGTAGTGATTTTATTTTTTCTAAGTACTACTTACACATTATAATTATTCATTAATACAATAATTATAATGCATTTAAAATGACGGCATCAGTGACCAAATGGGCTTATGCCCTTTGTTTATACTTTTATTTAGAAGGTTGCATGTTCAATTCCCGTCTCAGCACAAAAATATAGAAATGTATTTACTGTCTGGGTGTATGTAGCATTAATTGTGATGGACTTATTGAGTTGAACGTAGTAATATTCAGCTGTTAAACTGAAAACATTGGTGAATAAATTGATAAAATACAACAAATAAATTTACAGCATAAAAATATCTCTCGTTATTTATGTAACTATTTTTTGTGAAAAATATACATAATGGTATTAGCATTTTTTTCAAATATCATCTTTCATCAATATTATGATAATGTCATTTGACTAATTAAATATTAGAAAACATAAGTCTATGGAGATTAGAAAATAAAACCTACCAGATGTAATTTTCTTTTTCAGTCACAATTAATTCTAACATGGATAAAACTGGATGCAGGTATATTACTTTATTAATATTGGCTTTGGAAAATGATCAATTTGGAAAGGAAACATTGTGATAGTAAGAATATTTTCAGATATTTTATTACAATTTTAACTTGGAGTCTGGTAGGCTCTCTTATGCTTTAGAATTTGTTGTAAATGTTTGTTGTAAAATTGAAATGATGAGCCTATGTCGCTGGAGACCTGTCTCCAACAGAGCGTCGACTGAGATATGTTTTGTAAAATGCTTCTTGAAACTAATGTTGGAGTTCAAGGTAAGGATCGCACTGTCTGTGTACGCTTTATTTCCTGAATAAGTCTGTGATGATGTAAATTATTCATTGGTTGATGTAAATCTTTTAGGCATTTCACCCATTTAAATTTAATTGATAGCGTTGTAAAATTTAAAAAATAAATCTAGAAAAGTCTGAAATTTCAAACGCCAAAATGAATGTGAATGTTTCACTTCTTGATGTTATTATATTTTGAACAATATATTTACTGTTTAGAATCACCTTTTCTTAACTTTACTTTTTAATATGAAATATTGTGACCTGAAAAATATTTTGAAGACAATTTTACCATTTCTTAAATGAACACTTTAATACAACTACTGCTTCTATATTTCCGATGATTTCCCTCTATTTTTCTCAGGATATCTTCAGAAACAGTGTTAGAAAAAAAAATACCAACTAAATAGAGTTTATTTTAGTTGTCACAAAAATCTATAAATGTAGCTTTCAATATTAAATGTATTGTAATACTATATATTATTATATACTTCATTCGTTATTTACTGCTTCCAATAAAACATGTATTCAAAATAATGCTAATTGTTAATATTTGTATCCATTTCCTCAAGTATGTTGCACCCTTGGAGTAAGAATATATATGGAGAGAGCTAAATATTTTTACCCAACCAATACAAACTTGCGATAAATCACTTTCTCCGGGTTTTTACGTCGTATACCATGAGAGAGAAAGTGACAAGAAAAGTCTTCATATAATATTTCAGCACTTCTAAGTATGTAAGAATGTTCTCCGTCCGCACTAACTTCACATCATCGAGTTATATATAACTTACATCAACGGATTTTGAGGTTATTTCCTTTATTTGTGTTGGTCAAAAAACTTGCAGTGGTTATACAAAAAAATCAAACATGATGGTGATATTTGTATAATGTGTTTTGATATTGTTTTGTTTAATGTGTTCAAATATGTTTATTAAAAATGTTCGAATTCCATGTGGGCGGTAACTAATAGGCTATCCAACTTCCTTTAACATATATTTGTCTCTTTCTATTGAGTCAGTATAAAGTCAACAATACTGACAACTAGCGTTGGGAAAAACTTCAATGTTTTGTGAATGCTTCACAAATTGCTAGTTCTTTAAAATTAACCCTTCGCAGTGAGCACTTCAATTGAAGTCGAACTCGCAAAAAAGAGATTTGAATTTATCCGGTTATTTGTTCAGTTCTTTTTGGAACCGGTTCCTTGATATTCGTCGCCAAAACAAAAGTACTATTCGGTAGAGATTTAAAAATGAAAAGGACTAAAACTGGTTCCTCGCCGAAAAAAACACGTACCAGTACAGTCGGAAGGGATTTGAAAGTGAAAAGAACTGGAACCAGTTCCTTGCCAAAACAAAAGTACTAGTCAGTAGAGATTTAAAAACGAAAAGAACTCCCAAAAAAACACGTTTCTTTAGATCGAAGTACTTTGAAGTCGAACTTCAGTTGAAGTACTTGAAATGAAGTACTTCTTTATATGCTTTAAATTGAAATGCTGCAAATTGAAGTAGTTCTTTGTAATCTAAAGTATTTGTTCAATAAAATGAAATGAATGAAGTTTGAACTGCCGCAAAATTAAATAGTTCACACAGAGCAGTCAGAACGCTAAAATGAACTACCAACTTCAATTGAAGATTTGTTCGATGAACAATGAATCAAGTAGGAACTGCTGCCAAAAGAAGTAGTTCTTTCAGAGCGGTCACAACGCTACTGACAACACTGTTTTGCAAAGGCACCTCTCGATGTATATTCTTACACCGAGGTTACATCTTTATCCATTACCATAAAAATAAAACAAATTATTAACTTAATGATGATGGATAGGTATTCTAGTAGCTACCACTAGGAACCTACTTTCAGAAATGTAATCCAAAGTTGAAAAATATATTTTTAATTTACTTTCTATTGTTTTGAAGATATTGAGAAAAGTCAATGTGGTTTTTCAAACAACTTCCTACAAAGAGTATTATCATGATTGGAAACAATTGGTTAGAAATGAATCATCGTATATTATGTTTTATATTCTTGTTTCTGAAAATTAATGGTAAGTTTAAAATATATTTATATATGCATCAAAACTCCTATAAACAACTAACTTCCAAATAACCTAACGTGAAATGGGTTTTTTATTCAGATTCTAGCAAAGCAATGAGTGGTGTTCAAAGACCAGCACATCCACCTTACTTGGTAAAGTAACAGCAAGTATATTTAATGTTGGAAACTTAATAATTGCATGCCTACCAAGCTCGGAGCACGCGTTAAAACGCTAAATCGTACAAAAGCTGATCTCAGACAAGCAGCCAACACAATAACACCTTTTCAATCTAACACAAAAGTATACTAACCCATGAAGTCAAACAATTCTACGGGTTATGATACACTTTTAAGCTAACACAAATTTTATTTTATTTGTGACCAAATCGGTTTCGCACTGCTACGGGTATCCTTAGACTAGTTTGACTGGCTTTAGATCGATAGTAAATAAGTGGAACAAAGTTAAGTAGTGGGGAGATGAAATAGATGGGGAAGAGGAAGGTTGGTAAGTACCTAGCTATTCAGATCTGGTCTCCAAACACGACTAGAGCCATTTCAAGCAAAGTTTCGATTCTGAATAGTGGTCTTTCACTAGAGCGATACTATGAGTATCTACCACTTTGGAATGTGCCGCAAATATACTATATATGAATTAAATGTGTTGACAAATATTATTTAAATAAAATTTATTTGCACACACCGTGTTTGAACCTGCGAACTCTCCAATACTTTTTATTTTAGACAATTTTTTTATTTAAATTTTTAAGTATGTGTTAGTTATGTTGTAAATTGGACATTAGTCTGTCAATAAATAATATGACAATTAAAATCTACCAATAAATATCAGCGAAATAAGTAAAATATTCTTTTAACATTGACAGGTTGTAATTATGGAGGAGAATGGCAACTACCACTGTATTGGAACGTTGATATCATTTTCACAAGTACTGACAGCGGGCTCGTGTGTGCAGAATGCTCTCAACGGGCTGCAAATTCTTCCCCTAAACTACCTGTCCTCTCCCGATCCCGAAGCAATCACCAGAACAGTCTCCAGGATAATATCCCAACAAGACAAGAACAAGTTCGAGCCCATCGACCGACTAGTGGTGCTGGAAATAAAGACTTCATATTCAGATAAGGAAAATATAAACCTGAAACCCGTGGCCATCTCGAAGGAAGATGATTTGCCGGACAAAGCCATGGAATATAGAGTTACAACAGCAACGCTTGAGGAAAACATTAATCCGCACTACGATTTGTTGCATCAAGAAGAAGAATACTTAAAAAATCTCCAAACTTCTTCAGACAGACCGGTTAGAAGTGTTTTTTTAAATAATGAAGTGTTATCAACAGAGGGCTGAAAATAAGTAATAAGTATGATCTTTCCTAATTTGAAAGAAACCTGGTAAATTGACAGATTTCAAATCACAAAGACAAAGAATTTCAGTTCGTAGGCCCCATTGACATGAACACTTGGTTGATGTTTTTACCGGAAGAAAGAAAAAATTGACCTTAGTTAGGGCACACAGATACACCTGAAACATACTAATATTGGCTCATCTCTTCATTGGTATCCTCTACCTTATTATTACCACTTTTATTGTTATTATTACTATACTGAGCAGGAGATTTTTTTTTTATAATAATAATGTGATCGTTCTCGCTTAAAACTTATGATTTTTTTTCCCAGGTTACTCCTGCTGCGAGATCTAGAGGAAATGCTTACATCAATACGCGTTTTAAAAGTCGCAAAACTCCTAATAAATCATCATTGCAAAATACAACAGTAATCGAAGATGCCCACCCACTCCTGACGGTAGCGTATAAATAAAATATATTGTAAAATAATTACTACTTCTTGAGTTGTCGCTTCATTGCCGAAGATCGTGAACCCCCCCACTCCAGTTACCCTGAAGATTCTCCACTCTTCCTCGATCCTCCACTCTCCAATCAGTCCAATGCATCAGTGATCTTCCTCTGCTTCTCCTGCCTTCCACTTTGCCAGTGACCAGGAGTTTCTTCAGGTTCCAGTTTGGCGAGTGGCATGTCTAAAGTATCTTAGGATAGGTTGTAGAGTGACAGGTGATAGCCTATTGTGGATGCCTAGTACTTCCAGAATGGATAGATTAGTGCGCCTGGTCATCCATGGATTCCTGAGCATTCTTCTCCACCACTAAATTTTGAGGGTGTCTATCTGTTTTCTTCCGCTGATTCTAACTGTTCATATTTCCACACCTTATAAAGAGATAAACGTAAACCAATCGTAATTATTGTGAACCATATATTTCATATGTAGAATACTAAAAGAAGGGTAAATGTAGGAAACTCCATTAATGGAAGACTAAACGCTGTTGGCGCAAACAAAAAATTGTCCATAGAAGCGAAGTTAGCAGTCCCCAATGGAGTGCTTATACCAACCACAATGTATAACAGTGAGGCGTGGAACTGGCAGAAGAAGGATGAAAGTAGACTGAATGCCGTAGAAATGAGATCTCTGAGGTGTATATGCGGTGAAACCATGTATTACAGTTTGGGCATGTAGAGCGGTTGAACTAAGAAAGGAGTGTGAAAAGAATATATGGTGCGAAACTGAGTGGAACAAGAAGTCGGGACGCCCGAGGAAGACATGACACAATCAAGTAAATCAAATAAGCATTTGATTTACTCAAGTGAGATGGGCCATGTCAAGAGTCAGAATAACAGAAGAGTATGTATGAGACGATGTATGAATGCGAATAAAGCAAGGAGTGTATGCAAAGACAGAGTTGTATGGCGGTCCATCCTCTCTGCCTACCCCTGCAGAGAAACGGCGTGATGGTTAGTTAGTTAGTTAGTATTTCATAAATCAATTTGGAAGAATGCTATATTCTGCTTTCACTGGCGAAGTCTCCCAAAGTTTTTTTGTCTGTGGTTTTTATTTACTGGCAGCAAACATGTTTACTCTTTACATTCATCATATAATTGCAAGGAATATTTGCAGCTGCGTATTTCCAGCGTGCTGACGCAGACCTCAAAGGAATGTGATGACTTGGTCAAGGACTACTTTGACGCAAAAGAAAGCAACAATCATAAAATAATATGCTCAAACTTTAGCAATCCCCCGGGAGTCTGTAAGGTATACCTTTAATATTACATAATTATTATCAAATAAAATTCACTCCCAACTAATTAATAAATGAGAAGCTTGAGGTGTGTGTGTGGTAAAACCTAATAATGCAAGGTCAATGCAAGCCTAGTGAAGATTAAGAAAGGAATGCTTAGATAGTTTGGACATGTGGAGCATATGAATGAAGAAAAGAGTGTCAGGAGAATATTTCAAGTAGAAATTGATAGAAGAAATCAATCCAGGAACCCATGGCGCAATCAAATGGATGGAACACTCGAGTCAAAGTTAGAAAAACAAGAAATTTAGTATTCCTACATGAGAAAATGTTTTGATGTGTGATAACAATCACAATTTAACAATGTAGATCAGGACGCTATGCCGATGTAAGTACAAAGAATATGTTTATAGTTTTTGTGTTTAATTTGTACATTTTCATTTTTATGATTTAATTTTGTCAAATAAAACAGCTAACTAAAATCATATAAATAAGTCGTTTTCATGTGGCCTAATCACAGTTTGACAATGGCTTTGAACGCCGAAACAGCTGTCACTAAAAATAGCAGTACATAATAATAATATTAGATCTTATTAAAAAAAATATGACTAAAAAGTGGAAGTTAAGATGATTGACCAAACGAAGCAGATGGATAAAAAGGGAATTGTCAGAAATTCATTTGACAAATAGAAAGGGGTCAAGGACATCACAGGACGACATGGCACTATCAAGTGAATGAATCAAGAGTCGAAATAACGGAATAATGTGTATAAACGTAGATGAAGCAAGGAGTGTATGACAGGACAGTTGAGGGGACCCCACCACTTTCCCACGCCGTTTTAAGGAACTCAAGACTCTAATTTTTTAAAACTACATTTAAATAAACGACTCTAGAGCTTAACAACGACTTCATGGCATAACACAACAGAATGTGTTAGTAACAGTGAAAAAAAGAGCAAAAATAAAACCTTTTTTTTAGTTTCAAAATCAATCAATCAACCATTTGTTAAACAATGAAGATCTTTGGATAGTTAAGCAGCTGAAAAGAGAGAAAGAAAAGAGAAAACAAGGACAAAAGAGAGAGAAGCAAGGGAAATAGCATGAAAAATGAATCAGTAAGTCAAATAATCAGTAAGCCGAAAGAAATACAGAAAAAGAAAAAAGAAAGAAATGGGCACAAAAGAGAAAAAAAGAGAAAGCAAAATAGCACGAAAAATAAAAGCAGTTAACCAAATGTTGCAAGAGAGTGTGCTTAAATAAACATAGCATAAAAAAATAATACATGGCAGAAAATAAAAACAAAGCATGCGAAAAGAAAACAAAGCAGTAAAAATATAATTACAGTAAATAAATGAGATAAAAGATTAAAAAAAAAAACAGAAGAGGTACATCTGGTCTCTGAAACGATAAATTAGAGCAACGAATTAGATCAATGTTGCTCTCACCTCCAGTTCAGCATGACAGGATAGATTTATTTTGCATTGTAATGTTTTATCACAATATTTCTTCTGCGGAATAGAAAGACTACGGCGCCCCTCTGGTGGACGGAGACAACCTGGTGGGAATTATGAGCTACAGCAAGACGGACTGTGAGGACCCCGGAGTGTACCAGGCTGTGCACCAAGGGAACGAATTCCTCAAGTGCGCCCTCAAATGCCAAAAGTAAGCTCTTTGCATAATAATTCTAAAAACTATTATATTTACATCACGTTCCATGAGTGACCATCATTCAGAATCAAAACGTGGCTTGAAATGGTTACAACCGTGTTTGGCGACTCGAGATCTAAATAGTCAGCTACTTCCCAACCTTCCTCTTACCTCCCCACTCCCTTCAGCCTCACAACACACCCCGATTAGGGATGCTATGGTCTCACAGGTTTTGAGAATTTGGGACTCTTGTGCGGTGTTGAGATTTAAAAAAAAAAGTATTTACACATAAATATGTATCGTGAAATCTATCTCTAGTGTGCCAGAGGTGCCAATAGTCACCGTATCTTGTCAGGAGTTTTTATCCTTTAAAATCTGTTGTTTGCTTATTTAAATTATCCATAATCGCTTTTCAATAAATTAATCATTCCATAGAAATATTTTGGGGATGCTGTGTGGAGGGTTTTTTTAGAAGTTCGGTACGAGGTCGGGTAATAAATATTTAAAATTTCCATAGCCGCTGTTGAACATAAGAACGAGTCGTAAAAGCGACCCGTTCTCATGTATTGAATGTCAACCGTGTACAAATGTTGGGCGGCTGAAAAAAATTATTTGGAGGGCAATTTATTCAGCCACACGAAAATACAATAAAATGACAAAAAAATCTCCACGTTTCTTAATGCCATGAGGGAGAAAAAACAATTCTCCGAATAAAAGTAGCTATTCAGAAAAAACCACTTATGCTACTAACATACATTTTGAAAAAATACATGAGCACATTATCTGAGAAGATAGAATAATAATTGACAAAAACATCATTTTCTAAAACACAAGTGAGTTATTACGAAATTACAGTTAGCAAGGTATGAGGGAACTTGTACCTTGCGGAAATCCGGCATTCCAAAGGTTAAATAAAAATCAAACATCGTAACCAATCCCACTTAAAAGGTTTTCCTACATAAGATATTTTCTGATCCCTTGAAGAGCCTTATAAGAGAGTTTCACTGTACAATTATATTAAAGTTTACTATCTAGGTTTTCCTACATAAGTTGAATCAATATTCATTGTACTTTTTTCCACCCAGAGACTCTTGCGACGATTGCAAAGACGTTATATCCATCAGAGTGATACCGGAGAGCATGTACAAGCGCGCCAATGAGAAGGATCTACCGATTGAAATGCGAAGTGGCAATGGGAGCAAGGAGCTGCAAGACTGTCCCGAGATTTCCCCCTCCACCACCACTACGGCACCCAACCACATCCAGGTCAACAATCCACAGATTTGGTTGATTATGATAACTTGTTTTGTACTATATTTTCTGTATTAATACTTTGTAACCAACTAACTAACGATTATTACTTTGTCAAATGATTCTACTTGAAAATGGGTCACTTTCATAACTTCTTGTGCTCTACAGCTCAGCTGTGGAATGATTTGTCGACCTGTGTTTTTCTTCCCTTCTGCAATAAGGATCCCTTTAAGACCTGGATTCACTCCTTCATCACCTTAAAAATACCCTCTACAATGCATCCAAACCTAAAGACCTCCTGTGTCGAGTAAATATTTAAATAAAAATGAATAGCAACTTATTTGGTCTGCCACCTAATGTTAAAAGAGTAAACACTATTATTCCTCTGTAGAGGCAAATACATAAGCCAAGATTCAAAGCATTTCATGACAAACCAAACTTTCAAAACTAGACTATAATTACTTCAGATCCCACTAAAACTCATATGTATTTTTTTTTGTGATATAATATGTGATGTTCTGTTGAATACAACAAAATAAAATATGAAACCGCCACTATTTTTTTTTAATCTCATATTATTAAGACTAATGTCATTACGTACAGACAAATGAAGGTTCGAAGTAGACCTGAGAATACCAATTATAGGTATATAATTATATAGTATACAAAGTTGATATCGACAGTGAACGTGCAATACCTCGTAAACCACAATTTTGTGACTTTGGGGTTAAGATATAAGATGGTTTCTGATCCCATAATTTCTGCTCCTGGTTCTATAAATTGATCGTATGCTTATGTATCCTATAAGTGCGTTATTATTTAAAAATTAAATTTCTCGTATCCCTGATAAGATGAAAATTGCGAGCAAAACGTCGTAAGTAAAAAATACCACCAGAGGGCAGTACTGTGTTCCATTTGATCGCAACATATTTATTGTATCCACTTAGATTATTACTCCGAGATTGTATCCCCTCAGAGTAACAATATAAAGAGACCATACTAATTTGTGACAAATCGTTGACAAACTCGCAAAATATAGCTCTCTCTTTATGCTCGGTTCTATAAGCATATGAGAAAAAGAGACAAACAATTGTTGAAACCTATACACGATTTGGGGCGGGCTAAATGAAATGTGTTCATTATTTAATCCGCACAAACTTCAGACACGTTTGCACTGTCAGGCGAACGGACTGTCAAAAGTACGTAAATAGTTAAAAACTTGAGTTATTTTTTGTGTAATATCTAGCAAAACATCATGGCCACATGTTCTATGCTTGTTTGCTTTAATCGAAGTACAAAAGGACCAAAAACAAACAGTTTTCACACGTATGTACCATAAAAATCGTCTTTTTTAGTTTGATCTCAAATATTTAACATCCTAACCTACAAAACAACTAGTAACTTACACCAATATGTAATTAATCTTTGGACTATTCGTTCCAATTTAATAAACTTCCGTTTGAAATGAGTTTTAATGGATTCGTAATATGTTTAACTTAAAAATATTTACGAGAATGTCAAAAAATTTTCAAGAACGGGGAATTCCCCTTTGTACGGTTCTAAAAGTATCCCGGTCTCTTTCTTTCTCATGATACTAACGCAAAATTGTTCGCGAACAGATAAAGACGGAATAATGTTTATCTTTACGGTTTTCTTCGCATCCGATTGGCTGGAAGCATATACGTCATACCTCCCTTGGTCAATCCTTGGTCAAAAAGTGCGGACAAAATTTCGCAATGTTAGGTCTCTACGTTACTCTAAGTGTATCCCACATTCAACAGGTGAACTGTCATAACAACTTCTTTTGAGATAGAGATGGTTTATATCTGAAATGGGGTGTCACTGCGGTTCCACTTACCGGAGACCGACGAAGAACCGGTTATTTATTATTATGTTTAGGAAGGTTCATCGGTAAAAAGTAACTGGGATAGAAATATCGAACATCTCTACTGGCATCCATCATCACCTCACAGTATAAATAGTGCAATATTATACACCAATACTTCCTATAATAATATTGAATTTTATTTAATTTTAAACACTTCTAGATAGAGGTGATAAAGGTTAAAAGTTTTATTTGATTCTGCGTTTAGGCGTATTTTTTTTTACTTAACCTACTTACCCAATTGTACAAATTAATATACAGTTCCCTTTTTTAAAAAATATTTTGGAAATGTTAAAAATAAGTGAAAAGTAAATGAATAAATAAATACTCATACTTTTTAACCTAATGATGAGGATTATGAATAAAATTAAACAAATTTCAAAGCACTCCTGAATCCTGAAAACTTTTCAATTAAAGAAAAAAGCACTCACCACTGATTGGTGACTCTCCTTGACTGCAAAAGGTCTCGAAGCACTGATAATCCAATAAAAACAGGTCACTTTCGTGCACTTTTCACATTAAAATATTACAGAAGCGTATCGTATTATTATTTTTAAAACCACTACACTTAATTTTTTTTAGAAAACGATTTATTTAATTTATTTCTTAATACACATTTTTTTTATTAAAACACTTGTAAGATGAAACGAAATTGCCAAACCGCGAATCGGGATAGTAGGCTTTAATTTTGATTGAATGAAAATATTTAAAACCTAAATAAAACTTTTCAACTTTTCGACGAAAAATATTTTTTTCATAAAACCCGATTACGGCGTGTTATGAAATTTTACCAACGGCGCAATTTGGATACCAACCGATATTGCATTAAAACACTACGTTTATCCTTATTAACCTTACTAACAAAAATATAAAAAATGCAATTTGGGCACTTCGCACTTTTTTTCGTCGGCACTTTTCGAATACTATTCGACATTACATTAAAACGTTTCAATAATCATTTTATCAACTTGAAACCGAAAATTTGTTTTAAAACACGTGTAACTTAGCGACTGGTTTAGACAACGACGTTTTGAAAACTAACAATAGCTCGGGCCTGCTGCGCGCTGTATTCATGGCAAACAGTTGGCGCATGCGTAAAAACTAAGCATAAGGGGGACAATCATCATTTAGAAATAAAATTTATTTTCCAAAAAATTGAGAAATAAAACTTTTGTGAATTTAATTCATATTTAGATACCGGTTCCAAAAATAACCTGTTCTTCGGAGAAAAAATATCGCCGGTTCCAGTAACCGACAAGTCACCGGGACAAAGAAATCGGGTCCAGAATATTAACATCACTAGACTTCTGTTTTCAATGTTGATTGTAGATATTTTATCATTATCGTTGATATCAATGTTTCTGGAGGAATTTAAAATATCTTAGGTACAATTGAATACATCCTCCGTTTTTAAAGGCTTAAAGGTATGTCTTTGTCATGTTTTCAATATACATTAAACGTAGTTTATCACGTAAACTAATTTAAAAGGAATAACATAAAATGTATTTTTTTAACATTATTGTTAATGAAAATAACGATTGTTCGAAACATTCTAATAAACGGAAGACATATACTAGTCACGATGATTATTTAGTTGAAGAAATTATTGCTGAATTGAGGTTTAGCTCAGACAAAACTTCAAGATCCGAAGTCCAAAAGACAATAAGTAAAAAAAACACTGCGCGGGAATGGCACAATCATTCTATCGGATTCGATTTGCGTTCCAGAAGAAATTATTATAATTGAATCTAATAATAATGCTGAAGAGAAAGAAGTGAATGGTAATTTATTTGACAATCCCATGACTGATGATTTTGAAAATACTGATAGCAGCTTAATATTGAATCACATTCACGAGAGTCATGGCAAATAGATTAGCCGGCTTTACACATATGCTTTGGAGCAGGCATCTCGAGCGGTGTCCCAAACCAAATCCAAGAAAAGTAAAATCTGCTAAAGTAACAATTTGAAGCGCAGTCTAATGTGGAGCTTTAATCTAATGTATTTAACCCGCTATAGTGTACTTCTTCGAGAATGATTCTTTTGCATCAAACAAATAGAGTTATCGAAGAAAAATTAAAGATATTTTTCCTTGGTCGATATATTCAAATAAAATCGTGTTTTAGTACACTATTATGATCCTCCTTTATTTATTATCAAATAACACTTACTACCTAATTTCCACAACACTTCACTTATCACAAATCTTTTTTAACCAATCTCAATATAACCCCATTGTTATTCACTTGTTTTTCTAACAAACTTATGTTTTGCCTCCAATTTATTCCTTCTGTGAAAATTCATAACTGATTTGTTCTTGTTTAGCACATTTAAAAATGGAACAAATATGAAGAAAAATCTTACAAGTAGGTAGGTACCTACCCCAATTTCACAACATTATGCATTCGAAAATAAGTACTACCTATATTATTTATTACCCATAATATTTTCTCACCCATAATATTTTCTCTATTATTGTTTGAACTAATAAAGTATTTGTAAAAATGCTTAAAAATGAGTTTCAATTGAATATTGGTAAACATAACCTAGATCAGTCTTCTCAAACCAGAGGCTGCAGTCTCCTGGCGTGTCCTGAAGCTCCTGCCTGCAGCAACCGCGAAATATTTCAGTAGGTACATTGTAATTATTTGATAAAAAACTGTTACTTATAATTTTTTTTTAATATGAAGTTCTTGACACTCTCGTAAATCATTTGATTTGTGAAAACTCTCCAACTATGAGTCTAGAAATTTGCACAGATTTTTCTATCTAGGATTTCAACCTTAAAACTGTTATTTTCAAATAGTAATGTAATTTAGATTATAAGTTACGGAGGTTTTAAATTTTTTTAAATATGACTACACCAAATTGTTTAAAAACAAAACTTATTCAAATTAAGTACATTATTTGTACCTGCTATCATAGAATAATAAAATTTAAAAAAACGATTAGGCGTGTCAGACACTGCTGCAGTTATTTTATGAAACGAAATTCACATCCATAATTGACCCAGGCTCGTCGAGATATGATCCCGTTTTTGGTGATGTGACGAATCCAGGAAGTCGAAAATAATAGGTTCACTTTTATTTGAATGTTAGATCAGTACTGGCACAAACTTTCATTATTTCTATTTATAACGAAACTAACAGGGCGCGCTATGTCTATTTTTATCCCGGTTATTGAAATTTGTAATTACTTTGACAGAAACTGTCGCTCATTTTAAAGACGTTTCACGTCAAAATATAGGTAACAGAGTGTTCTGGCAAAATAAAAATAATGATATTAAATTATAAAACAGTTTATTGTTTTATCACTTTTATTAATGGTTTAGGCAGATTTATTAGGTTGCTGATCAGGTTTCACTTGTGTCCAGGTTTTGTTAGGGTTTTATATTACTAAGCAATTATAAATACATATAATATGACGTATATACATAATAAATGGGTATACATAATATGATTGCATGACAAGAGTGAGAAAGTCAACAAGGTAAAAGTAAACCATAAGTTAGGGGGGACGGGGGGTGAGGTTATGTAAGTAATGCGAAGAAAATTCTATGAAAGGGTTTCGAGGAACTAAAAAAATACCAAAAATCAAAGTAAATATATTTTTTTCTCATTCGTTTTTATAAATCGCTTTTTCTACTTTATCCGAGGACTGAAATAATTTTTACTTGGCGAGTCTACCCCGACCATGGGTAATGTCAGGGGAAGCTTTTCACCATAATCTGTTTCTTATCGTGCGACGAATCACCTTAAGATATATACATTTCAATCAAAGTGTACTTTTCTAAAAATTCAGAAAGACATGATGTAATTCGCTTTCATGCCTTAAAATCAAACAATAAATACCAAGTATCATTTTGCCAATATCATGTCCTCTGAGTGCAAAACTTATCTAAAATATATATTTCTCCAACTAGAAATAAATAAAATAATAGTGTTTATCTGATGTGACCTGCCAGGTAAATATGCTTCTGCGTATTATCTCTGTACATAATATTAATATGCCATAAACTACATGTAGTTAGTAAAAAGATTGGAGCCTAGGAATTAAGATTTGTAGTGCTTCTGAGGTTATATTACACAAAAATGGTGCTGTATAATTAACCAAGTATTATTATTTACAAATGATCCAAATATTTTTATTATTATTAAAGTAGATGAAAATTTCAACCTGCAAGAACAAAATAGATATTTACAGAAACCCAAAAATAAATTACATATTTTGATAATTAAATTTAAAATCTAATACTTGAACAATGAAGATCTAATGAAAAAACTTAAATAATAGAGCTAGTTAAAAATGGTGCTGCCAAAGAAACATTAATGTTTCAATGCGTATTGTCAAATACCAAGCTTATCTGAATTTTGAAAAATAAAACATAAATATTTTACATATTCGTAAAAAGCATTTACTTTGTGGCTTGCCATATTTATAAATAAAACACATAAACTTTGTTTATAACCACTTTATTATTTAATATCACGTCTACCGGTTTCGAAAATTTTCATCATCAGGAAAATATTAAATTTTTTTAATATTGTCCTGATGATGAAAAGGTACTTTCGAAACCGGTAGACGTGATATTAAATAATAAAGTGGTTATAAACAAAGTTTATGTGTTTTATTCATAAATATTTTAACTAGCTTTGAATATATGTATGTTCATACATATATGTATGTATATTTTTTACATTGTGGTTCACTAATCGTTTTACGTTTTCCTTCTACCTCAAACATATCTTATATAGTTAATTTTTAGTACATACTTATCAATAAGATTGATCTACAATCTTGAACAAATAGCTTGAAGAAAAAATTGTTTGTGTTGTATTGAATTCAAAAAGTCAACTTAAAGTCTCCTAGCCTTATGAATGCGTTAAACAAATACAATTGTTTTCTCCCATCTCTTACGTCACACCAAACAGAGTGGTAGATACATGCTCTCAGTATCGCCTAAGTTGCTTGAAATGGCTTTAACTGAATGGCCAGGTATTTCCTAACCTTACTCTTCTCAATCTCCTTCCCCTCTCCCTTCAGCCTCGCAACATACCCTGACTGGGGATGCTATAGTACTACTGGTTCCAGGCAGTTGAGACTCTTGGGCTTTAGTCGATTTACACATCCTAAGGGCTAATTAATATAATTTTTAACAATAAGGTATACAAATATGATATGCATAGTAAGATATCTTTAGAGAGGCTGCAGCTCTTCAGGCATGGCGTGAAGCCGGATCTGTTTCTCCACCATGAGGTCCACCAGCTCTGCAAACTCCGGGGGGATTTGGATGCAACCCAGTCGGTAGATGCCCTGCAAAAATACATTACGGATAATCAAAACGTATCTTACAAACGACTTCAGATATGAGATGGCATAGAAACCATTCTCATCACCTTTAAAATTAGTTATTATTAATAACATTAAAATTCAGTCACCTTATCCCAGGGGCACTCGTCCAGAGCCTGGTAGAGCACCTTTTTGGGAGCGTCCAGCGAGGTTTGCGAGTGCACCGCCACGAAGACGAGGAACAGTTTCCAGAGCAGGGCGGTCCGCGTCAGCCCGGGGCGGCGACTCAGCAACTGTAGCAGATGCAGCAGGCGGTGCGCGTGCCCCGGCTGCCAGGAGTCTTCGTGACTTGGGACTGTACACCAAAAATAATGATGCTACATAAATTTTTTAAAGATCCAATCGAGCGTGAGACCATCGTAAGGATTCTGTACGTCCAAAGACTTCGATGGGTTTCACATGTTGAAAGAATGCCAGATGACAGGACACCAAACTCATGATCAAGTGGGTGCCCCAGTGAAAGCAATCCAGAGGCAGACCAAGGAAGGATTGGAAGTCTAAAGACTGGGGCCAGTGGAGAGCATTTGTGGAGGAGACCAAATCTAATCATGATGAAATATTATAAAAGTTAGATGTAACAGATTGTTCCTCTTCTTATGGTGGAAGTCAAAGTGCAATGCTGAGATTATTCAACCAGTCAATGGCATCGGGAATCACTCGTTTCAACACACATGTGCCATCCGGGAAACTGGTAAACGAGACATTCTTCTACGATATCACCATCCAATAGACTTTAGATATGTATTACTGGTAGAAAAAGAAAAGATAGTAAACAGCTTGTTGAAGAAATGGGACCCCAATCTGACTAGGAAAAGATATTTTGAAGAAGCAGCGCCCCGCAGGCAAGAACTAGGAATCTATGGCACCTCCTTTAATGAAAATTACTGTTCGGGGTGAGAATAAAACCTTTATTTTTTACAAAGTTCGCATCCAACTTTTATTATCAGCTGTGTCGTGTTCAACATAACCATAATTCTCCAAAATTGAACACGGGTAGAAAACTTCTGCTATTTATAAATATGGAAATTTGCAACGTCAGTTTTATTTCAAATCGGTTTAGTAACTCTAAGTACCGCCCTGATGAAAGACCACCATTCAGAATCGAAACGTTGCTTGAAATGGCTTTAGCCGTGTTCGGAAACCAGAACTGAGTAGCCAGGTATTTTCCAACCTTCCCCTTCTCCTCCCCCTACCTTCAGCCTCACAACATACCCCAATTGGGGACTCCATAGTCTCACTGGCTCTAAACAGTTGGGAGCAGTTGGGACTCTTGTGCGTTATTCACTGTAAAAAAAATCATACTTCTATTGATTTTCTATTCAGTGCCTTTAACGCACTTCTACCACTTCATCTCTTCAATGGTATTCAGCAACAATATATGTACCTTCTTTTTGATAAAGGTGCACAAAGTTCCTCAACAGAAACGCAATGGCCAAAATCTGTGAGGGTTTGTCGGTGTTAGTAAGTAGGTTGACCAGCCGCCTCCTGCCGATGGGCCCGCCCTGCGCCCAGGTGTCGCTGCACCTCCAGGACACGTGGCCGCTGGAGGGGAACTCCTCGATAGCCTGCTCCAGGATCCGCTGCTCGGCCAGGGGGTTCTCCACATTGCCCTCGGGGGATATCCTGATGTTGGATTGCACTACGGAGATGAACCATTCCAGCATGTTTTCTCGGAGCCATAGTTGCCTGAAACGTACATCGTTAACATTCAAAATCGATTCTGTTGCTTAACCTCTGGAATGCCGGATTCCCGCAAGGTACAATTCTCGTCGTACTTTGCTGACTGTAATTTCGTAATAACTCACTGTTTTACAAAATGATGTTTTGTCAATTATGCTATCTTCTCAGATAATGTGTTTATGAACATTTTAAAATTGTATGTCAATAGTATTAGCAGTTTTTCTGGAATAGCCACTTATATTCGGAGTGTTACTAAAAAAGTTTGATTAAGAAATGTGAAGATATTTTTGTCGTTTTATTGTATTTTCGTGTATAAAAATAAAATTGCATAAGGTTTTCCTGTAATACAAACAGTAATATCACTTTGAAAATCGATATTTAATTTTTATATGTATTACTCAACTTGTACCGAACTTAGCGGAATACAAAATATTTCTATGGATTGATTATTTTGTTGACAAGTGATTACGGTTCATTTAAATATGCGAACAACAGATTTTAAAGGATAAAAACTCCTGAAAAGATAATGTTGAATATCCGGTGACTATTGGCACCTCCGGCACACTAGAGGTTAATGAGAAAGGGGACATATGGAGAGTTATTTTACATGGAAAATAGGTGAGGCATATTTGATTGCATATGAGTATGTAACTTTTTTTAAGCACAGGCAAAGATTGAATCTAGAAAAATTCTAGTAATAATTTCGGATATTTTAAAAATCATGACATTATGATTTCAAAAAAATCAATCCCTTAACATGAACTTGAAAATTGATTTCTCTTATACCATAAAAGATGAAATGTGAACCTTTTAGAGTCCAGAGCCTTATTTTCGACCTTCTCCACGTAGGTAGCGACGTTGAGTTTCCTGTAGAACTTCTGCAATGCGAGGTTGTCCTGCGTCAGGTACACCAGCCAGCCATGACAGCAGATCCAGTCGGGTGTTGCGTCGGGCACCATGTGCTCCGAGAGAAGCATCTCGCGGTCGAAGCTGGTTACGGCGAGGAGCAGAGTGTCGGTGTGATCGGTGAACTGAAATCGGACAACATTTGTTGAAAATATCTATGTTCCCTTAAGACACTTTTTTTTTTAAGTACATCAGTAAAGTAACATTAGCAGAAAATTTGTGTGTATGAAGTAGTAAAACAGTAGTCGAGTGGTTAGACGCTTGACTACGAATCCAGAGGTCGCGGGTTCAAACCCAGCGTGAGCAAATAAATTTGATTAAATTAATGTGTCATAACACATTTAAATTGTATAAAATAATATGTATATAGTATATTTGCAGCAGGTTTCAGAATGATAGATACTCCAAGTATCGCTCTAGTGAAAGACTACCATTTAGAATCGAAACGTTGTTTGAAATGGCTCTAGCCGTGTTTGGTGACAAGATCTGAATATCCAGGTACTTTGCAACCTTCCTCTTCCCCATCTCCTTGCCCTCTCCACTACTTTCAGCCTCACAACATACCCCGAATCGGGGATGCCATAGTCTCACTGGCTCCATATGGTTGGGAGCAGTTGAGACTCTTGTGCAATATTCACTATTGAAAAAAAACTAAAAGTACTACGCAGCCTTCAACACAAATAGACGTAATGACATAAAATACCATTTGAAGAGCTTCTTCAATGGCCTGATCGCTACAGGCAGTCAGGAGGTCCTTGGGCAGCGCGCGGCAGGAGGCAAGCGAAGTCAGCACGTTGATGGACATCATGATGCTCTTGGGATCATGCGAGCCGGCTAGGAGCATCTCTATGTACGCCCTGCAAAACAATTCATAAAACATAAACAAATTGATTCACAAAGTCAAACAATGCCGCCCAGTTGATGAATTCCAAAAAAACTGGGAGAATTTTAGGAAACAATTTTCAAATCCCGCATTAATAAATCTCTACGGTCCCTTCCTTAACCTGCCTCACAACGTCACCCAAATAGGTGGCAATATACATAGTTATATACTGCAAAGGCACGTTTGAGGTATCGTTTACGACTCATTCTTGTGTTTAACAGCTCGGCTGTGGAATGATTTACTGACCTGTTTCCTCCCTCTTTCCTTTCATCAAAAAGACCCTCCACACGGCATCCTCAAAGATGACATAGGCCTTGAGGGAAATTATTTCCCTTAAGGCCTCCTGTGTGAAGTTAATTAATTAATATGGTAATTTTTTGAGACTGAGTGGAGTACGAAAGAAAAGGGGAAGAGGAGGATTCAGAAGTTTCTAGCTATTCAGATCTAGTCACTAACATCACTAAAATAACTACCATATTCTTATTTTGTAGAAACTTGTTTAGATTACTTTTCTCTCTTAAATGCTGCTCTGTCACTCATTTCCTCTGTGTATCACTGTGATGACTAACGTAATGTGATTTTTTAAATTAAATTCTTCACTGTTTTACCTAACACATGATGTGAATATTTTGTAATTGGAATGATAATCTTAACCTTTAATATTTTGTTCAAATCAATTTATGATACTTATTATCGATCTGTTAAATGTTCCAAAAATAAATAAAGCCATTTCAATTCTGAAATTCTGTGTTCTCTCACCAGGGCGACACAGAGTGTTTTCCACTCTGGATTGTGCATTCGGATGTGACTGGAAGATGAAATAAAAATAACGTGCCTGGATAAATGAACCCGCGAAACGCTTCGGTCACACGGCGTAGCTCTCAGGGACGTTTCCATGACGGCGATTCCTCGGGCTCGCCCAAACACCTGTCCCTCAAAGGCGGCGAACTCTGCGTACAGCAACACGTCGTCGCGGTGGGACTTCAGCATGTCCTTCACGGCCTTCCTCACCACCGCAAACGCTGCCTTCTGATCGTTTATGTCCTTCCACCTGGGGACGTTGCAAAATAAAATAAGCATGAAATCGAAATGCTTATTCTGGGGCTTGGTTTGTTGCGGCAGCCTCTAGGGAATGCCTGCACTCCTGCCAGTCTGCTACTTTTATCAATACATACATCTGTGTTAGGGTTCCTAGCACAAACATTCAACATTGACACAATAAAGATTTTTATCAACGATATTGGTAATTAGCGACACTTGCTAGCACAAGTGCAAGTTACCCATAACATTTGACAGTTGACTTATGTACATATTTATTGCAGTTATAAATTAGAGTATAAATATATTATGTATAAAGTATTTCCGTGATGGATTTTTGGGTTACTATGTTGTGTTGTCCTTTCATCTCCTTTAGCCAAGTTTCGGACTGCCTGGCAGTGTCCATCATCAAGACAAATGTGTAGATTAAAGTGGAGAGTGTGTTTATTTGTGTATAAATAATACCGTGTTCCACTAAAGGAGAAGAAACGATAATACTTTTGGCCGTGAGAATCTCAAATCATATCTATAAAGTATTTTGTATATAAAAATGAAGGTAAGAATGAAACAACTGACCTATTAGCAGTTAATATACAGAGCTGTAATCTGATCCACCAGATGAGAATGGCCGTCGCCTCCTGACTGGAAACCATTTTAGCTGAATGCATCATCAAATTGGTGATCAATTTGTAGTAGGCTGAAAAAAAACACAAAAAAATATATTATATGTACATGATAAGTACATCACATAAAAATTTAATTTTTAAAGAATCTGTCGAAATGATGGATCAGAACATTCTTACTTTCTTTCTCAGTGCAAGGATCATACTGTCCAAACAAGCTTCCTTCTGATTTACGGGTTACTTCTTGACATACAGGATGCCCTCTCATGACTATACGGTGTGCCCTCTGAAACACGGGGCGCATTCTGAAATACAGAATATCCTCTGATATACAGAATGCCCTCTCAAACGCCGTCTACAAGTCAAAAGTGTGACCAAAATATCCTTCCACCATACATCCCTTTCATTATTTACGCCATTCAAATAATTAGGACTTATCTATTTTATCCAGCAATGCATTCTTCAATAATCTCGTTTGCTATTTAAGCTTATACACACCAGGCGAGAGATACTAGACATCCATAGAGCGTCTACACATTCAAATGCACGCTTTTCAGATGGATCTCCTAGCAACTCAAATTGAGCGTTTGGAAATGCGAATAATAATATGTACTCACATCCCGTAGCCTCAAAAAAGTTGGGTTCCTCGCTGAAGTCTTTGATGATGGTGGCGAGGATTTTGATTTGAATGGGGTCGACGGCCCCCACGCCACTGATGATGGAATAGACAAAGGGCAGGCAGGACTCTATGGAGTCGTGCTCCCAGTCTATGGGGGCCTCGTTGGGGGTCAGGGCCGTCAGCATGGTGTGTCTCATAGGGAGTAGGGGGTACCTTGTATAATCTGGAATCATTGAATAACAATTTGTGGTTTTGTGAGCTGTAACAATTTGAATACTTTTAAACTAGGTTATGTTGGGTTGGGTTAGAGGCAAAATATAAACCTAACGTAGTTGTGTAGGTTAAGCAAATAAGAATAATAATAACAATAATATTTGGATAATTTGTATAGCGCCGTTTTTGTGAGAAATCACCTCAAGGGCGCATGGTATGGTATGAATTACCTTAAAATATTGACCACCAGCGTGAACTGATGTATCTGGTGCGTGACTGGTTTAATAAAGTCGGCCAGGTCGGTGGTGAAGACTATCCTCTGAGGGTCATCCGCCTCCGACTCTACGGGGAAACCAGTGTTCTCGGCTGCGAAGAGTCTCAACCCTCGCCCAGACGGAGTGCAGGGGAAGTCCACTGGATATCAACTGGAAACCAAATATAATAATGATTCTATTTTGACGTCACTCAAGTCATTATTAATGTATAATACAGGAGATTGTCTTTTGCCATAAGGAAGATAGTCAAAAAATTAGAGCCATAAAGCAAATAAACCTATAAGAGATTTGCACAAAAAACATATTGCAGCATTAAAGGCTGGCCAATATAATAATATTGCAAATAATATTAATAATTTTCAACAAAATACGAAACAGAAAATAAAAAGAATTTTTAAGGCATGTAATAGTTAAACAGATAAGAGATAAATGGTCTGTCTTTTGTCCCAGCAACAGTGTTAGATGTAGTTAAACATTTCTTATATGATAATTACAGTCAATTATGTATTGAAATAATATTTGAAGCTTACTGTAAATAAAGATTTTACTTTTTTTTATTTAACGGGGTTAGCACACCTAATAAAATTCAACACAAATCTACTTTTGAGCATCTGTTGAATACATCGATTATTAGTATGGATTTTGAGAGAATTCTTTATTCTAAAAGTTTGGTTATAATCCGTAAGATGGCTACCGTGAGAAATGTTAGGGGTTGGAAACGGTGGGGGGGCGGGGGGCGAGGGGCGGGGCTAGTTCCGATGTCGCACGCTTACGACTACTTGCGAACAGTGTGTTTCATAATATTTCGACGGTATATCAGTAACCCCACATGATTGTATGAAAATAAGCACGAACTAACACATCATTCAGTAATTTCTCATTATCCTGCTATTTCCGTGATTGTTATAACCACGTTCGACTGTATTTAAAAAATAAAAACAAACAAAACAAAAAACAACAAAAAAATAACTAATCATTAAACTGATGACATTAGAGATACGGCAATTATTATTATTATTTTAGTAATGGTTTGAACTAAGTGAAAACAGTAATAATTTGAAATTTTGTTAAATACATGCTTGATTTTTACCAAAAAAATTAAACCAAAATGAGCCTTCCATTATTAATGACCCAACACTGACTTTGTTTTCGGTTAATTGCGTTGCATTACTAATTTTATTTAATTTTCCGTAAATAGTTTTAAAACAGGGGTGTGCTGAGTACTACTTAGATTTTTTAAATTAAAATATCTACATGATTTTCGAAGATATAGCGATTTAAAACTAATTAAAAATATTCGCACCCCATGGCGCGGGACCTTTATTTTCGCCCGGAGCCAGCTGCATAAAATAGCCACGCTCAAAATGTGTTCATTGACTGATAGGTACATACGAGTATAGTGTATTTGCGGGATGTTTCTACATAGTTGTATCGGACGTGATTTCCATCAGTTTATGATTTCCGCGGATACAACGACAAGCTCAATAAATCACAGAAAAAATAATAATAGTAATCTATGTCGCGCTACCAGCGGGGCTAATTGATCATGCATGTTTCTTGTATTTAAATAATTTTCTGCAGATACAACGAAAGATGCTAAAAATTCCACAATCTTTCCGTATCTATTTCACATGAATCTGTAAAACTAAAGTTTACATAAAAGTATGTACCGTATGATTGTTTACTTACTGTATTATTTTTGTACTTTTGATAAATAAACATACCGGGCGAGCGGTAGACACCAATGACCGAAAAATGCCACCGACCATAAAAATTTACCGTAATGGGCATTCCGGGCACCTAAGGGGCTGACAGAAGCTACAAGGGTACAAGGTCTCAGTGTCTGGCTTCGCGTCCGCCGGCTTGAATTGCTAGTGCCGACTCGCTCGCTTCCCGCCTTTAAATCTAGAACTTTCTCTTCTCAACCTACCTTGAGTACTTGTCCCGTTCAATAGTGTATTTGGACGGTATCCATGGTCGAGTGGTAAGACGCTCGACTACAAATCCAAAGGTCGCGGTTTCAAAACCCAGTGTGCGCCAATAACTTTTATTTAATTAATATGTGTCATAACACATTTCATTCATACAAAAAAATAATATAAAGTATATTTGCGGCACGTTACAGAGTGGTAGATACTCTAAGTATCATCACCCTAGTGAAAACCACCATTCAGAATCGGAACATTACTGGAAATGGCTTAAGCCGTGTTTGGTGACTAGATCTGAATAGCCAGGTACTTCCCAACCTTCCTTTTCCCCCATCTCCCCCCCCCCTCATTACAATTAACTTCACAACATACCCCAATTGGGGATGCCGTAGTCCCACTGGCTCTAGACGGTTGGGAGCAGTTGAGAATCTTGTGCGGTATTCACAAAACAAAAAAATGTTTTAAAGTGGTAGATCCACTCAGTATCGCCTGATTCGAAAAAAATGACAAATTTTAACATATCTATGCTATGTATTGAAAAAGCCATGCAGATATAAAAAAAATCTGCATGCACTAATATTATATGGTTTGCAGAGACGATCATAAATCAATATTGGATATTTTTACAAATTCCTCGTAAAATTCACTCGAAGGGGTTTATACCTGTGAGTGAAAATAATGGAGTATCTTTTTTTCAACTGCATTTTTAATTATTTAATTTAAAATACCCTCTGTTGTCAGAAAAGAACATAACCCGAAGGTGAGAAAACATGCTAGATAATAAGTTCAAAGTTTCGCCACATTTTTAATATGGGCGCCACCTTACGGTATGATTTAGACAAAAATCATTAAACCCTAATTACTACAAAACAGAGCGATTTAAAATTATTTTAAAAATACAAATAATTACAAAAAAATAAATTCTTTAAGCCCTCAGTGATAGTTTATTTTTCTTTTCAACAAATACTTTCGCAATCGATTCTCAAAAAAACAATAAATGTAGTGTTTCTAAAATAAGGAAATGACCCCTATTTCAAACAAAAAATTGTAAATATATGACTGTCAAAAAAAAGCAAAATGTTTAAGGTATTTTTTGAACACACTAACACTTAAAAAAAAACAAAGTCATATTATGCATATAGCGGACCCAAATAAGGCCAATTTCTGATTTGTATTTGGTAAATACTAAGCTTACGTAAATTAAAAAAATATTTACATAAATATGTATGTCGTTAAAATATAATTTTTTTCATATTGTGTAAAAATATCACCATAATTTCGTAAATTAAAACAGTGTCTACTCCCCCTTAAGAAAATTAAGTTTCCACTCCTAAAAAAATCAAAAATGACATTTGGTTATATCATTTTAATGTAAATAATACTATTCTATAAAGTGTCATTTTTGTGAAAAATCGCCTTGAGGGTGCTTCCAATGGAATCAAAAGATTGGCCAGAAAAAAATAATATGGGTATAACTATGCCGCTGAGAACTTTGGTGTATTCTCTCTCTTTTTCTCCCAAACAATGCACGTAACAGAAAAAGAGACAGCGGAGCTTCCGGCGGAATACTTATACATGAGCTATCATATGGGGGTGCAGCTAGCACACAACACTTACCTTGGTTTCTTCAGTAATCAAAGTATCTTCGTCGATCTTTGGCAGAATAGCATCGAAATTGTGGGATTCCTGGGATCTAGAAGCGGCGAGATTCATATCCATGTTCATCTTCACCAGCATCCACAGCTGCTCCCACATGCCGGACTGGCGCAGGAACAGGCCCAGCCGATAGGTCACATCTGCAATCCAATCAATACATAGGCATTAGACATTACATACATGCATACAGGCACTAGATTCTAACAGTAATCGGGCTGGCAACTTCAAACACACATAATATAATGTGATAATTAATGAAAAAACCTTTACTTTTATTTTTCAACGGCCTCCATAGTCGAGTGGTAAGACACTTGACTACAAATCCAGGGGTCTCGGGTTCAAACTCGGTGTGCGCAAATAAATTTAATTTAATCAATATGTGTCAAAAGTCATAACACATTTAATTCATATTAAATAATACATACATAGTATATTTGTTGCACATTCCAGAGTGCTAGATACTCTAAGTATCGCCCTGGTGAAAGACCACCATTCAGAATCGAAACGTTGCTTGAAATGGTTTTAGTCATGTTAGATGACCAGATATGAATAGCCAGGTACTTCCCAACCTAACCCTTCCCCTCCCCAATATATTCAACCTCACAACACGCCCTGATTGGGGATGCCATAGTCTCCCACTGGCTCCAAACGGTTGAGAGCAGTCGGGACTCTATTGCGGTAAAAAATATTTTTTAGGTTGGATATTGCTAAAATATATCACATCAACGGGTAACAAATAACAGAGAAGCATTTAAAAGTCACAAGTTTGAAATGTGAATGAAGCCAATAGTAGTGTCAAATGATATGAATGTGGAATATTATGTCAGTATAACTTACCAACATGTGACTTCTGGTAATCCCCCCCCTGCACCTTGACCAGCCCCTTGATGGCGGCAGTGTACATCTCCTTGACCGAGGGCACGGAGCACAGCGCCATAGAGCACTGCACCGCGTCCACGTACCAGAACCACACACGTGTCAGTAACGCAGTGCTCAACTCTGGAATGAAACAAAAATTTAAATAATTTTTCATAAAAGTTACTCAACTCACTGAACAGATATTAGAAGTTCTTCATTGTGAAAGTTGATACATAATATAAAAAAAGAAAACTCAAATATCTTTGTCACATCATACCCAGCGATATATTGGAACATCCTGGTTCGTTTGACAGATTCTCCTAACTTAACAAACGGATTGCAATCTTTTTTAGCACAGACGTCAGGTGACAATGCTATCCTTGATCTATCGGTATTTCAATGGAAGATGCTCTGAGGAACTTGCGTCATTAATCCCTTCGGCATCGGTGTATAGTCAGGAAACTCGCCAAACGCGCGCCCAACATTTGCACACAGTTGACATTCAATTCGTGAGAATGGGTCGCTTCTACGACTCGTACTTGTATTCGACAGCTTGGCTGTGGAACGATTTACTGGCCTCTGTGTTTCCACCCTCCTACGACATGGGCCTCTTCAAGACCCAGGTTCACTCTTTCCTCTCCTCAAAAATTACCCTTCACACATCCCCAAAGATGACATAGGCCCTGAGGGAAATTATTTCCCTCAACGCCTCCTGTGTGGAGTTAATGTAAAAATAATCCAGGAGATGATTGATGGAAGATCGGTTAGTAGCCAAGAGGACAAGCGTTGTGAATTCAATCCCCTGCTAGCTGATTCCTCTATCATTGCACAAAAAACTTTTTCAACTGGTAGTGGTGGAAGTAGGAGAAGACATCGTAGGCCAAGACAACTCACGGCTTCGAAACCTACATGACTGGTCTGAGTGCCGTCCCGCTTAGTTGTTCCGGGCTGTGCAGCCTGCGAGGTGCAGATATCTCTTCTACACATGTTTAATACCTGGCATCAGCACCAGACTCTTCAGCATGGCCAGATACTGGTCGCTGGGCATGCTCTGCTCCGACAACGCCACCTTGCGGCTCAACAGCGCCATGCTGTTGTAGTTCTTCTCTAACGCCTTGTCTAGGATGGATAACTGCTTTGCGTGGCACTGGCTCTTGGCTATGGCAGCGCTGCTGACGCGTCCATTGCAAATGTCGAATGCCATTCTATCTTCCTGAAAAAAATATTTTTATAGCATTATATCAGTACTTTGCGCCAAGTAAATTATCATTAAATGGTAGTTAAATAATCAGCAATGAAAGCAGTCTTCATCGCTTGATTAGCCAAATATATTGTAAAATTTTAGCAGCTAGATAAATGTCAAAGATGTTGTATTTAATTTTATTACATTTTTAACGAATCATGATGAAAAAAAATTATGTTTTAGATAACCTATACATTAAATAAAGCATTGAAAAAATAAATTTATTTGTCAATGGGAAAAAAAAAAATGTGTAAGCTATATATTTATCTGACACAACGAGGTAAGAGAGAGGACAAATATTTAATAATTCATAGTGAGTTATGGAATATTTAGCTACAAATATTCATAACCTGAAATTTGGAAAACAAATTATGGGTTTTCTAATTAAAAATGCCAATTTATTTATAAAAGTTTTGCAAAAACAATAATGCCTTCTAAAAGGAACTTAATGCTTCGTGCAACAAACCAGATAAACCCTCCACGTCAGCAATATTCAAATGTGAATGATAATCTGTCCACGTCGGCAATATTCAATTGCGCGATGGTGATAACGGAGTTACCCACCGTGAGTATCAGACTCGATCTGTTCGACTGCAAAAGGTCTTATCCAACGAGCCATCTACCACCTCTATAATAGATTCGTCATTGGCATCATCATATTCTTCGTCCCTTTGACAGGAGATTAGTGCACCTGGCTGTCCATGGATTACTGAGCATTCTTCTGCAGCATCACATTTAGATGGCGTCTATCCGTTTCCTTTCACTGGCTTTATCTATACAAAAATATATACAGTCGAACCTCTCATAACGAGCACTTCTCGTAATGAGTAATTTCGCATAATGAGCAAAACAGATGCTCCCTTAACGAGCGACATTTCCCATAACAAGTATGCAGAAGATATTGCACAGTCGAGAGCTGACCACCGAAGAGCTTATGGAGTTGCATTATGTTTCACATCAAGAAGTAATGGAGGAGAGTTTGTTAGTGGAGGAGGAGGAAGTGGCAGAGCAACAATCTTAAAGCATGGGAAACTGTTGCATCGTACATTGAGAAGCATCACCCTAATAAGGAGGTGGCTATGCATTCCACAAAATTATTTAATGACATTGCTGTGTCACATTTTCAATTTTGAAGCGTAGGCAAAAACAAATGTCTCTAGACAGTTTTCTAGTAAAAAATAATTAATTATTTGTCATAAATTCATAAACAATAAACTAGTTAGCAAAATCGCATTCCAGTTTGTTATGCTCCTTAACAATTTATAAGTATGTAATTTTATTTATATAAACGTTCAAAAAAAAAAATAATAATCGGGATGGAACGCATTATCGTATTTTACATTGATTTATATGGGAAAAATTGCTTAGCTTAACGAGTGTTTCACAAAACGAGTAAGATTCTGGAACAAATTATTCTCGTTATGAGAGGTTCCACTGTATTTCTATATAGATTAATAATGTTAAAAAAAAGTCAACATACCTGTAACTTAACATACTTCAGCCACATCTCCACATCGTACGGATTGCTGTTCAGGTATTTATTGAAGTGCGCTGTCTGCTGAATGAGGTCCTCTTCGATGCGGGCGTCAGCCCAGGCGATGCCGCTGTCGGAGATGTCAATGTACTCTTCCTTCTTGGAGCGGGTCTGTCTCTTCTTCTTCCCCTCTGCCGGGGAGCCGGTATTGCTCTCCAGTGTCATGTTGTAGTAGCGCATGGCTTTGTTCAGGGGCTTCTTAAAAGGTCGCTTTCGGGTGATGTCGCCTAGTACTATACGGAGATGATCGTATCTGAAATATGAAGATAAATAACAAAAAAGAGTGAAAAACCTTCACCGGACTGGAAAAATAAACTTCATATGTGAATTCAAGTAGGCCATTTTTTTACTTCAGTTTTCAAGACACCAAAGAAACCAAATATCTTGGGAATGTGGGATCGTTTGACGGGGGTTTTAATGTATAATATAGTGCAATTTAATGATAGTTCACCCTCCTTTACCACACTTTACTCTAATGGCTTACTCCCTTAGTTATAAATGAGGTGTAAATGTTACGCGTGGTGTGAGGTTGGAATAGCGAAAAACTTGCCTTATAACCCCGGCTTATGCATCTAATTCAATGGCCTACGTCCGGCGAGTAAAAATCTAATGAGCAAGACGGTTAATCTATAAGAACTATGCATTTACTTAGATTATCTGTAACAGGAATCAAATCATGCAACTAATAAAATATTTTAGATAGATAGATATTGTTAACATTAAGAGGCCAGCTAAAAAAATGATAAGCAAAAGTTATTACAACTTGTAAATTTATTGTAACATGTGAAATTTTCTAAAACTCCATGTCAATTTAATTGACAGGAGAAGAAAAACTCTAGGAGGAAAGTTTATCAGATGAAATGATTATTCATTAGAATACATTGAGACTCTTTTATGAGGTTTTTCAAGGGACCAGAGAACTTCTTAAGACAGAATCTTAAATGTGAAATTTACTATACTCAAAAATGAATACATATTTCACATTCCAAATAATAAGTTATGGGCCCAATTGATTGGTCAATTTTTTTTCCTAAAGACAGTTTTACTGTTGAAGGTATTCTATGCCAACTTGTTAAGTTATTTTTGATCTACTTACTGTGGTCTGGCCGGGTTGTACAGAGTAGACACTCTCAAATTTCCATAGTCTATTTTGGTATCCTCATAATAGTCAGCGTTGTAATCTACCTTGGAGTGGTACATGTACTTCTCCTTATCCTCCAACTTCTGCCTCTTGTCCTTCTTCCTCTTGCCCTTGCCTCTCCTCTTTTTAAAGGGCGGAGTCGGGGTGTCCCGCTCTGTGTTGCTGGAGGAGTCCAGGGTGCCTTGAGACTTCACCTCCGTGATCTCTTCTTAGGGGTCCAACAGTTTCTCTTCGCTTGATGGAGAGATGGCGCAATCTTCAACGTCATGTTCGGAGGTTATTAATTTATCGTAATCTAAAGCAGAAATTATAAAAAAACACACAGAATAGAATGTTGGTATGGTTCTAATTGGAGTCTGAAGACGAACACAAAACAATTCTAATTTTGTGCTATAAAACGATACTTAGTCATATTTTATAAAGGCTTTATTGCGAAAATTTCTAGAATGAGATTCAATGATATTTTATATTGTGTATCTAAAACTTAAGTTGTAATGGAGTTTATAATTGTTTTTTTTTTTAATGTTATATATGCCTACGTATCGTTTTATGTAAATCACTACTAAAAAAATACGTCAAAATTATAACTGACTATTGCCTCGCAATAAGCCTGCCTTTGATATGAATCATGTATTTATATGTAGATTATAAATGTTCATAAAAAATAAAAATCATTTGTAGAAAAATAACAAGATCGTTGTTTTTATTGTAATATCATAATAACACTTTACCTTCTTGCATAGGAGATTCGCCTTCTTTCACAGAAGGATCTGCGTAAGCTGGAAATAAAGCCATGATTTCACTGGCCGCAATTCGTGTATATTTTTAATCCATAAAAGCCGTCAAAAGCCGGCAAATCGAGAATAATTTTATTTTAGTTCTCTAATCAATAACCATTTCAAGTTAGTAACAAATATTAAATTAGTTAATCTAAATACGAATTAATTTTATAAAGGTTTTATTTCTCAATTTTGGGGAAAAAAATATATGTATATTTCAGAATTATGATTGTCCTCTTTATGTCGTGTTTTTACGCATGCGCAAACTCTTTGCCATGAATACAGCGCGCAGCAACTCCGATCCACTGTCAGTTTTCAAAACGTCGTTGTCTAAACCAGTCGCTAAGTCGCGCGTGTTCTAAATCAAATTTTCGGTTTCAAGTTGATAAAAGAATTATCGTAATGTCGATTAGTGTTCAAATTTTTCTGCAATTGCGTTTCAGAAATAAATATTTTTCCTCAATTTTTTTATTCATGTTACTAAACATTTTCATTCAATCAAAATTAAAACCCACTATCTTAATTAACGGTTTCGCGTTATTTTTTTCTCTTACAAGTGTTTTAATTTAAATCAAAAATTGTGTATTAAAAAAATAAATCGTTTTTTTAATAACATTAAAAAAGTGTAGTGGTTTTTTAAATTAGAAATACGATACGCTTCTGTTATATTTATGTGATAAAATGTAAGGAAGCGACCACCTGTTTCATTGGATTATCAGTGCTTCGAGAACTTCGAAATGTAGGTCTTTTGCAGTCGAGGTGAATCAACAATCAGTAGTGAGTGCTTTTTTCTTTAATTGAAAAATTTTCAGGATTCAATAGGGCTTTGGAATATATTTAGTTATTTATTTATTAATTTACCTTCAACTAGTTTTTTAAATTTCCAAAATAGTATAAAAGAAGAAGGGAACTTGCATATTACAATATTAATAATAATATTAGTTAATAAATATTAATACAGTTTAGTAAGTAGGTTTTAGCAACAAAAAAACGTCTGAACGCAGAATGAAAGACATATATTTTTTTTCATTATCTCTATCTAGGGGTAATAAAATTAAATATTATTGTTTGAAGTATTGGTAAATAATATTGCAATATCTCCACTTCATTCAGGTACGAATCTGTAATATCATTTTTTTAATTGAAATTCAACTGGATCACCAAATGACGTAGATATTATTTGGACACGTAGAGTTCAGAGGAAGTCTGCATAGCCTTTCTTTGTCTCCTAACCCAAACTGTGCATGTTATGACAATAACTTATCGGCCGAGCATATTATGTGGCACTGTGAGCTTATAATAGATGCTAGTGGAGATGTTCGATATTGCTGTCCCAGTTACTTTTCACCGATGAACCTTCCGCCACTGGAAATTGGTTCCAAATGTAACTGGATATATAATCGGTTCCTCGTCGGTGTCCGTCAACTGGCATCACAGTGACACCCCATTTCAGATATCAACCATCTCTACAACATTGACTAAATAGAGATGGTCGATATTCCTATCCCGGTGATTTTGCTGTCACTGGAATCTTCAACAGATATTTTTGAAGTCGATTTCTTGAAATTTTTTATCCAAAATAATAAATTCTAAAAAAATGAAATGCATCCTCATCCAGAGATTTGCTAGCTATCATTGCCATACCATATTGATAGAACTACTCATATTCAAGGAAGCTAAGACAATGGAGGTGATGGGCTTTAATATTTCTTTAAAACCGAAGACTCGGCGCTTTAAGTTAAAATGGAAGCGAAGCTGTGGTTGCTACCTTCCGCAAATATCATTGAAGTTCTCTAGTAAGGCGGTAGCCCAAAGACCATCATGTATAAATTATTATAGTACACAAATACATAATAATTTATATATATATATATATATAAATATATATATTTGTATACACTATAATAATTTATAGATGGTGGTCTTTGGGCTACCGCCTTACTACAGAACTATACATATATATATATATATATATATATATATATATATATATATATATATATATATATATATATATATATATATATACAGAAGGATCGATATAAGGTACCTTTCGTACTGAATTTAAAAAACCGTCGAGAAATTATATTTGCGAGAATGTTAAACATTCTCCTCTGCCGCTCAATGTCATCGTCATCTTTTCTGAAAATATGAACCTCATATTATTTATAAGTATACCTACATATTTATAAGTAAGAACGAGATAAAAAATAAAAAAACTGAGTACTTTTTATCTCAAATGGCAACATTTGAAGAATTGTTTTTACTTTAGAGATGGTCGATATCAAAATTGGGTGGACCTGCGGTGAACAATAGGAAACGAAAAGAACTGCAACTGTGGAACCGGTTCCTCGTCAAAAGGATCTTTCCGCCAAAAACCTATTGTGCCCAAAAGAGCGAACAAACGATATCTTTTAATTTGCCATTTATATTTGCGAAAAATTGGAGCCGATTGAAAAAAATGGTTCCAATAATATCGACGGCTCCAGTTACCGGCTTGGAACCGGTTTCTTTTAACAGGGACAGGAATATCGACCATCTCTATTTCACCTGTCAAATCCCTATCTGACGTTTTATAAACACCATTGACACTTGACACATGCATTGGAATCATGGACTTAAATGAGGTTAAATTTACTTCTGAAATAATCAAAACAGATGTAACGGCTTTAAAAGTATTGAGAAATGACATATTACTGATAGGTATTAGCGGTTTTAACAAGTTGTGTAAATTACATTCTTATTTCAATGCTTTTTAACCATCTGTTTTAGGATGATTTTTTTTCGATCCATAGCTTTCCTTATTGTTATTTCAATACATTATTTGACTGATTCTTAATGTTATAGGTATTGGTCATGTGGCATATTTGTACAATCTCTCAAACCGGAAACTCCTCCTAAAAGCTGGTATCTTTACGGGACAGAAAATTCATGGATTCGTTCCGGCCAATAACAGCAATGCAGTCGTTATTTTTGGGGGCAAACAAGCCAAAATATATGATGTTCACACTGAATCTTCAACTGAAGAACAGGAGAATGACTCTCCTCAAATCAAAGTGAATTTTACAGGCACCAATAATGATATAAAGTTTTCGGACTGGATAGTCAATTTAATTTGGATTCAGAATGAAAAGAAAATCGCCATCTTAACAGCGCATAATGTAATACAGGTTAGTTGTGAACTTTCTTTCCAAGATATTTCGTTGCGCTAATCTTGGTGTATGTAAAAGAACTTAAAAATGCAAAAAAAATAAACTAAAGACTAATTTACAAAGAACAAGGAGAGTTAAGCGGCCACTTTCAGATATGTGTTAAAGGATAGTCACTAAACTGTCTATAAGTGGTGTTGAAATTGTCAGTGTAATACTATTTTGTCACCCCGGTTTTCACCCTACTTCTACCGTGTTTGTAAAGATATGGGACCCCGAATCAGACTCTCTGTCATCCTTCCACTGTGAGGAGAAGTGTATCCTGTACTCCGGACTCCTCGCGGAGTTAGGAGACCAGCTGCTGGCCTTGGCGGGAACTGCTTTCTCCCAGGTTGTCATATGGAGTACCCATGGGGAACGAGTACTGCATAGAATATCAGGACATAAGGTATACAAATGCTTTTAGCTTATCTGAACAGCCTCTGTAAAAAAGGGAATTAAAATTATTAACCTGCTTTAAATAGAATGAATGTACGTAATGATTTTTTATTTTATTTCAGGGTGTAATATTTTCAATATCTTATAGCAAAGATAAAAATATTATAATTACTACATCCGACGATAGATCCGTCAGAATTTGGAATGTAGTCTCGAAAGAAAACACTCCACCTGAGACATTAGAATATTGGCAGAGTTCCAGTATTCAGTCCCGAGCTATCCTATTTGGTCACACCGCCAGAGTCATTCGCAGCGCCATCCTCCACAGCACTATTATTTCAATAGGTGAAGACGCCATGATGTGCGCCTGGGAATTCAATGGAAATTTATTGAATAAAAAGAAAGTTATACAAGGAGGAGGCTTGTGGTGTTTGGATTACAATCCCGAGCAGAACATCATCGTCACCGGCGGAAGCGACTCTGGTGTCATATTGCACGAAGGATTCTGCAATTCTCCCGTACCTAAATCCAGGTCTCTCAACTTTCTCGGCGACAGAATATCTGCCAAGAAAGTTATTTTGACGGCTCGTGGTAACATCGTCTGTATCACGGAGCAAGGTTATGTAATGTATTACGATTTTGAAATCAACGAATGGAGTGTCAAACATGAAATATCTTACGCTAAATCATATCTCTGTATGGCCGTCTCCCTCTGTAGGCAATTCGTAGCCCTTGCCGGAATCGACGGTCAGATAGATATATTTGCTGAGAATTGCAAATTTGACCCGAATATCAAACATTTTTTAAGCCAAAAAGTTATTGATGGTAAAATTTTATCAGTTCACTGGGTAATTGATAGACACTTAGTCGTTTGTGATGCTAATGGTGAAATTACTGAATGGGGTTCGCAGAGTGAAGCATGCGCTAAAGTGGCTACTTATACCTTGCCAAAATGTAAAGAAAGATGGCTGACTGCGGCTGCATTGGAACCTAATCACAAAAAATGTTTATTGGCTGGTGATCGTTGTGGCAATTTCCATCTTTTCCAAAAAGGAAACCTCAATCCCTTGGAAACATTGTCCAAAATTCACGGAAGAATGGGAATCAATTCGATAGAATTTCACAACAGTAAGATTATGACAACAGAAAGAGATGGATCAATCAAATGTTTTGCTCTATCAGAAAGCAATGGTTCACATAAACTACAGTATTTGCACCAAATTAAGTTACCATTTGTTTGGGTGGAACACTTTGTAGATAGACAGAAAAATATTATTTGCGGCTTTCAGCAAGCAAACCTCGTTGTTTGGGATATCAAAGAACAAAGTAATGTTCTTAGTGTGAACTGCGGCGGTGGCCATCGCTCCTGGGACCTGACCAAGAGTTGGCAAGACTTTGAAAGCACAACGCAGAACATCTTCAGATTTGTCTTCATCAAAAACTCCACAGTTCAAGTTGTCCAAAGCAAGTATCAAGAGATGGCGTTCACAAGCATCATCCAAGGGTTTCACTCTAAAGAAATAAATGATGTTAAAATTGTAATGCCTACAGACAACAGTGGAGATAAGTTTTATATAATATCCGCTGGGGAAGACACATCTGTCCAGATAGCATCTTGCAAAACCGAACAACATAACCTTATTTACGAAAATCAAATTAACCTGACTAATCATTTGTCTAGTATAAGAAGTATGTGCTTATCGCCGATTAATGCCAAATTAAGTGATTTGGGAATTCATGAGTATATTCTCTATAGTGCTGGGGGGCGAGCACAGATATGTGCATCAAAAATAATTGTTCGCAAAGTTGAAAACATCGATCAAATTGAATGTCAAGAACTCGGGAGTTATATGCTCAAAGGAACTGATTTTGAAAGGAAGAAGAAGGAAGGTGGCTGGTCCAAACTTCCGAAAGATGTTGATGCAGAGACAAGGTTCATGAGTCTGGATTATATTATTCCGGGCAATAATCAAGTATCAGACGGATCATTTGATAATATTCTCTTAGCCGGTTGTTCTGATGGCTTGCTGAGAGTTTACAAAACAACCATAAATCAAAATAAATGTGAATTTATGTTACATTCCAGTTTAGAACATCACAGTAGGTGCATTTTAAAGGTGAAATGTTTCAACATCAAGAACCACCGCATAGTTTTAACATTGGCGGTAAATGGAACTGTAGCATTTTGGGATTTTACCGAGTATGACAATATTATTGAACCATTTAAAGAATTGAAAATTCACAAAGCCGGCATAAACAGTGGAGATGTCAATTTATTGGATGATGACCAAATAATTCTGGCCACTGGTGGAGATGACAACGCTTTGCACTTAAACATTCTGAGAATAAAGATTGATGAAAGCACACATGAAGTCGACAAATTATGTGAATGGACTTGCGATAAATACCACTGCAGTCAAGTTACAGGACTGAAACTCTTCAGCGGCAATATTATGATCAGTGTTTCCATCGACCAAAGAGTCACAGTAATAAAATGGTCATGTAACAACACTAAAAGAGAGCTAGCATGTGAATTCATTGCTCAATACTATTCTACAGTTCCTGATTTGCAAGGCTTTGACGCCATCAAAAGTGACAGGTACAATGATGCAATATTTTTGTTTTTTTCAAGTCCATTTTCAGTTCATTCTTATATGATGTATTCATCGATCTTAATCTTGATAACTTATTTATTTTGATTGATGATTAACAATTATTTCATAATTCCATATTGATTAATAAAACAATTTTCATATCGATTTATTTAAACACCAATGAAAACAATAATAACTGATAATCTTTTAAATGGTTATCTTATTTCAGATACTTATCAGTGGCGGTTTTCTCTAAAAGTGTGTTTGTGCAGTGAACTCTCATAAAAAAGATAAGAAAAAAAGACAAACTTGTATTATAATTTTGCCGCACTTTAAACAACGCGCCATTAAAATTCTGTCCTAAAAAATCCACCTGTCCAAATAATACTGTCCAAGAGCGAGTCTCAAATAAATCCCATACATGTGAAAAGAATTCAGCACCTATAGACTTTCTGTCCTAAGATATAGTTACAAAGTAAACTAAAACACACTACAGACGCTAGCACGGTAGAAATGCGAACCTTGTCCATAAACTAAGTAACTGAGTAAGCAGCTCCTATGAGATTGAATAACACTGACTTTGTATAGAATAGAATTTGCAAAGCCCAGATAATGAACAGATTTTAATTTATGATTTTTTAGTGTTTTAAATTATTAAAATATGTTCACTACTATAGATTGTAATGTTCTTGCTGTCGCATTTTTTTCGCTAGCATTGCCATGTATATAAAAAATTAACAGTTTCTTGCATAAATTGTGATTTTTGCATTTAAAACTCTTTTTTTAAACTTACGACATTATATTCTTTAGTCACAGACGTTTTTCATGAATCGCTTAATGGTATCTTGTTGCTAGCTCTCTAATCACTGATACAGCGATATATTTTGAAAAATTTCCTTTAAGATCTAGGGAAAAGATAGTTGGAAAAAACATACATTACTCATTTATGGCAAGTTTTTAGTGACATTCTGAGTAAATTTTGGAATTTTTTTCGTCTTTTCAATTTATCATTAAACTCCCAATGAACCGCCACTGATTCTTATTTCGTTTGTAAATATTTTTAATAATTATAAATTATAACGGTAAACTTTAAATTGATGTTTGTTTTTCAGAAAAAAAATATCCCTATGCCTTTTTGGGAAAGGAATCGAAATTCTAACAGTGGACTTATAGCAGTAGTTGGACCTAAGATTTTTTTCTGAAATGTATGGAGTTTCTATCAACCTGATAATCTTTATAAAATACAATATCTATTTTATAGTAACATAATAATGTTTTATTTATTAGTTTCTACCTCCTCGTGACTTAAAATCAATTTATTTCATGACCATGCATTGTGTCTAATTTGAACCTTCTTACATATGTATATAATATCAGGGGTGCATTTACCGGTGATCAGGAGTAGGGCCCCCAAATTAAAATAAAATGAAACTTTCAATTACTTTTTTTAATATCTATTTTCTCTAAAAATTCCCCAAAATAACTTGAAGAATATGACGTAGCAAAGATAAATAGGAGCTTTATAACCCACCCCTAAACATGGATGTTGAATCACATAAGAATTTATCATTTTTTTTAATATGTAACACACATTAAAGCGACAGTTTGTCAAAGTGGTTATTAAAGGTCTTAAAATATTGTAGATTTTACATTGTTATAGATGAAAGTTGAGTAAAAACCGCCTTCAACCATTGATGTCTTCAATTATAAAATTCAGTTCTACACCATTTTTAGATACATATTTATTTAATTTGTTTATTTTTTAATGAGGACTGGGGTCCCCATTTATTGATGCAAGCAAGACCTCCGAAATGTTAAATCCCCCTCTGCGTAAAATATTTTTTAGGCACGTGTTTCACAATTATTAATACATTATGAAATATTGTATAACTTAAGTTGGAAAGCAATTGAAGCATGCAAGGACATAAACTTTCTAATATGTGGCTCATACTTCACGCAATCTCCACTTTGACTGTTCTAACGGTAAATAAATAATAAGTATCCATTGTGCATTGAATTTATGTACTCGTTTGTGCTATCTAACCATAAGCATAAGAGTGCAACAATGCAGTGATAAAAAACTGAATTTTGAGTTTGTTATTGGCTGTTTTTATTTCAAGGTAAGGCAAGTCTATATATTTCTTTAGTGTTATTCTAAATTTAAGTTATATTTTGTGGAAGACAATATGTCAGTTTCAAACCATTTCTGTTCAATAATAATGATACAATAAAATCAACTGAAGATAAAAAATTTTTTAAGTAACTGAACTAACTTTTTTATAACACATATTTTCAAGTGGTGATTCCAAATTCGTGAATGTTCATTTTATTTTATAAACTTTCAACTATTTGTCTTTGAATAAACGATTTACTGAAATAAAATACTTATTTCGGACATTCTTAGGAGAACTATGTATTTATGTATCTACAAATTATGGCTCTCACTCATTCATTGGTAAAATGCCCAACTTGTAAATCATTAAGACGAGATGTAAGTTTTCTTATATTTAAATTTACTTCTTATTTCCTTCACACCTACCACTGTAAATCTATAAATTATACAGAATTGAGGGTGTGGCGTGCATCGCTGAATAGTTTTACTTCATGGACAACTTCTGCTAAACGCAAATATTTTAGTAACTATGACAGTGGACAATACTGATCTTTATGGTGTGCCTGCGATAATGAATACAACAAAGGCTATTTTTCATAAGAATGACTGAGCAGATGGGCTGCAGCGCACAACGTGGCAAAGATCCATTTTTATATTTACTTATTTTACTATTTTATACCAAAACAAGATGCCCAGAGCAAGGGCAACTATGGCATCCCTATTTGGCAAATTATGTGTAGCTGAAGGAAATGGGGAAGGATAGAAGGAAGTGAAAAGTATCTGGCTATGAATATCTAGTCACTAAACATAACAAAAGCCATTTTAAACAATGTTTCGATTTCAAGTAATGGTCTCTCACCAGGGCGATACCAATAAAATCTTCCACTCTAAAATGAGATACAAATATACTATTTGTTAATTTATTTCAATTATCTGTAAATTTACAATCACCGTAAAGTATTGTCACTGGAAGAGCTTATCATAGTATCGAATGGCATAAATTGTTTTTATTTTTTTTATTCTTGTAATCGGATAGGAGCACTGTAAATATGTATTATTTTCATTATCATGTAAACTATTTCAGAGTAGCAACAAATAAATTAATAAATCAGAACTGTTTTTAGTCTGTAATCCAGGGTTCAATTCCTAGATATATTTTTACAGACAGGGTGCTTAGGTCTAATGTAAAAGTAGTTGTTTTTAAAAAAACAGCACTTGTCTCAATTAATCATTTCTATTTTTTAAGCATGGTTTTGCAGTACATAATAATTATCCCTACAAAAAAAAATGTGTAATACAATTATTAGTGAAGGGTAATACTAGCAAGAGAACAGAAGATTCTCTCAGTATCGCCCTAGTAAGAAACCACCATTCAGAATAGAAACGTTGCTGTTTATTTGTGGTTGAATTCCATTATACCACTTGTTAGATCAGACTCTACCAGTCGGAAGATGCCCATAGCAAGGTGAAACCAGTCCAATCTCAAATAGTTAAATGAAAGTTACAAAGTATTTTCATCATATTATAGCTCTAGCTATTTTTAGTAATCAAATGTCAACAGCCACGTAATTTTCAAACTTTCTCATCTCCTTCCCCTTTTCCGCTAGTTGCACTGTGCGATATCACATAGTGATCTGTATTTACTGTATTTTTAAAAGCAAAGACAAACATCCTGGGCTACGAATAATCAGACAATATTTGAAAAACTCCTTCTGCCATCATAAGAAGCAAAAGATGTTGATTGTGCAATGATGGAGGACTTAGACCCCTGGGTGGAAATCCGATGCGTTTGTCCACTCAGCTACTGAGTGATGTAAATATTACATGGTGCATAAGGTTGGAATAGTGCAGACTTATAATCACGAGGTTAGTATAGTTAAACTAGGCCTTACGTCCAGTTTAACTATACCAACGCTGAACCGGTACGCAAGAATCTAATAAGTAATGGACTTAATTGTACCTAGAGATAAAAAGAGCAAAACACTCCAGCCTTTTTTTTAAACAATCATTTATTATCATAATAGCCGTAATTATTATCCTTTATCATTCGATTCAATTTCATAATATGATATGTATTTACATTTTGATGTAGAATGTTATCATTCTGTAATGAGAGCGCTCTCAGATAAAGCAAAACACCCTTCCAACTCCAGCTTATCAACAAATGAAACGTAAATAGTATAAAAGCACTTGGCTGTGACATCCAATAATTAGTGACAATTGAGCCGAGTGGTTTACAACCAGTTTATTCCATCACTTAGCGTTTATCTCTTGTAGAGCCGAGTACCTGTATATTTTATTATATCTCACTTTGAATTTATAAGAGACGGTTTTTTTATTATCTTTCGTAGTCTGTTTAGAGATCTTCAATCAGAAAGGTGAGTGAATTGTGATGTTCAATTCATTTATTCAATTATTTTTTGATGTTCAAACAATTTTCAACTGACAGTGTCATTGTATTGAATGCCCTTTTTGGGGCCTGCTTTTGAAATAATTCATAAATTATTATTATTATAGATTCAATTCATCATATCGATTATTCCGAACCAGATGTGCGTAAGTGACAAATTGCTACTTATAAGGAGATCAAAGTAAAACAACTGGCTTTTTTACTACTTATATCTAATATGTAATAAAAAAAACTTAACTAAATATAATTATTTAGATGAGTTTTTCACTATTTTCACTCGCCTGTAAAGCTGTAATTTGTCACTTACGCCCTTTTGGCTCGGAACAGTTGATGTAATATATTAAACAACATAATTTTCGAATGTGAACTTTTAAAAATTGTAACTGGTGGCCGTGTTAAGAAAATTATCTTTCCCTATCCAGACAAGCGATAAAGTACCTACATAGACATAATATATTTTACAAGAGGACAACTTTTATTTGTGAATTTCTCAGTTTTTCCTCTTGGCAAGTCAAGTTACACCCCGTGTTTTTTTTATGGGTTACAACTACATGTATAATAATTTTGAATATTTTTCAGTAATGAAAAAATAAATAATTTTTAAAAATTGTGTTTGATGGAACTAATAACAATAGGCCATTGTAAATAAATTTGAGAAGCAAGTATAATTAAGTACCTGACATAATTTAATGTTACCTAAAGCTGGGTACTCACTAGCGAGCTGTAACTGCAACCGTAACGCGTTACTGTTACGAAAAATCATAGTGTGGACGTGGACCGTGAGCCTGCCGCGAGCGACTCATGCTGCGCTCGCAGCGAGCCAACCTGCGCCTGTCGGTTTTTGCTGCGGATCAAAAGGCGCTCGCTGGTCACTACAAACGAGTGTCGTGGCGCGCTGTGAGCCATTTACGTATTTTCCGTCTTTAATTTGTGTGTGCCGTCAAAAATTGTGATAATGAGTGATTGGAAGGAAGATAAGCGTTTGCTGGTAATAGAGACACACAATGAAAACCAAGTTCTATATAAACCCTAAGGATCAGAATTATTATAAAATGCATTTGAAGAAAGACGCTTGGACAAAAATTGATAATGTCACAAACGAAAGCAGTGTGATCCGCAAAAAGAAAGTGATTATCATATTGGGGTCGTATAGAAGGGAGCGAATGAAAGTTAAAAAACCTACTGCAAGTAAGTCTGAATACGCCGGCTCTCCATTACGGTTACCGTGGTCGTGGACATGGCGTACACACTTGAACCTCGTTACTGTGTCTATAACGGTTACAGTTACAGCTAGTACCCGGCTTAAAAAAGTGATAAAGTTTTATTTACTTCGTTTTGTTTTCTATTTACCTTATGCGTGATTGTGGATTAAACCGCAAGCCTTTTCTTGTATTTACTTATCACATGTATTAAATCCTTTTTTCTATTTTAGTGATAAATGTAGATGAATCATTTAAATTAAACTAACAAAATTTCAACCAACTTCCTGTTCATAAAAAAATTTGTTATCAATAGATAAATATCAGTGGTTTTTACCCATTTGATATCTGATTCATAAGATTAACTATTATTAAATATATCAATTTATGTCACTCTGGTAAATACATAATATTATGTACACTAGACTAGCAACTTAATCAAAAGAAATACAGCTGGACACAGTTAAATTTGCAGGTGGTCAAAAGGAGGAACATACAAATGAAAAAAAAAAATAATAATTGAAAGATAATTTTGTATTCACAAAATCTACACCAGAGGCTGCAAAGTTAACCATGTCACACTGTACCATTTTAATTTCCCCATTAAACATATATTTTTAATATTTTTGTTCACAGCACTGACCTTTGTCGACCATATATATTACTATTGGTCCGTACTTTGTCTCCTCTTCGTATCCTTATTTTTATGGTATCCTCTCCTATCGGAGGTTGGCTTTCATCATAGAAATCTTCACCCTACTGGGTACAGCCTGGAACAACTCAAAAAAACTTAATGCATTAAGTGTATCGACGCCGGAAAGGCAAAAGGGCTGAAGCGCCATTTTGGAAAGTTACACCGAACACTAAGTTGTTTTTTTTATAGTAAAATTCATAGGTTTTCAGTACCTGGTTGGATTTTGAAAAAAAAAAGTCCCAAACTTGTGTCGCTTGAGTCAAGCCTTCTCCCAAATTGTACATTTACTTTAGATGGCTGAAGCGCCACAAAATTCTCCAGAATCTAACGAGAGTCAGAGCATTCAATGTAAAAAAAAAACTGCACATTTAACTCATTTTTTACCAAAGTGTCACTTAAGCCCTTTTGCCTTTCCAGTGTCGATATAGAAATAAAGGATTCCATCAAAATGCTTGGTGTTGACAGAATCATTTGCAGGCATGTCCATCTAATGGCTGTTTTCATACCGTCTACACTCTACACAGTGCATTCAGGGTTTAAAACTACCAGTGTCAAAGATTTTGGGTGTAACAAGCTGAACTATCCCATATTATTCTAAATTACATCAAAGAGCACATATTTAACAAAAAAAATGCAACAATAATAGTGTTACAAGTAATACATTGTGGTTGGATTCACCCTCAGATGGGCATAAAAGTGGAGCAAGTGACCAAACCCGTCCTGTTGGGAGAGGGTCCCCACTGGGACGCGGAGCAGCAGTGCCTCTTCTACGTCAGTATCTTCGGCCACTCCATCCACAAATACATCCCCACAACCGGCAAGGAAACCAAAGCTAAATTATGTAAGTTTTTTATGTACTTATAACTAGTTGTTACCTGTGAAAAATCACAGGGTGTAACTTGACTTGCAAAAAAAAATATATTTATTCCCATTTCAAATATAGAATGTCTGTTAAAATGAATTTTAGGTAGGAAGAGATAAATCTATTTTTGTTGTTTTTAATTTTGTAATTTCAATTAACATTAGATCCAAATTTTAAATTTTCATATTCTACTTACTTACAAAATAAATTATTATTTATAATAATTAACTTTTGAGTGTTTCTGTGGGGTACAAACCTGTAGAATTTAGAATTTAGCAACAGCGTAATACAATCTAATATTTGACAGTTTTTGCCAAGGTAGGAAACATAATAAAATAAATTAATTTAATATCTGACAGTTATTGTAGGTTTGGAACAAAATCTAATAAATTGATTTGATTTATTGTGTAAGTATAGGTAACGCAATTAGAGTTGATGCAAACAACACACTTAGTATTGTGTGCATTGATGCATATGTGTACATTTCCGATAGCGATGTCTTTGAGAAAGGTCACTGAGAAACGTCCGTCTTGTTTAAATCTTGTCCTAAATTTCCATGCAAAAAATGTGGAATAAAGCCTTTCACCTAAGCACAGTCGATATATGTATTATTTTCAAAATGATTCCATTAATACAACCCCCATAAACAACATTTTCGAAACATTTTTTTTTTAAAACAAGTATCTACTTAGATCATTTCAATCATATTTACTTATTTCAACAATACATAGAAAAATATATATATTCAGTAAACACAACAACAAAAAAGTTGTCACATTTACAATTTCAAGATATTTATTTAAGACAAGTTCCATCCAATTGAGACAACTTTACTAGCGTTGGGACCGCTCTGTAAGAACTACTTCTTTTGGCGGCAGTTCCAACTTCCTTCATTGTTCATTGAACAAATACTTCAATTGAAGTTTTTTAAGTTGGTAGTTTCCACTCATATGTTCATTTGTAGTTTACTTTGAAACTTCAATTTTAGTTCTTCGTTCTTTCGCACGATTGTAGTATCGCACCATCCACAGTTCAATAGTTCTTTACTTCAATTGTAGTACGAAGATTTTTTAGTTCTTCGTTCCCTCGCACTTCCTGTTCGACGTACTCGTGACAGTTGCTTTTGATTTCTTTGCTTGTTTTGTCCGGCATGGGACACTAGTTTTTTCGAGTTTTGTTTTGATTATAATATCGTCGATGCACTTCAAATATGGGCTATGTGACGTTTCGTACATTCTGAGATAATCGATAAAAACTGTTTTAAAAAATAACTAAACGGAAAATAATACTTCCGTTTATGGACAAAGTAGGAAAAGAATATTGCATTCAATAAAATAATACATTCATTGCAAATTTTAAATATTTTAAACCAAAAAATCGCATTTTACTGCGATTTTTGCACATAACTCATATTCTATGCACAGTTTTCGTCACATAGCCCATATTTTACACTAGCTCTCACAATATTTCATTCATTTTCTTTTTTTAATTCTGTCCATTAGACACTAGTCTAGTAATAGTAAGATGGGATTATATTATCACTAAATATATCTGAATGTTTTATACATACCGTGACAGCGAAATTTTGTAGCGATATGCAGAGGATGTGGCATTTTTTTAGTACGTTAATTTTATACTGTTTCGGCAAATGTTTATTTGAATAATACTTTTTTTTCAACATTTTCAAGTATTAATACTTATCTTTGAGTCGTCACAACACCCAGACTTGCAGCATCCACATTTATACAGATTTTTTTTAAATATTATGAATAGACCGATCAATTATTTTATTAGTAATTGGCGCTGCAGCGGTAATTAAACGCGCAACCGTTATTTAAATTTCTAATCATACAAACATGAAACAAACAAATAATAATAAATATAAATAATAACAACGTAACAACGTTCCCTTATACAACATTGACATTGTCAATTGGAACACAATTCACAATATGAAAAAAAACTAAATTAATGATTTTGCTTCTATAATTCTTTCACGTATGTAAGGGAATCATCAAAAGGGTGATGATATTTGGCTATCACCAGTAAAAATTGTTGGAACAACTCTAACCAATCCTTCGGCTGATATAATTTTTTTTTTAAAGATATCCCCGACGGTAAGTACTTCAGAATCCTGAACTCTGTGACAGCGGGATGCCCTACTTTCTTTCACGGTCTTGAAGTAATGCTGCAGCACCGAATGGACATTATTGACTTCTATCACAGTATGACTATTCTCCAGAAATATTCGTTCTACTGTGACTGATGATATTTTCGATCACTCGAACCAGTTGCCAGTATTCGGTTCCGATTTAGGTAATTGCTATCATCAGAAATTAATATGATCTCATTATATTGACGTGGCAAGTTCTATAAATAGTTCATAATGCAACTTTTAACTCGTTGGCGGTCACACATCCATCTGCTTCATGCCACTCGTTCACGTCCACATCATTGAACATGTAAAGTGAAATTGTGGAGTTGAGGTTTCTGTTTGTAGTAAATACCAATTTAGGACATAATAACATTGGCACATTGTTTTTAGTATACTAAATATTGAAGACTGATAGCATGTGTTGAGTCGATAAAAAAGACGATTCGACATTTTATCGTCTATTTGAGGTGTGCGATTATGATTTGGAACAAGTAGTAGAAGATTTAACCACTTTTCTACTTCATCATCACGTTTTGCCAGAAAGCTCAGAAAATGCGCTTTTTCTTCGACCAACTTTTCCATTTCCAAAAACTATTAATCATGCGCAGGCGATGTCATTTTCCGTCATTTTCTGACAATAAAAATAATGTTTCTGTGCCACCTTTGGGTAATTGGTGTGAACATCTTATAGACTTTGATGACTTCAATTGGCTTTGTTCATATTTACCGCAATACTTTTTATACCCGACATACCCTTTCCGCGAGATTCTCCGTTTCTGTTTTTATTTTATTTTCCGAACAACTGAAATATCAGAATTCATTGGTAAAGAAACATCCATATCAATTTGTGGGATTAACTCTCCAGTTAATCCACACAGACTTCTGTTTACAGTGATATCTTTGTTTGGTGTAGGGCCAATGTTTAGCGATAGGTTTGGAATAAATTTTCCAGTCACAGGACATAACATCACACTGTCATACATTTGATTCTCTGTTTCTACATCTCCAACATTCACAACCACTGATATAGAACTGCGCATCGTATTTAAATGTACAATCTCTCCTGTGCGATTTCGGTACATTCTCGAACAAAATCAAAATTGAAAACATAATTCAATAATTTTTCGTACTGATTTCATTGCAGTAATACAAATATGAATTCACTTGAAACTTGTTTGAATTTGTCAGCGAACAGTGTTAATTCCTTTACACTTTTGCTCTTGGTTATTCTCAAAGAAATTCTTTCCTGGAAGAGAAAATTTACAGAATGAAATATAACTTTCAAAGCACACAAAACTATAACAATAATAAAGAGTAAAATGTTGTTAAAAGTTAGATAAATACTTTGCAGATTTCAGAGCCAAATGATGTGTAATGCTTGGTTGAAAGTGATGTGTTTCTTCCTTTTTGGAGTTAAATTTTAGTATTAAGCCTTTCTTCAAACATTAAAAAATACATTAACTTCAATAAGTTTCCACAAAGTGCAGATATGTTAGGCTAATCACAATATTAAACTCAAATTACGACCATTCAAAGGGCAGTCATTTTTCATAATTCTCAATAAAATTTTTGTCAATATTCTTAAGAAAATAGATAAAATTTATTAGAAAAACATAATCACTTACCGTTACTTTACAAACCAAATGATAACGTGCTATTAGGTGGAATTTCTATATTTAAAGTCCAAAAACAGTTACCGCGCGTACTACGGCGGGAACAAGTTGAGAACTTGTCTGCTGTAGAATATGGGCTATGTGACACAGGCGCGGTATTAAATATGAGCTATGTGCGCAGTGTCGATCACATAGCCCATATTTAAATGCAACATTTGGCTGTTGGCACATGGTTCGTTTTCTATCTCCTGATCTATTTGTTATTATCACGTGGTTCTTATTTCAGAAGGTGGAGAAAAAAAAAAGAAATAAAACTGTATATTTAACTCATTTTCGTAAAAACCGTCACATAGCCCATATTTGATGTGCATCGACGATATAATATTTAATTTATTTATTGTTTTAATAATAATTGTCCATTTTTAATTATTTTAAACTTTTATAATAATAATAAAATTATATATTATTAATAATTGTTATACTGATACATTTCCCTCCTAGATTGCGCTAGCATAGTTTGGGCTACGCATACGGTCACTTCTAACAGGTTCATATAAAGCTTGGGCTGACATTATTTCAGAATTTCAGTGGTACTTCAATTGAAGTGTTAACAGTGAAAGGTTCATTTTAAAGAACTAGTAGTTCCCGAAGCGTTCCCAAAACTTTGAAGTTTTTCCCAACGCTAAACTTTACCCCAAAATTAAGTAAGTTGCTGCGGTCAGTTTCATTCAAAATTACTCAGTACGTGCTGGGTTGAGTATTAGTGATTGAATTCCACACAAAATGTCAGTTTTAATGACAGTTTCAAGTGGATTGATTATAGATAAGTGAAGACAAAATCAAAAATACTTTGTTTTCTACTGTTTGATTTATGTTGATTAATTAATCTGATGATTTATTATCAATCACTTTGACGTATGTACCACGGACGTACATACTCTACATTACACTCATACTGCTTTTACATATGGAAACGGGTCACAAAAATTGGACTTTCTGATTCAACCGATAATTTATCACTTTATCAGCAAAATCAGCAACATTTTGACGTTATAAAGATTTAATTCAATTATTTAGATTATCATAATGTCAATAAGCAAACCATTTCTCGCATTCATATTATGATCTCAGATTGTTTTTATTATTGTAGACATACGCAGTGTTATTATGTGATATCAGTTGTCGCTTGCTACATGTCTCCAGGCAAAATAATCTTTTACAAGTTATAAGGTTTAAGTTATTAAAGTACACTTATTGCTCTTATCAGTTTACTTGATGCACTGAGAATGTTATTATGTGTACATTTTCATCTCAATCTCCATTAAAAAAGAACGATTTTTCCGCGTATAAACTATGTTAACAAACGAAAAAAGCAAAGAATTTATAAATCTTTCTTGTCTTGTGTGTTTTCAAGTTTTTACGACAATCATTTGTTTACCAATTCTGTCCATAATTATTTTGACTGAAACTGACCACTGTAACTCAATGAATTTATTATAACGGATTGTTTGTTATTTGTTGGCAGCGGGGAATGTAGGTTTTGTGGTGCCTGTGAAGGGGACGAAGGACCAGTTTGTGGTGGGATTAGATCGGAAGGTCGTGACCGTGAAATGGGACGGAAGTGACAATGCTACTGCCGAGGTATTGAACCAATTTGCAGAGGTCGACACCGCTTCTGGCTTTGAAACCAACAGGCTCAATGATGGAAAGGCCGATCCTAATGGAAGGTTATATGCTGGTGAGTTAATAATTGTTTTTTGTGAAATGAAGTCTCACAAAACTTCATAACATAGCAGTAGTATTTACAGGTTATTTTTTTTTAAACTACCTTTACTAACAGTCTTCGCCCAAGATCTCCACACTATTTTTTCTTATTAAACAAACAATATGGCGTATTTTGATGTCTTGTCTTATTGACTCCATAGTTCATAATAAAACTAGCGTTGCAAGCAGAAAATAGTTGCATTAACCTAGAAATTCAAGAAAGAAAAGCTGTGAAAATTTCATGACACCAGAACTCACAATTCGTGAGTTTTTAATCAGATATACAGACAGATTTTGTACTTTATAGTAAAGATTAACCCATCTGAATTGCATATAGGCAAGCATAACAGCATGACCTTTATGCATGACGGCTGATCAAAATTTGATCAAACGCTGACACGGGCTGAGAATTGACGGTTAACGGGGGCCGTTATTTGAAATGGCAACTGATTGCCGATTTGACGGGGGTTAAAACTAGGCTCTATTTTTGATTAAACTTTTATATTTAATAAATTATCGACAGTCATCTGCAAAAACCTAAAATAAATTAACTTTATTCTCCAGGCACTATGGGCAAAGAGGATCCTCCCGGCAGTTTCCAGCAGAACAAGGGCTCGCTGTTTGTGTTCGACAAGTCGGGGGGCCAAGTCAAGGCGGACCAGATCAGCATCTCCAACGGGCTATGCTGGGACGTCACGAGGAAGATCATGTACTACATCGACTCGCTAGAGTTCGCCGTGCGTGCGTACGACTATGACTTCAAGACAGGGGCGATGTGTGAGCATTCTTTCATTTCTATACCAAGCACTCATGGGATAAACCGATAAATATTGCCAGGTTACGAATAACCTCACAATATTTTAATTATTTCTACTACTATCATTTTAAGTTGAGAATGTTGCTTGTGTAATGATAAAAGAATTAGCTAGCAGAGGATTGAACACACGACGTCTAGGTGAGAACCCTTACACCTTAGACCATTCGACTACTAACCAATCACACTCCTAGGGATTTTCTGTTCAGTGATATTATGATACTAGTAATTACTGCACCCGGAGCTTTAATATTCTTTTCATACTGAAAAATATAGAAAAAAAAAACAAAATGGCATCCATAGACATAAAATACATTACACATCATATTCATACAAATCGAACGATAAATGTGGCACGGTCTTGACTTAAGTTTCAAAGCTTATGAAAAGGATAGCAATACTAAACAGAATGTGTGTACGGATGAGATAGCTATATAAACGTCCTGCGTTACTGTTATAATCTCTCTTCCCCGACGAGCTTACTGAGCAACTAGCCAAGTAGAGTACGACGTACAGAAACGGTTGTCTTCCACACACCTATGTACATCTGCATTCGCTATCTCACATTATTTCGGTTGAAGAGCTCCGGTTTTCCCCTGACAGCTTGTCTGTCGAATGTTTGTGTGCTACTAAATGCAGTAAATCTCAGGTATGTCTCTCGGACTCGGTTTAGTACATTCACGCGCATTGTCTCAGTAACGCATCTACATTATTTAATTCATCTTAGATGGCATCTGATTTTTTGACATTCAAATATGTGATCAAATTAGAATTACTGGTTTTCTGGTTTATATTGTATCTGCATTAAGATTAATATAGGGAAAAGCACACAAACTTGAGTAAATTATGAATAAATCATCAAGTTTGTTCCACACAAAATACCTTTATTGGATGACAATAACTTTGCTGACATATCTATTATTGTCACCACATTTTGACGAGTATTTTCAACAACTGCATAGTGAGAACAGAACCCAATAAATGAGAAAAACTCTAAAATGGATTTATCAACTTACCTGCAATATATCGGCACCCAGACTCCAAACTCCATCCTGACTGGGCAAATAGGATATGTTTTTCTTCGTCTCCAAGAGCCCTCTGGTGTCCAGTTTTGAACTTGACGACCCCCGTAGCTGAGCGGTAAGATCCTCGGCTACAAATCCAGAGATCACGGGTTTAAATCCCGGCGTAGACAAGCAAATTTTATTCAATTGATGTGTTATTTGCCACACATTCCAGAGTGGTCGATACTCACAGTATCGTTCTGCTGAAAAATCACCATTCAGAATCGACATGTTGCTTGAAATGACTTTAGCCATGTTTGGCGACCTGATCTGAATAGCCAGGTACTTCTCGTCTCTTCAGCCTCGCAACATACCCTGGTCTCTCCGACTCCAGACAATTAGGGCTCTTATGCAGTATTCACATTAAAAAAATTAAACTGGGCAGCTCTCATCCATCGATATATATACATATATTGCCATAAATCAATTAGTTTTCCAAAGCACTTCTTTCTATATGTAATATTTCCTTCATATGTTGCGTAAAGTACGTACATAAAATAAGTCTGTACAACAGTATAATTATCACGCCCTCGCATACATTCTAATGTTCATATTTATACAGCGTAATTCATTATTGATTGCTTCATTTTTTCTTCAGCCAACAAGAGAATGATTTTTGACTACAAGAAGAACAACATCACCGGCCTGCCCGACGGCATGACAATTGACACGGACGGAAACCTCTGGATCGCCTGCTTCGATGGCTCGCAAGTCATCAAGGTGGACCCCACCACGGGGGCCTTGCTGCAGCAGGTGCAGATCCCCGCCCTCCAGGTCACCTCCGTCGCCTTCGGGGGAAAAAACCTCGACGAACTGTACGTCACTTCTGCCAGTATGAACATCAAAGGGGAGCAGAAGCCTCCTTGCGGCGCTACTTTCAAGGTTACCGGCCTGAACGTGAAGGGATACGCAGGAGACGCCTGTGTTTTGTAAGGGATACTTGAAAGCAACGTTTTGCAAAGTTAATTTTATTCTTGTGTTACTGCATTTTTCGATTTTTTAAGGAGGAATGAAATGTATTTTTAATTCTGTTTTTAAAATAAAAATATTATTAAGAAAGGCCGTTTACTTGCTTAATTTTATTGCTATTAGGTTGGGTTGTTTAAAACTCAATCACATTTGATGACCCATTAAATTTGGCTCGGCACCATTTTTTTTACATTTGTATGGTCCCGTTTTAGCTTACTATGCTTGACAGCTGATCACAATTTAATCAAAAGCTAAATAAAATGGGCCGAGAATCGGTGAACAGAGACTGTTCAAATGTCAAAAAGGCACTGAAACTTAAGACTTCTTTCGCTGAATAACAAAATTTCTTCAGATCTTCTTATTCTTGAGGTATGTGAGCAGCTTCTTAGTCTGGAACTGATGGCTACGAGGCGGTGGTGTTTGGGGATTGGAGTAGTCCCCCTTTTGATGAATCAGGGGACAACCACCATTTTCCAGACATCTGGCACCTTTCCACTGGGGTCATTTCTGCAGAACACATCTTCAGTACCTGGGCTGGTATTCCATCAGGCCCCTCCTCGGCTTTCAAGACTTTAACTGTTTCAAGACTCAGAAAACAACTTTTTTACAGATTTTAGGCCCTAAATACTAGACGAACTCATAAAATCGTCGTCATTTTTTGTTGAAAAATTTTAGTTAGTTTTAAAAAATGTTTATATTTAATTGTCAAACTGTATCTTTATTGTTGAATACCTAAAGAAATAGACAAATTTATTTAGTATTCACATTTTTTAAGGCTGGGAGATCCCATAATAAAAATAATGAAAAAATCTTTGTTTTATGTAATGGGACATTTATTTAGAATATTAAATTTAAAGTGTAATATTATTATGGTATAAGTAACAATGGAAAAAACATCTAGAGAGACAGTATAAATATAGAAACCAATTACCAAAAAGTGATATTCCTTCAAATTAAAAATAAACTAACCTATATAATGAAACAACGCTATCAAGAATACGATGGCATACAAAATGTTTTCTTACGTGATCAAAAATATTAAAACTTACTAAAGTTTATTGCGGTGCGAATGGTGGCCCATACATGATATTACAGACAGCCATTACCGGTAATCAAAACACGTCCATGTAGTTAGAGTTGCAGCCAATACAATTACAAACAAGTCGTCATTACCGGTAATCAAAATATGTCCACAAAGTCACAATTGCAGCTGACATAGGATATTACAAAAAGCCATTACCGGTAATCGAAACATGTCCACAAAGTTTCAGTTGCAGGCAATACAGGATTATTAAAAATAATAACCATCAGCGGTAATCAAAGTATGCCCACGAAGTAACAGATGCAGCCGATACAGGGTATCGCAAATATTCATTAACTGGTTATCACAACATATTATGTAAAAATAATTTTCAAGTGCAATATAGTAGAGTATAAGTTAATTTCTGACTTTGTAAAGCACCCTCGAGGTGTTATTTCACAATAATGAGCTAAGTTTTATAATGATTAACAACTTATATATCTTTGCATGAACGGACTATTTTTTTTAATCCACACATGTATGCACCTATATTGTATTTAGAAAACCTACACTGGCGACACTACTGAATGCAAAGTTGAGATTATTAAGGTTAGTCTATTTCAAAGTACAAGAAACAAAGATGGACAACTTTATTGAAAATTCTCACAATCTTTCTTCGTACAAAGTCATAACTACTAAACCATAAATCATTTGTGAAGAAACATTAATTTCCCTTTCAGGATGAAATGCACAAAAGTGCAACGAGAGGGATATCAGTGATGCCGAGAGTATGTTTAGAACTATGTCGCCCGAAGGTAAGGAAACTCACAAATTTTTGATTAAACTATTTGTACATGAAAACGTCGGAATTTTTAAAAAGTTATAACATTTTTGTCTCATACCATCATCTAGAATCTTTACAACTAGACATCTGTATAAAGTAATATCACTAGGCTCCAATGACTTACACTTCACCATTCCTAATAGATTTGTGACTAGCCACACACTAACACATGATGTCCGGAAACATTGATCTTGTAGTACAACTATTTGAGATATCCCACAAAACTCTCGTTTGGAGTAACATTAGAACCCCCCTTTGGAACGAGAGTATTAACGTAAAAATGATCAAATTGTAAAAACATGTTTATTTGGGTTCTCCGTGCGCTGCAGATGATCACATTTTTCTGCTGTACCACGAGTTTTTGGGACGCCATGTATTCTTGTAGTTTACGATTGAGTATTAAGAAATGTTATTCCTTTTTCATTTTAGTCATTTTGTAAATAGTAAAACACAGATGCGACACATAAATGTGAGACACCCGTCGAGAAGGTCACTATTAATAAATTGGTAGTGTGTGAAAGTTTGGCGGAAACTCAGCTTTAATGCTAACTGTGGTGGTATTAGCAAAGTATTCATACAAAAATGTATTTATGATACTATTTTATCATTATCATTTCTCAAACTTGAGGCAATCAAACATTTAAATTATTTTTGGTGTGTAATATTGTAAATAGTTGTGTTTATGTACGCAGGATGAGTCCAGTTGTTAAAAGAGTAACATCTATTTGTTGCTAGATATTGTAATGGCACATAGAAGAACTACATAATATTATTATCATATCCAAAGACAATTCTTAATATTCAACAGGGTGGGCACAGAAAACAGATTCCAGGCATTCCAGGTTTCCAGAGCAGATCGTTACCTAATTATTTTAAATAAGTTATTGTGACAAAAATGGCATTTAAAGAATATATGAATTGCAAAAATTACATGTTATCTTTGTCCAAACTTATGGACCATTGCTGTATCTAATGGGAAAAAAATGATATAAACGAATTTCCAGGTCTGTGGGGCCACTACCCTGTGGAGAGTCAAGAATAATCATTTTTGGTTCATAATTATTTTTACCCTGTGAATCTTTAGTTTCACTTACATTGTTTTTCGTATGCCTATAAGATTATTGTTTATATTTAAAACTAAATACTAAATGTTAGAAAGATAGTTACTAAATTATTTGAGAAAATACTTTAGTCGATGTATTAAAATTATACTTTTTGTAAAGTGTTTTAATTTTGATAGCAGTAAAGTAGAGGTGGAACTTAGAAACCAACCTTCTAATAAAAATGTTTAAGTCGCCAATTATATTTCCAAAGCATTCAGTATACAGAAAAATGCGAGAAAAATTCTCGTATTCGTCAGAATGAAAGAAAGCTTGGACAAGGAAATCTTTTGAAATAGCCAATTATTTTGTATCTAATTGTTGCAAGTGAAGTTGTTAAATAAATGGAATATTTATGAAGGGGACTTTAAATAAATAAAGTTTAGAGATTATGTAATGTGTACTAGTAAAAGTAACGGACAAATACTTCCAATATGATGGGTTGTGTTGACGACTGCACAAATGATTTTGACACCCATGATGTGGTGGAAGTGCAGCACGGCTCCACAAAACAAATACCCCGGGAAGAACTACGGATTTTGGCAAACCTATGATGGTCTGGTGCAAAAGAGATGACAATCTTAAATCCAAATAGGCAAGTTGGAAGCGCAGCTAAATAGCAAACTCAAAGTTCAACTTAGCTGCGAGCCATTTGTGTAGATTGGTAAGGCAAGATTCTACCAAAAGTAAGGTAAACGAATTCAATCAGGCTGTGGGTCCTACTTGGCGTGGTTCTCCGGGGTGGCCGGGGCAAAGTGCGCGGGGTATCCCGAGTACCCCGACGTGGGGGGATAGTAGAGGGGCGGCGCTGGGGGCAGGTAGGCCACGTACTGCGGGGGGTAGCCCTCGGCCCCCGGAGCGCTCTCCTCGCCCCCGGGGGGGTACGGCACATACTGCTGGGTGTAGCCCATCCCCATCACATTACCCTCCCCCTCTGTCACGGGGTAGCAGGGGATGCGGTACAGGGGTGGGGGCGGGTACGAAACATACGCCATGTTGTTGCCCCCAAAAGAATTGTCGACAGGGAGCGAGTTGGATGAATTATCTTGAGCAGGCTGCTCTTCCACTTTGGGTTGGTTGACCTGCGAACCATTCTCTTGATTGCCATTCTTAGGTTTACCGTTGTTGAAGTTGCCGCGGTTGTTGTAGCTGTTATTGTTGTGGGACCTGTTGCAGCCGTTGTTGCGGTTGTTGTTATTGTTGTTGCTGTTATGGTTGTTGTTACCGTCGTTGCGGCGGTAACGCAGGTTGAAGCCACCCCTGCCGCCGCCACGCGAAGTGTACTCCGAGTTCTTGGAGCGCTGGTTGTTGTTCGGCTTGTTATTGTTCTTGTTGTGCTCCTGGGAGACGCTGGAGTTGGGCGAGTCCTCGAGGGAGAGGTTCTGCTGCATATCCTACAAAAATAGTGATTAATTTATTTTTAAACTTTCAAGCTTGGGACGTTTCAAACTGTGACACATCAGGTGAAAGATCAAATTGACAATCAGCGCCTTTTTGAATTCTTGACATTTGAATGGTGCCCGGCATTTCGGCAGTTATCAAATTGTGATTAGAATCAAGCACAACAGTATAACCACTATTCTTAATGGCCGATTACAATTGATCTAAAGCTGAAACGGGTTGAGATTCAGCATTTAACGGGAATCGTCGATTTGATTGTCATTGAAACGTGACAGACTTCAATTTACTTTAATAGGAAGCTTACCAGCAGTATGTATATATCAACAGCGGTTATAAAAAGAAGTACAGAGTATTTGTAATGTGTCTTTTTTACTCACGATGGCCAGCTGATTAGGCGACACCCTGCTGTGGTGCAGCGAAGGGTGCGAGGGGTAGGTGTGGTGCGGGGGACTTGGAGTGGGCGTGGGGGGGACGGGGCCAAGGGACCCCGCACCGATGGCGGACAGCGGCAGCGGGGGCAGCGCGTGAGACAGGGCCCCTGAGCTGTACAGCCACTCCAAGCCCTGGTTGAAGAAGTAGCGCAAGGTCTGGACGTCTGGTGATCACACAAATAGCATAGGTAGCTTTGATTAGTGGCGTGCATGTAGAAAATATTAGTATAAACTAGGTTATCAGCACCATGAAACAAGTCAAATTTATCAGAACTATTCTTCTTTTTCGTATGCACTTGATGCAGCATACTGAAAACTGGTGAAGGGTACATTCTTCTACGATGTGTTCTGTAGTTTGTATTTTTCCACATTCACACAATTCAGAGTTCTTTAGGCCGCATTTGTACATTATATAGGCACAGCGAATTTGACTGCACCAGATGCGATTTAGTGAGACCCAAGCCTTCCGAGGGAGATAGAACCCTGGCAGTTTAATAGTTGGGTCAACAACAAGATTCAAAGTCTGCCACCGAGTTTGCCACGACTCTTCAGGAGTGTCGTGACTGAACGTGAACTACGTTCACAGTCCAAAAGTTACATCAGAACAATCATACAGATATGAAGAAATTATGAACATCCAGTAATTATTAAAAGGAAAGGTTTTGAATGAGCTGCCGCAAAGTTACCGTGATAGGGCAGGTCCGAGCCGTTGGGGTTCATGGACCTCTGCACGGCGAGGTTGACTCCGGGCGGCGGGGGCAGCGGCAGCGGCATGCGCTGCAGGGGCGGCTGGAAGGGGGGCACCAGCATGCTGTAGCCCGGCCACATCATGCCGCCGGGACCTGCAACCGAGTCAACCGTGAGGTTCAAATCACTAAACACCGGTAAAACATCCTAAATTGAAGAGGAACGCACACAATGGCTGTTTCATATCAAATTTTGTTTTGGGTTTAAAATACCTAACTAAACTGAATGATCTTTTTTTCAATTAAAAGTTATGGTTTTTCTTATTATGAAATTTAGGTTACAAAATATGTCGATTGTTCATGATTTTAGAGGCAACGTTGGGTATGACTTGTGAGTTATTTTTGAAAAATCTCTCTCCAACTTCTTTGGAAATGTTAAATAAAACATGTGTAAAAAAAGCGTTAAAAATTGAAAATAAAAATGGCCCATTTACGTTTTAAATGCAATTTTTGTCACCACCACCTAATTATGAATAACCTGGCAGTATTTGAATTATTCCTACTCCCATCAATAAAAGTGGAAAATGTTGCTTGTGCAATGATGGAGAACTTAGCTAGCAGAGAATTGAACCCGCAACGCCAAGTGCGAACCCAACGCTATGAGCCACTCAGCTACGGACTGGTAACTATATTGCCGCCCAGATAATGGTGTCAACACTCTGTAGGAAATTTTCTGCGCATTATTATGAAGTAAAATACTTTCCCTACCTGTATAAGAATAAATTACTACATTATCAGAACTGATATGGGTAGAGCAGTCTCATGTTAAATTGATTTTGTTTCCGTGTTTAATAATTTATTGTTTTTCAAACCTAAATTGCACTTTTTGTTTAGTGAATAAATTTACTTTCATTCTTTAACTAAGATTCCAGTGGCAAATAGAGCCACCATCCAGATTTGCCCAGGCAGTTGGTGATAGCTATATTTCCACTCAAAATTTGTTGAAGACGTTACATAGGTACACGCCAATTTTTTTAAAATTGAGTATCGCTAATTGGTTAACTTTCAAGGTAAAAAGCAAAAGAACAAGTCTGGGGAGGCTTTGTTTAATAAAGGAAACTTTGCTGAATAAATGGGGCTTTGTTGAATAAAGGGTTAAGTAAACGCATCACTCACCAGGGGAGATCATGGGGCTGTGCAGGCCAAACACGGGGGACAGGTGCTCGGTGCCGTTGGAACTCTTCACACAAATAATTAATTCCATTATTTATTCAACTGTTCAATGTTTGTATTATAATTAGTTTGTGACATTGATAGTAATAGTAATATTTTATACCTGCTCTTTGTCTCCTGATGCATTCCAAAAATAAAATTGTGCAGTAAATAAATATAATGAAGAAATAATTATTGATCGTTTGAAAGTCGATTAAACAAATTAAAATTATATATAATGGTTGTGCCACTGACTCTAAACAGCTTCACCTATCTGTTTTCCTCCGATGGCTACTATCACCAATCAAAACTGAGCAAAGTAAAAATGTACCCTTTAAGGAAGACAATATTATTTAATTCCCTTTCATCAACATTTAAGCGAGCATTTTCTCAACGGCAATTCTTAAAAAATGTAGTAAAATTAAAATTTCAAACTAATTCAGTGTTAATTTTTTTATAATGAAATGCTTAAACCAATATTGTTTTCTCATAAATTGCACATTTGTAAAAAAAAAAAAAACTTATGGTTTTGACTTTGCTCTCAAGATGAAGACACCACTTCAATGATACCGTGAGAAGAATCCATGAAATAAGATGGCTAAATATTAAATTTATCACTCAGCGATTTCTCAGTTTGATTGGTGAAAGCAACCGGTTAAAATGACCCATAACTAGAATAGAAACCATCTCGCCGAAGGTATGTAAAACTTGTAAGTCAAAATGTTAAAGTTGTCAGTAGGTATGGTGAAAAGCGGTTGTATTTATTTTTAATTCTAATGTTATTATAATATATCATAAATATAATATAATAATCAAATCTTAACAAAAATGGCAACCTATATCGGAAGAAATTGAAAAATAATATTAATAATTTTCAATGAAGTACAAGATTGATTAAAATGCCGGTTTCTAATAAGGTGTCGGTAGCTCAATTGGCAGAGGCGTTACTCCCGGATAGAGGTTCCGAGGTCGAGTCTCGGTCGCAACCGTTATTCTTTTTAGTTTCTGGCTTTTTCTGTTACATATTTACGTAGAATATTATTGATATTATTTAAATTATTTAATAATTATCAAAATGAAAAGCATAAAGCTTTAAATTTAATTCTAGTTTAATAAAATACCTCAATGTTTATGAAAAGATAAATGTGAGACAGAAGAATTTTAGTAACTGAACCCAGCAGACCTGGATGGTGTAGTGCACCGAGTTGGAGATGGTCTCCGGAGAGGGCACGTAGGCCCCCGACATGGGCGGCCCCCGACTGGAGTCCCGGCTGCCATTCTCCAGGTGCCCCAGGGCTCCGGTGCCCGCACCCTGTTCCACTATCAGCGGCATGGTCACCATCTCAACCTGCAAAAGGTAGGAAGGTGTTGCTTAATCATCTATAATTAAAAACAATCATCTACAGAATCAACCCCAACGGCACAGATAAGTTTGTAACTTAGTTATTTCCTCTGAAACCCAGCATTGTATGGATTCTGATGTAAGTATAATTCCTGAGGACCAGGGGTGGAGTCGTCTTAATACATCCTAAAACAAATTAGAAACCAAACGAAAAGAAAAAAAATAATATTTTTTAATCTACCTCAATACGGAAGTACTGACAATAACAATGATCAAATGGATCGCACATATTAAGCAAAGTTTAAAAACCAAACAAAGACAAATGACTAACTAAACAAGTACGTCGTTACAATGTTGAGAACAATGACGTGGAATCTAAAAAGGTGTTTTGTTCTAAATAAAGGTGAAACTCCATTGTCCAACCTAACAGGCAAATTTACATATTCTCTATCTTGAGAGTTGGCAACACTGTATCACCGCACGGCAGGCTCGGCCATGTCAAATGCGCCAATTCAAACAATCAACAAACAGAAGATATCCAGAATAACACAGCAGCTATAAAACAGCCATTGTTTTGTTTATCTCGGAGCAAAATAAATGTGAGAATTATTCCCTAATGACTGCACGGCAAACTGCAAAGGAACTAGAGACGGACATCTGCTGATAAAAGTTATCATTTTGCGACAATTAATTTACAAATCAGGTGGAACCCGCTAGCGTGGCCAATTTACAGTCTGCTTTCAAAGGTATTTAAACACTGAAGAGCTAAAATGATGAAAGTGCAATATATTCCAATTCCAAAGTGCAATCAATTTCACCAGAAGGGAAAGTTGACCTTACGTCGTGTGCACACCAGACACACCCACGACACACTTCTAGTAATTCATCTCTTCAGTGTATTTAAACAACAGGATGGTTTTAGGTTAGCTTGAAATAAATACATACGCTGTATGGTTCAATGTTATCCAGATGAGTGTATTTGTTCAAGTATTGGAGGCTGGGAGTACTTTTCTTCATCGTACGAAGGGACCGGAGTAACGACATCACAATCTTCACCGGTCCAGATGACCTCATTGTTGTTATCGTCTTCCATCTTGTAGTCCAACTCCTTGGAGAAATAGTCGTCGCTGGAGTAGTTCCTGCTCTTCTTCTCGTATCCTTGGTGTTCCTTGTTGAAACGCACCAGGTCTTGACTCACGCTGGACTTCTTCACTTTGTACCGGAGATGGTGCAGGTTCTTTCCCGTCCCAATATAGCCTGAGATAAAAGATGTTGTAAACTGGTGGTGATGCAAGCACGTTGCAACGACGACTGAACTGAAATGGACGTTTCGTCCATGTGGCAAAATATTATATTATTACAGGTCAGTTCTGAGAAATGTTATTGGATGAAAATGCATCGTTGGTATAAACAAGTAGGTCATTACGAACAACAGAATTCCATATGGCAGTGAATAGAAAAGATAAGAAATTGATGCAATATTGGATTTCATCTTGCAAATTAATTTGAAGACTTCAAATTCAGCGTTGAGCATTTACAAAGTATTACTACGGAAGATGAAAACTTTTGAAACATAGATATATTAGTTATATATTTTGTTAGTTGTGAGTCGCTAGTTATAAGTATTAGGCATAAGTTGATATTAAGTCTTAGTTTTAATATTATGTTAATTATGCTGTAAAGCGCCCTTGAGGTGATATTTCTGTCGCGAAAAACGGGCGCTATATAAATCAGCCAATTATTATTATTAGAAAGGCGCATCCTCAAAATACAAGGAATAAATATTGTAACTTTTTAAAAGTTTTTATCAGAGAAGCAATAAACACAAGATTGTCCAAATGATATTCCAGGGGAATACTAATGGATCACGCAGTCTAGGAACAAGTCACACTTCATGGCTTCGAAGCCTATTTGAGTGGTATGAGCATATTAACACCGTTGAGGCATTCCGGGATGGATCCAGCAGGGAGAAGATTAATGTGATGATTATGACACATATTAGTTAAATAAAAGTTATCTGCGCAGAACCAGGTTTGAACCCGCGACCTCTGGGGGCTGGCCCGTAAAGCAGGTGCGTGGGTGCGTTACCTAGCTGCTTGAGGATGTGCGCGATGGTCGAGAACCTGTTGCGGTCCTTGCGGTAGGGCGTGTACCAGGGGCGCGCCTCGTGCGCGGGCAGCGGGCGCAGCTGGTCCAGGGGCACCGAGCGCATCTCGCCCAGCTCCTCCACAAACACCAGGCAGGGCGTGCCCTCCGCCATGGCCTGGATGTGGTAGTGGTAGGTGGCGCCAGCCACCTTGCACAGGCACTTGACGCCCACCTGCAGGGACAGGCCGTCGCAGTACAGGCCCGATGTCTGCTCTTCTGGAAACGGGGTAGCACCATTAAGCCACTGGCCTCCCTGGCTTAGCTTATCAGATTTGCTTATATTAACCTCACTTTTAATATTAAATAGGTTCCTACTCCAATAAAGTTTTATGTATTTATTTAAAGTTTTTAAACCTGCAGAATTGGGTGGTTGGTGCAATACCCAATCTGCCATATTACATGAGCATAATAATTTTAAAAAAGATAAACATAATAATTTAAAACAATAAAATTTAAATAATTACAATCAAATATAAATAAAAATACACATAATAACCTAAATGGAAATATTGTTTTCAAGTTCTGTTGTACAGATTTACAAGCTTAAGTCTGTAGTTGAGGGGTCACTTAGTGTAGATTTTATGTGTAATGGATTTAAAAAATAGTTTGTTCATTAGTTACTCCCAAAGCCACCTGCAAAGTTAAGTGTGTCAAGCTGTACCTGCATTTTTTACAAAGTGATAATCAAGTTTTTGTTCAGTTTCAGGTCTCCAGTAGGTAAGTAAGTATACAAAGATGTGTAGTATCACCTAAAAATTGAAATTAAACTGAGTTTGCAAAGCCATACAATAAAAGATATAAATTATTTTGCAATCAGAATCTGTGTCATAATCAACATTGAAATAGAGTGGTGTTTGTTTATAGGGAAAAACGTGCCTTTTCACTATTTTTATGTCTATCTATTTGATCTTTCTTTGTTGTGTAAATATGTGCTTTTTACTCTGTTTGTTGTACATCCTAAATACAAACATTTTTTATAGGTACATCTTTTAAAACGCTCTAAAATTAGTAATTTTGTAATGTTTTTTAAAAGGAATAAATAATTGAATTGAACAACACTAAATAACAAACAATAACGATTTCCTATGCTAGTACTATTTTGACGTTATTCTTACCTCTTTTGATCTCAAACCAGGTGTCCAACTCAATGTTCCTGTAGACATTGGGATCCAGCGCCTTGGCCACCTTGTACTGGAACGGCAGTATCTTGTTCTCCAGCAGTTCGCGGGCGCTGTTGGTGTCCAGGCTGATGACGATCCCGTTCTGCGAGTTGATCGGGTACAGCGTGAAGGTCAGGTTGCTCTTCTTGCCCTCCTCTTGCTTCGGCTTCGCAAGGGAATCTCCGCTCTCGTCCACCTGCTCCGGCTTGAAGATCTCCAGGGCCATAGTGTCGTCTCCCACCTCCTTCAGCTTCTTGCGCCTCTCCACATTCTCCACCATGAAGTAGTCCTGGTGGGGGCAGGCGTTCTCGTTGTAGAGCATCTTGCGCACGGCATAATCTACATCGTTCATTTCGTATACACCTTTGTATAAAATGTTGTAGGTCAGAGCTAAAAGATGAAACGAAATTAACTATGCGTAATGATGATATGACATTTATTTGTACGTTACCTCACCATAACAACAGTGGTGGGGTTAATTTTATATGTATTTGTAACAGGAATAATTGTATGTTCACATCAGGGGATTTATACATTTTTTGTGAGAAATATTAATTTTGATACTTTTTGGCTTTTGTGTACATAATTAAATTTGCAAAACATAAAAAAACGACAGCAAATTACGCAAAGAAGATTTTTCTAAATATATCCAGTTGTTTCCATTTGGAATCCAGTTAGATGGTAAAACCTTCCACGTCAAAATTGGTCATAATTATGGATTTAGAACACTTTTGATGTTGGATTATGAGTACTTGACTTATTTGTAGAACAAAATTATTTATATTTGCACTGATTTGAACACTGTAGAACACAGGGGAGAAAAACTATCAATAGTTGGTAATTTGTTGTTTCACAAATTAATTACAGAAAAAATTCTAATTTGGCAGCCTCCATATCGTAGTGAACTACATATTAGATAAGTCGGGAGGTTGAGGGGTTCAATTTCCGTTGCACGCAAAATTATATTAATGTGATTTATATTTATTTTTTATTAATATATATTTTAATAATAATATGGTTAGTATCAGTCTGTGTGTTAATTGTTAGTTTAAATTCATATTAATCTTCTAAATATTATGAATACGATGTGCGTAAATAATAGTGATTTTGAAGGTGAGAAAGAAAGAAAAATTGTATTACCAGGAAAGTTTCGTAGGCATTTAAAAAAAACCTAAATAGATACTTTGTTGTATGGAAAAAAAATCTCAAGAGGTTTGAAATTCAGACAAACACCAGTTAGAAAAAGAAAGAACCTTCTTGTATTGTAAAAGTCAATTATTAATTAAATTAGTGAATACTCACATTGGCAGAATGACACAGTCTCCATGTGTTCCTTGGGGAAAAGGGCATCATAATGGTTCTTCTCCTTGATCAAATACAGGCTAATATCTTTTCCAAATCCATTGGAAATAAAGTTCTTGGGTCCTTTGTTATTGTCAAAAACAATAAAATCACGTCTGTTGGAAATAGCACATTCAATTAATGAATTGTTATTCATTTCATTATTTAGATATCTATTTTTAAATATCACATTCCAGAGCTATTAGTGTTTAAATTGATTTATTGCAATAATTTGAACTTAAGTTTATTTGATTACCACACAAGAGTCCAAAAGCCCGGAGCCAGTGGGATTATAGCATCCTCGGTTTGGGAAATGTTGCGAGGCTAAAGTGGGAGGGAAGAGGATGGGTGGGAAGTACTCGGCTAAAGCCATGTCTAACAACGTTTCGATTCTGAATGGTGGTCTTTCCCCAGGGCAATACAGGGATGAAGTTTGCAGACAAAACAAAGCTACTGGAAGAAAACTCACCTGTAAAGATGGCTCATTACAGATAACTCAATAGTCCCACCGACAGTGGCTGCGTTGGACATTTCCTTCACGTAATTTGCAAAAGATCCTTGAACCAGCTGAGAAATTTACAAACATATCAATTTGTTATCAAATTATAACTCACTATTTAGTGTTACACAAACAACTTTATTTTATTATAATACATTGAAGTCTGACTTGGAACTTCAATCAGCTTTTTAGACGTCAAACTAATAAGTGCCAAAGGAGGTTTGTGTATTTAAGACTATCTCAAATAGTCTCAGATTATCCATTAATAATTAAGTGTGAAGAACTTGCAAGGTGAGTCATCACAAAAAACAGTGTAAGTAGATAAATAATTATATAAATAGCATATTTGGTTGAAAGGCTAATTTCTAATAGTTCTTGTCAACTACAGTCAATTCATCGTGCATTATTAATCAATTCCAATTGAAATACGTATTCTCTTAAATTTGTTCAAAGTAGTGAAACAAGTGAATATTGCTGTCATTGACGGAAAGGCCATGTATAATATAGCCCATCCTTTAAGTATTTATAATAAATTATTACATGTTTATAATTCGGTAGTCTATAGAAATATTATGTATTAATAAAATTACTTAGAAATGATATTAAATGAGTACATTACCGAACTAAATTTGGTTTCATTAGCGGCCATGTATTCCACGCACTCTTTTCTAACTTTATGGAATGCGGCTTGGTTTTGGTAGACATTTTCCGAAACGGCTCGGAAAAGGCAGCTGGAGTCCGATATGATGTGCTTTCTAAAAAGACCGATTTCGTCGAGCCAACGGTCTTGTTCAGAGATACGTCGATGAATTCGCAATCGTCGGCTTTGCGATTGTTGGGACGGCATTTTGATCCTAAAACACGTAACTATACATTTAAACCCACGAAGACGGTGAAAATAAGATTATTACTTATTATAGCATCAAGAGAATATGAATCTATATGATTACGCATTGATAATTGGAATACGGGAACAAGCGAAACGAATTCAATGTCGGGAGAAAAAGCAGTCTATAATATTATCGAAATCAACTTATTCTAGCTTTGATTGTTTTTCTCAATGATGGTGCGATTGAATAAAAAAGCAACAAAAGGAAAAAACTCACGAATACAGTGGAATAAATTACGTGATAATCCGAAAATTCTAACGCAGCCAAAGAAATTCGGGGACAAATTGAAAAGAAAGCCGATGAAAAGTAAAACACACATTACCAACAATGCCAACCAATAAAACAAATAACAAATAATATTTTTGTGACAATAATTCCAAAATTCGCAGTTCCTACCCAAACTGCAATATTATGGTTGTTCCAATATCCAAATGAGTGGGTGGTTCAAAATTTGCATTTTCAAGACAATGCAATTACTTTCATAAATTAGTTATCTCAGATCTGTCTGCACGGTCGAGAGCGTTAATCTTTACTAGTCTTATAAGAAAAAATAAACTCGTAAATACGAGTTTATTTGAACAAAGAAATCGTAATTGTAATTTAGTAGTTCCTCATATTTTAGGTTTATTGGCGTACAGCTGATAGATCTATTGAAAGCTCATTTTCTTGGTCTTCTTACTCATTAACGACACATGTAACAGAAAGACAGGTTACAACAACTGAGCTCTTAGTGACTAATGTTAACACGATCGATGGAATTGTAGAGTTTTTTTCACACTTTACCGGAAAAACAACAACGAAGTTTAATTTTCTTATATGCGCAATAATCTCAAGGATGACAGTTACGAGTTCTGAATTCAGAGATGGACTTAAATACTTAGAGCATTTTGTTGAACGTACAATACAAATATTGTTTAGTAATTTTGCTATGGCTTTGTGATCGCAAAAAGAAATCATATTGTTATCTTAGCTTTTTTATTTGTGAGCGCTTTGAAAAAACAAAATACGGGGATCCCATCCTATGCAGGTAGTAGGTGCCTAACGCCTATAGTTATTATAGCCGTTTTACACGGGAACAGTGTTTAGGACAGTCGTGGTAAGTGGTAACCAAACTATCATCTTTTTTAGTGATGTAAACAGTGCGTTTATTATTATTTTAGTTACCACTAACCACTGTCCTCGTGTAAACTAGCCATTTCACCAAGCATCAAGTATACTGGAAAGAATCGTGGGATAATCTACCTGCATTATCGAGGTCTCCGTAAATATTGTTTTACTTAATTTTTCAGAAAATCAATAGTTTATAGTATGATAAAAATTAATAAAAAAAAAGCAATTACAAATTTATTCCTAGTGCTGCACCTCTTAACTTATAACAGAAAGCATTGAGACATTACGTATTGCCTATATATATATTCACAAAATATTAACTTTTGGACATTTAGCATCATATAAAAGGTATAAAAGTAGGCATAACAAGATAATTATAAGAAATTATTCCACTTCAAGATGACTTTGCAAACCTCCCGACAAACCGTCTCACATCCAGGAAACCTGTACTCTGCTTAAGTCACGACACTTTCCTGAAAAGTTATAGCGAACTCAGTGGCAGACCTTGGACGTAGAAAACGGACTAAATTATTAAACTGCCAGAATTTTTTCTCTCTCTCTCTTTATTTTTGAAGACATGGACCTCGCTAAGCCGCATTCGGTGCAGTTACAGTCACTGTGCGTATATGATGCATAACTGGGGCCTAATAGATTCTGAATTATGTGAATGTGGACAGATACAAATTACAGAACACATCGTAGAAGAATGTCCCCTTCCCGGAAACACACCTGTGTTGAATCAAGTGACCCCCAATGTCGTCGACTGGCTGAATAACCTCAGCATCTCACTTTGACCTTCACCAACTCTCTTTCACCATACGAAGAAGAAAAAGATATTTGTAGAAAAATTATAATAAAACCACTAGACCGTTAATTAGCTACTATTACCGTCGCTACAATCATCTTAATGAAAGATCATTACATTTTAATTAATGCAAATATACAATTATTCATGACATATCTTTATTATTTACATTCAATATTAAATACATTGCTGTTTTGTCTTTTTAGAACTCCATATATTTGTATTGTTGAAACTAACTTTGAGCGATGTGAAAGAGTTATCCCACTAAAATCCCCTTACTGTGGTATTCAAAGTTGAATCCTTTTATTGGGGAAACACAAACATGATCACATCACTAATCTGTTCTCATAAAACAACAAACAAAACAGTTTTAAACGTTGTTTTATGGAAATTAATTGACCGGGCAAGTTTAATTTTGCTGGCGGCCCAATGAACTGACAGCCGATTTGATTTTTTTTAAATCCATCAATTTCTTGAATCTAAAAAAATACACGAGCCACGAGCATAGACATAAAATACAAAACACGTCATATTCATACAAATTGAACGATAAATATGGCATGCTCTGAAAGCATGAAAAGGATAGCCATACCAAGCAGAATACGTGTGTATGAATGAGATAGCTATATGAACGTCCCGCGTTTCCCTGCGAAGCCCCCTCTTCCCTAACGAACTTACGAGCGAAGTAGCATCGACGTACTCGTGTACTGTCGCTATGTTGTCTTCCACACACTTATGTATTTCTGCATTCGCTATCTCACTTATTTGAATAATTGAAATAATAAGTGATTTGTGTGTACTTCGCATGAAAAGAAACTCCATGAGATTTGTTTTTTGTTCCCGAATGATTTTTACATTTGTCAAAAGCACAGGAAGGCATTTTATCCCAGAAAAGAGCTTACAGCGATGCGTTTGTGGCAGCTGGTGACAGCTTGTTCGTCAAACGAATGTTTGTGCGAGACTAAACGCAATAAATCTCAGGTATGCCACGTTGACTTAGTTTAGTACAGTCACGCGCGGTGTCTCAGTAACGTATCTACATTATTTAATTCATCTAAGGCCACGAGACTGACGGCAAAATTAAAAGTAGTCGATCAGCATATTATGATTGTATTTTGTGGAAACTTGGCTGGTTTATACAATATTTTACATTTATTAGAAAATATGTTATTTATAAAGTGCATGTTTCCCAAACAAAATAAAATATAATTGTTTGAAATAGAAAGCAGTTTCAATGCCTGCTCTTGAGTCTGCTTTTGAGTTTTGGAGTTTGGAAATTTGACGTTTTGACTTGGGACAAATGACGTTACAGTCAATTCACCTAAGGTTACAGTATTTCTTTCTTGTCAATCTGAAAGAGGGCAAAAATGCCTTATTTCAAAGTTGATCGGCCAGACAGCATTCTGGAACCAACGAATATTAATGCAATGGTTTATTTTCACGTTTTCTCATCGAAAACACTTACATATTTTGACGTGAAGCTTAATCGATGCCGGGTGTAGGGAGGCAATCGCGCCCAAATGAGCGACAGTTTCTATCGAAGTAATTTCAAACTTCAATAATTCCGCTAAAAATAGACATAGCGCCACCATCTTAGTCTAGTTTTATAGAGGAATGATGAAAGTTTGTGCCAGTACCGCTTCGGGTGGCGGCCGAACGTCGGAACTGCTCATGAGCATAGTGAACCGACGATTTTTGACACATGTCAATAAACGGGTTCATATCTCAGAGACTAATTATCCGATCCAAGTGTTGTTTTGAAGAAGAGTCTATATTATGTTACAACACATCCGTGTGTATCTCAAAAAGATACAAGTCTGTGAATTTGAAAAAGTTTGAAAATTTACCTCAGCAGAAACTTCCCAGAATAAATTATCCTTACATTTTTAACATAATCTGGCTTACCTTTAAGAATAGTTTATTTTCTTCTGGTACCGTGCAACCATCTAGCAGTCATCAGTTCAGTGGCTTCATTCGCTCCCTGCACACTTGGTGAATTCAACGCAGCCAAAATGGTTGACTGTCCTAACGCCTCTTTAATTCTCAATATATTTACCATTGTTGTCTTTCAGAATTACATAATAGTGTTTTCACAAGGAATATGGTTGATGTCACAACTTTTTAGGAAACTTTATTAGCATCTTAATCACATACTTTTAATGCACATCATATAAGCTATAAGACCATCAATGGCATTGAGTAGTTCATACATTAAATAAGTCTCATTCGGAACTGAGTCCTATTGAAATGTTCCCAAGCCTGATTTTGCAAAGAATTTGTGAGTAGCAATGTATTTTCTCCCAAATGTAATATTTTTTACATACACAATAAAAGTATAAAGCAATGGGAATCCACAGAGGCGCTACGGGTGTGTGGGTAATTTAGAGTAAAAACAATTTTAAAACAGTAAACTTACAGATTGAAACATCAAAAATAAAATCTTTGCGACATTTCACGCATATTGCCTAGAATTTTGCCAAAGTGGTTGATTACCTTCAGGAGCTGAAGCTAGCTGTGTACCAGGCATGGAGCATGGAGGAAACAATTGTCACTATTCAAAGTACATCTTTGATCGATGGTTGATATTTTAAAACCATATACGCTGTAAATTTATCAAATATGGAATTCAACCATCTTGGCACTCTCTTTGTTTGCTCGAAAATTCATCACAAAAATATGAGCATTTTTTTAACTCAAAATGTAAACAAGAAGATCTTGTTCGTATGGCTGAGCGCCAACTCTAATAATATTTAAGTCTGAACGCCTGAAAAATTGACAGATGTCTTTTTATCTGATTCGAGCTTCATGCCAAACATTTTATTCCCATCAAAATGGGTTTTGACATACACCAAAATGGCACTGGTAAGCTTGTACCAATGGAATAGATAAATTGGTACATGCACAGATAATAGGTGCTTGTCATCATTATCATCACAAGGTAAAAGACATACCACAGATAAATCTGTAGTGACCTCTCCCTTTTTTAAATAATGACATATAATCTTCCCAACAAAATATATAATAGATAAATGTACACCGTGTTCATGGGTTTTGTGGGTAAAAATGAAAGGCAATATTTGTATTTTTTATGAAATTTTATTCAAAAAGCACCAATCTACATCTTTCAAAATATGACGTAAAAAATCAGTTTTCTCTCAATCTCTCCGGTTACGTTCAGTAAAAAATAAACTGAGACAGAATCTTGAGTTGTGTCATGGCTACCATGGACACTGAGCAATTTGTTTTTAAATACTAAACATTATAAAATCCGTATAAATGTAAAAAAAATAAGTTATTGTATTCATTAAAGTAAAAACACGGGATGCTGCCATCCAATTTCTTTTTCAGATAATGAGGTTATTAATTATTTGGAATAAAAGCAGTTTGACACAGAATATTACAAAAAAAAATAGGATCTCTGCGAGCTAGATAACAAAATACTCATTAAAATTGACTTAATTCTATTAGGATTCTTGGATCCGTATGACTTAATTAATAATAAGAGTTACATTATAATTGGTATATTCATTATAGTACCTGCTTACACTGAAGCGCAAATTTAAAAAAATTCAAACAAATCATACATCGCAACTTAGAGGATAATTGATAATTCAAGGTTGCTGGGAGAATATTTGGGCGTAGAAGCTCGAGGGGGGACACTTTACGCGGTCTTTCTCCTGCTCGATGATGTCCTTGGTGGGGAGGGGGTTCTTCTCCAGAGTCTCCGTGTGCTTCAGCTTGCTGGGGTCGAAGGACGTGATGCCGTTGATGAGGTTCAGCTTTTCCTTCTCCTGTTCGATGGCTGAAATGAAACACACAAATTAATATGACTACTCGTCTGGAGCGGTCTCAGGGTGGAGTCAAATGGAAACGAAAGTGAGAATGATTACACACAATGGCCTGGAATGGCCTCTGCAGGGGTGTACAGTCTACTACTGTAGACTGTAAGGTTGTTCATATCCAAATAAAAGTAAAAAATACCACGAATTCCGATAAATTAATTTTCCTTTTTTTTTTTTTTGGGACATCCACAGTTTAACGGTCTCCTTGGACTGCATGCCCTCGGGTCTCAGAGACAGATAGAGCAGAAAATGGAACGGGATAATATGGGTGAATAAAAAAGACAGCCAGATAAATTTGCATTAAGTTTCTTTTTCCTTTATCAGTGTGAATGTTTTTAAAAATATTTTCAAATGTCACATTGAAAATAATATACAATCAAGGATAAATACAAATCATTTTATGCATGATTCATTTTAAAAGGATGACGGTAGGATTGATTCAGAATAAATAAATAAAAGTATATTTAATTCACATGTCCAGTAGAAATGACTATTATTGGTCAATCACATATACATATTCGTATTGTAGAAATTTTGAACAGTGCCAGGGAACATTTGTCCCTCTACCTGTGTCAACAACTGTGGTTAGAGGTGCATTAATGAGGGGATAATCTTTTCTACCCGGTGAGCGGGCTGCCTTTTGCTACTGTAGCGATTTTATTCTTTCTTTGTTTACATACAAATGCTTATGGTGGAATTTTGTGGCTTTTTTTGTTCTTATAGCAATCTTTTATTTAGGCACACTCACCAAGGTTAGGGAGGGAATAAGATGAGATCAATCACAAGAAAACCTGACCTATTAAGGTGGGCAAATGGTGATAAGAAAAGGAAAGATTGTTGTAGAAAACATGTAATACCAAGCTAATCCCGAATTTTCAGAAGATTTTTTTTCTGAGTCTTGACCTTTCAAATATGAAAATGTGAATACATGGTAAATATCAAAGGCTAAATGGTTGTAGGTGATAGTAATGAAATTCCGTCCGAACAAACCTTCTACGGGGGGCAGGGGATTCTTCTCAGTGGTCTCGGTGTGCTTCATGGTGCCCTTGTCAGAACTGTTCGACGCCGTCCAACAGATTTTGGTGAATCTTTTCGGCGGCCACAACTTTAAACAGCAAAACTCATGCGATCATACAAGGAACATGCGGCAAGCGGGTGACAAGCAGTGTTGAATGTGCACAGTTATCAGTCCATACATTATCGCTATTTATTCATAGTTAAAAAAATATTCAAAAAACAATAACTATTTTAAAAAAAATCAAACTTTCAAACAAAATAAACTCAAAACAAAATCATAAAAATAGACATAAAACAGATAAGTTAAGTTTGTGGTTTTTCAAACATTTGTCACATTTGACATTATCACAATTCAACAATTACCGCCATTTTGATTTTTGACATTCAAATGGTCCTCGTTAAATGCTGATTTTTTGGTCCGTTTCACCTTTTTATCAAACTGTGAGCAGCCGTCAACCATAACAGCATGACCGTTATGGTCAATGGCTGATCAAAATTTGGTAAAAAGCTGGAATGGACCTAGAATCAACATTTAACGGGGACAGTTAAAATGTCGAAAAATCAAGATGGTGGTAATCGTTCAACTGTGACAATGTCAAATGTCATGAAAGTTTGAAATAACCTGACCCAGGTCTTTGGGTATATTGAGTTACAGTTTGTACTGATGGTGTTATAGCGACAATATTTAGAATTGCTCGGTTCAGAAGGTCATATTATTGAGGGTGTGGAAAGCATTGCGCTGAGTGCATTGATATAGAATATATAAATGAGTCATCTTTTGACGCTTGCAATTGAAAAGCGGTGCGGTAATATTCCTCGATTCATGCAAAATGACATCTGATGTGATTTTAGTTGGTAGTTGTGTCGTACAGTAGAATATCGCTAATCCAGCATTTCACCGGTCTGGCACGTTTACTGATCCGGCACTATCTGAGTCAGGTTTCAGCGAGAAAAAACAATCCTCGATAAAAGTTTATTTTGGCAAACAATAGAAAAACACAGTGTTTTGTTAATATCGACATTTCTCGACTAATTTTCCAAATTCATGTGTAGAAAATATGTTATTGTAAAAGCAAAAAAAATTACCCTTTTTTCACTATTTATAATTTCCGGTAATCCGGCACAATCAGGTTTTAAATAGTGCCAGATTGTTGAGATTCTACCGTGTTTGTTAATTATTGATTTAAGACGATATGTATGAAACTTGTATGACTTTGTCGCACAAAGTTCGTTCTGAACTATTCCAAATGAAAAACGGACGTATCGAGTGTGGGTTGACAATAGATAATCATACTTCGTCTTGTAGGCAAACCGAGAGATGTGGGGTCATTTTAATGTAATCTATATCAATGACTGCGAGTTTAGTTTTAGAGACAAAAAAGAATAAAACAAATCATGTTGGTAAATTACCCTCTTTGTCAGGCAGAGGGTTTTTCTCTTGTGTTTCGGTGTGCTTAAGGCTAGTGGCGTCGAAGGCTACGATACCGTCGATAAGAGTTTTCTGAGTTTTTTCAGCGACCATGTCTAAAAAGGAAATAATAAATTAAAATGATAATAAGAAGACACTAAGGGTTAGTGGTTAGTGCTCCAAGGGGTTGAGTCCTTCATCATCCTTCTTACGATAGATTGATTGAATCTCCTTTTATTAAAGTTTTGATTACCATCCGTCTAGTTGGAAGCCGAGAAATAAGGAATTTATTCAAGTTAAAAAAGTTAGGTCACACTAAAATACCGGCTCCCAAAATTAAATCGCGAACAGTTCCCCGTTGGAGAGATTGTCCAAGATGGTGTCAAAATTGGGCATGGTTATTGATTTGAATGTATTTTTACCCTTTTGCTGTGGATGATTGAATATATTACATTAGTTTAGTGTTGAAAAAACAATTTTTATTAGCAAACACCACTGGCACACCCTTTTCGTATTAAATAAAAATCTAATTATTAAAAACTGTTATTGGAGGATTATTTTCAAAAGTTTTATTATTTTTTTTATTTACTACGGTATATTTGAATTGTTAGAATGTCAATAATTTCAACATCATTTGATTATTATTAGGGTCATTTTTTTTAACCAAACAAATAAAATGCAACTCTGCAACATTTTATTAGTGCAAAACGCCTAACCTACTTTAATTTGCCGATAGTTTAAATTCCAAGTTAATTTTAAAACAAACAAAAATTTTTATCTATGTAAATAAAATAATAAGTATAAAAGTTAGTCATTGATTATATACTAGATAAAGCCGCATGCATTTATGTGTTAATTAATACAGACCATATTATTATTAAATAGGACAAACACAATCTACTCTACAGGACATTCCCATGCATTCTATTTTATTTAATACCCACACGGCAGTGACATATTTTCAGATTTTCGTTGGTAAAATCTAACTTTATATATGGAAAAAATACAAAAAAAAATTCTCTGAATATTACGAAAAACTGAATAAAGATGGCACTGCTACATAGATATTACGGAGAGATCATTTTTGCTAATGCATTAATTCAATAAAGGAAGGGATAATTATTTGTGTTTAATTCAAAACATTTACAGTATTTGACATTTGATTATTGGTTTGAAATCTGGCACTTCTTTCGTGGTTTGTTTGAGAGCTGATAATTAAAATCGGTAAGTTTGGTGCAGTCGGCAGATTTATTGGACGCAAGCAAAAAGGATATCTCCACGTTACGTTTCCCTTGCGTGCGCGGGTACCTTGTGCCGTGGGGAGGACAATTTTTTCCTGCGTGTCGGCCCGCTTCAGGGAGGAGGGCTGGAAGGTCTCCACGCTCTTCAGGATGTCGCAGTGCCGTCTCTCCTGCGCTACGTCTAGTGACATGAGCCATGCAAATAACATGCAGTAATAAGATACAACGCTAATACATACTAATACGTGTGATAGCGTAAATTTTTGTGAAAGAAATCAGCGCTTTACAAAAAATATGGGAGTTGCCTGAATGTTGTGACATTCCAGTAATGCCGTGGCTTTCAGACAATCCTGTGGGATTCAAACAAACCTGTTGCATTCCGGCAACACCGTGGCATTCCAGCAATCCCGTGTGAGAAGACTTTACAAAAGAATTCATTCAAAATATGTTAACAGAGCGTTTACTGAATGGGAGATCAGAAAACCATATTTTTAGTAGAGCACTGATTTTGAGAATATATCTAGAATAATATGTGAAAAATAAACTAAGTGAAATTTACACCCACTAACCTGCTAATAAACTTTATGTATGATATATAGACACAAAATATTTAATATCATATCGGCTTGCAGTAAAATATCACTAAAAGTATTTTTGAAAAACTTTTTGTTGACTTTTTTTTATTTTGAGTTATCAATCATTTCTAAGATTGGCCATTTTTTACTGCAAGCCAACGATATATTTTTTTATGCACAGTTAAGTACTGTCATAATTATAATACTTAATACAAGAATAATTAATAATTTTACAAAAAATAATACTAATCCCAGGAAAGTTAAAAAAACACAAAGTAAAATAATTTAGAATACAGATAGATAAATCCAATTTTATGAAATGCATATATATATATAAAATAATACTTTTATTCCCGTGTTCATTTCCTTGATCAATTTAATCATTGCTAATTGTTGAGAAATGTTAAAACTTCTAATTAACAATTCAATTAAAATGGTTAAGAGTGCGAGACTTAGGAATAGAAAGTCAATGACTCCAACCATGAATTAGAAATAATATTTGATCCGAGAAATTGAAAGAAGGATTTTTTTTTTTTAAAATAAATAATAAAATTTAAAATGTACCCTTAAATTCTTTCAGTGACCATTTTACAAATTCTATGATTTTCAAAATGATCCACAAATAAGAATTTATAGATACTTTAGAAAATGAATAGCGAACCTGAACCTAGGAAATGTAGAATATACAAATACTAAAAATGACATTACAAACTTATAGACACGTTGTATAGCTCTCAAAGTGGTAAGCAAAAGATATGGTAAATGTTGTACTTTCGATTTTAAGCGCCATTAGAGAGCGAGATGGTGAATGTAGCAACACATAAGTATAAGAAAGACAACCTACTGGCAGTAGGTCGTTTAGTCGTTTTATACATGATCATTTTTTTATGAAGAATTTACTGGTTACTTGCCACATTTTTGTAAATATTCGAGTATATTTAAGACAATAACGTATCTATATATTTGTAATGTCATCGAGTACTGAACTATACATTAATAAACAATATACAAAATAATTTCATGCAATCTATACATTTCTAGATACATAATTTTGCAAAGTTTTCAAGGCGAGTTTAAGCTATTTTCTTAAAATCTTAAAAACTAGTGCCATTTTGCACGGAATAAGATGGCACAGTGGCTAGAGAGTGCGACATATTATAAGGTGGATGGCGCTAAACAATCATCAGGAGTTTTGGATAAAGACCTTCGGCCGAGGGCAGCACGTTCTTCTCGTTGGTGTCCACGTCCTTGAGGCACTCGTGGTTGAAGCCTTCCAGCTGGCTCTTGAGGTCGATGGCCACCTTGGGCAGGTCCTTGAGGGAGGGGCTATCTGGGCAGGCCATTTTTATTGGTATTCTGAAACAAGATAAAAAAAGATGCTGATAAAAGATTTTATTTCAACAACATTTTCCCAGAGTGGTGGATAGATACATCAAGTATCGCCCTGGTGAAAGACCACCGTTTCCAATCGAAACCTTGCTTGAGATGACTTTAGCTATGTTCGGTGACCAGATCTGAATAGCCAGGTACTTCCCAACCTTATTCTCCCCATCTCCTTCCCTCCCCCATTACATTTAACCTCGCAATATACCCCAATCGAGGATGCCAGTCTCTCTAAACGGTTGGGATTATTGTGCGGTATTCACTATAAAAAAATGTTCGAGTGAATTTCAATCGATTTTAGAATAAAAAATAATGTTCATGTTAAATTTAATCTATTTTAGAGACGAAATGTGTCAAATGTATTTTCAATTTTTTTAGTAAAAATGTTGTGATTTTTTTTTTTAGGTTATAAGTGAATACCGCACACAAGGGTCTCAAATGCTCCCAACCCTCTGGAGCCAGTGGGACTACGGCATCCCCAACTGGGGTATCTTGTGAGGCTGAAGGTAGTGGGGAAGGGAAGGAGATGGGTAATAGGAAGGTTGGGAAATACCTGGCTATTCAGATCTAGTTACCAAACACGGCTAAAGCCATTTCAAGCAACGTTTCGATTCTGAACGATGGTCTTTCGCCAGGGCGATACTTAGGATATCTACCACTCTGGGAATTAATAACGTGTTTTTAGTTTTAAAAAAAGACAAACTTTTCCTAATAACTTCGAATTATTTTTGGATTGTATTTGTTTTATTCGAGTACTAAATTTTTTTTTATTTTTTGAAAAAGTTACTTCTAGACTGGCATAATTTCGGAACGGATAATTTTTCAACTAATCGATCAATTTCAAAATGGATCTTCATTATGACCGCTACGATAGTTTTAAACAATCGAAACTAGATGCAGCAGAGACTTTGCCAAAAGTCTAACATGTTTCGAGAATGCTGAAATTCCACGTGATAATAAATTGAAACATCTTTATAACCGGTTAGTGTCTGAGGGGACAAACGCGACGGATTCCCATTAGGGTGTCGTAGGTTCAATTCCTCTCCTAGCTTAGTCCTCCATCATTGCACGAGCAACATCTTCCGCGTATTATGATGGCAGTAGGAGTTTTTCAAACATTGTCAGGTTGTTCGTAACCCGAGAATGTCTGAAACCTTTTGTTAGGTTGGTTTATTTGCATTCGGGATAGTTTTCACGGCTGTGATTGGCTGGACAATTAATTTGGGATTCGAATGTGGGTTGGCTGACTGACTGGGTTGGGATGCTTGGGTTTTACGTGGGTTAGGGTATCGGACAAAGGAATTTTATAAACCTAAATTAAAGGTGAACGCAGAAAAATTCCATTAATGGAGGACTGAGCGCTGTTGCCGCAAATGAAAAAAATGTCCAAAGAAGCAAAGCTAGCAGTCCACAGTGGAGTGCTTATACCAACCCTGATGTATGACAGTGAGGCATGAAACTGGCAGAGGAAGGATAAAAGTAGACTGCATGCTGTAGAAATGAGATTCCCGAGGCATATGTGTGGTAAAACCACGAACCGACCGTGTTAAAAATGTGGATATCCGGAAAGAATGCAAGCGTAATGAATAGGATTAAGAAAGATACGCTAAGACAGTTTGGCATGTAGAGCAGATGAACGAAGAAAGGAGTGTGAGAAGAATACATGACGCTTAAAGTGAGTGGAAGAAGAAGTCGGGGATGGCCGAGGAAGACATGGCACGATCAAGGGAATCAAATACTTAATTCAGGCATGTCAAGAGCCAGAATAACAGAAGAGTATGAATGAGACAATGTATGAATGTGAATGAAGCAAAGAGTGTGTGCCAAGACAGAGTTGTATGGAGGTCCATCCTCTCTGCATACCCCAGCGGCGAAATTGCGTGATGGTTACTTAGATAAAATTAAATAAATAAACAAAACCACTTTTTTGTTGTTGCTTTTTTTTATGTCTTTTAAGATCGTTATATTGTCAAAATGGTTACACAATAAAAGCTGCTAATAATAATAAAATATAATTACATTTGTGGGGGCAAGTTTCATATGCCAATCGATCGAAGCGTAAGATATATATTTTTGTAATGTCAGTTCCCATTGACCCGTTCCTAATATTGAACGTGCGAACGTCCTACAGATTAATGGGAAGCTGCCATCAGGCTTTGTACCTAGCTTTAATTATTATAATAAAGTTATTAAAAATCAGATTTAAGAAGAAAAAAAACTTACATATATTAATTCCTCGTTAAGATAACACACTTCCGTTCTCACGAGAGATTCAAGGTTTCCAAAAGTAATACAAAAGAAGAAAACTACAATTTAAGTATTTCAACTGAATTTCAGAGTCAATCTATTGAAAAAACGCATTTGTAATTGTGCAAATGACATTTAGAAGCAAATTGCTATAGAAAATATCTGCAGTGATGCTAATTAGTCGTGTACACTTGCAGGCGATACTTTCCCTAGATAACACGATTTAAAAAATATATCTAAAGCATGACAGAAAGCAATTGCTTTTGGTGTAATTTAAAAAATGGTATGCAATCAACCGTTGTTTACCTAGATATTGCATAAGAATTTCCCACACTATAAGTAAACAATACATATACGAGTCCCAACTGCTCCCAACCGCCTGGAGTCACTCCAATTGGGGTATGTTGTGAGGCTGAAGGTAGTGGGGAAGGGAAGGAGATGGGGAAAAGGAAGGTTTGTAAGTACCTTGATATTCAGATCTGGTCACAAAAAACAGCTATATAGTCTATTTCAGGAAACGTTTCGATTCTGAATGGTGGTCTTTCACCAGGGCGATGCTTGGAGTACCATATCTACCACTCTGGGAATTAATAATGTGTTATTAGTTTAAAAAAAGACGAATTAATAACTTGTAATTTTATAGGAATGTATTTGTTTTATTCAAATACAAAAACTAGTTCCATTTAGTTTTTGCAAAAAAAAATAAAAAATATCGTAGGTAAAAAAAACTGCATAATTTTAATTACATCGATTTTTTGCACACTTTATTGCTGTTGGATTTGGATTGGAATCCAGATGGACAACACTAAGTGAAAATTAAAAGGTGCCGATTGTTGGCAACCCTGGGTATGTATGAGCAACACACGGCAACAGGGCCAACAGGTGAAGGAACTTTACGGAGTTGATTGGTATGGGGGGCGCGCGCGCCCGGCCGTGGCGGATATCCGGATCGCGAGACCGAATTATTCATTATTTTATCGGCTGGCAACACTGTCTGCCCAACCGACCCCAGACAGCACTTCCAAATTCAAAATCTAGAATTTTAAATTGGCGAAAGAACAGTACCAAAAAACCTGCAAAATGTTGCCATAACGACGCTGGAAAGGCAAAAAGGCTGAAGCGAAACTTTGGTCAAAATGAGTTAAATATGCATTTTTGATCAGTTTTCTTTTCTGCGTCGAATGCTCTGACTCTCGTTTGATTCTGAAGACTTTTTGTGGCCCTTCAGCCATCTAACGTATATTTACCATTTGGGAGAAGGCTCGACTCGAGCGACACAAGTTTGGGACTTTTTTTTAGCTTTTTGTCGCTTCAGGTAACTCAGTTAGTGCATTGAGTTGTCTGATGACTTTTTTTTCCAAAATCCAACCAGGTACTGCAGACTTACGAATTTTGTTGTAAAACAAACAAAAAATAGTGCTCTGGTGTAAACTTCCCAAAATGGCGCTTCAGCCTTTTTGCCATTCCGGCGACGATGAATATTTTCGTACGTAAATATTTTGACTGATTACTTTTGTATATTCAAAGGTAGATAGATAGATAGATATTTGTATCGTAAGTTAAGAAATAATTAATTTTAATGTTCAATTCTTATATTATTAACGCTGACTGGAATAATGTTTTTTTTCTAATAAAGCAAATTAATTTGTGGTTTGACATTATAAATTAAATGTTAACAAAGATTTTTTAAATGTCTCAGTGTCATTAATATTTTAAGTTTTATATACAAGAATAGGCTAATGAATGATTTATGAATACTAATTATATCATATATCTAGATGCGTGCACTCCATAAAGGCACATAAGCACTGCCTACCCTGCGGTACTCGCATACAAATATGTATAATATTGAATTAAATAATATATTTTTTTAATATATAATTCAGTTGAATTAAATTTAATATTTTTATTATTTAGTTCTGCAATTTTTATATTTTAGTGACAGCTGTTTTGACGTTTAAGGCCATCATCAAACTGAACTAACAGTCTTAGACGCAGAAAAGCAGTCACTAAAAACAAAAAAGCAGAACTAAATAATAATAATATTAATTCAACTGAATCGCACATTTAAAAAAATGGAGTTCTACAAATTGAACACTAAAACTATAAATAATACGAAATTATTACAAAAAGAAATTGCGCACCACCGGCCTTCATACACAACGTGTCAAAAGCAGTAACTACATATGCTCAAACGTTGCCAACGTCAGAGTGGATTATTATATGTTGACTAGACTACACAAAATATGTATGCTGTGAGCTGTTGCGCATTCAAGTGGCTCGTTTGTGTTAGTATCTTTGTTAGTTTCTAAGGCAATTGCTTTTACAGATAAAATTCAATAGCAATCAGTGATACCGGTTGCTGGTTACCTATCTCTATTATAAATTAATCCACTGTTTTTCCTAATCAAAAACTCTGTGCACGCCACTGCATATATCATTTACAGTTTGGTCATTATTTATACCAAGTTGTACGAATAATCATTTTTAAAACGGTTTTCTCTACGGGATCATAACATATGCATTATAATTTAATAAAATATTTATTAAACTGTTTAATAAACGGACATATTTTTTCATTGGTAACAATCATAAATTATATCCGGCAAACGTTATAATTAATAATCGTTTAATTTTATACACGCACCATTTTAATTGCACGCATAGAGAATTATTACATGGTTCTAATTAATATCCATTTTCATTGCGTACATAAAGAACTATTTTAATGATATAAAGAATCGTCCAGCTATGCGTCTTAAAGTTTTCTTTGTAGGCAAATTTAAAATGATGTTTCAAATCGTATTAGAGAAATTATTTGAATATTTTTTTTATTTCCAAGCTAACCCAGATTTGTCCAACGCTTTTTTCGCGGACAAAAATTTGAATGAACTGAACAGAAATATTCACCATTAATTTCCTTTGAAATACGAATCGAATTGATGATAATAATATGTACGGCCTCCGTGGTCGAGTGGTTAATATGGTCGATTGCAAACACAGAGGTAGCGGGTTTAAATCCCAACGTGCGCAAATAAATTGTAATTGATTAATTCGTGTTGTTTCACAATAAATTCATTAAATATAGAATATTTGCGGCACGTTCCAGCGTAGTGGATACTTTTTAGTATCGCCCTGGTAAAATATAACCATTCAAAATCTAAATGCCTGAAACTTCCAGGTACTTCCCAACCTTCCTATTCCCCATCTCCTTCCCCTCTCCGCTACTTTCAGCCTCACAACATGCCCCAATTAAGGATGCCATAGTTTCACTGGCTCTAGACGGTTGAGGGAGCAGTTGGGACTCTTGGGCGGTATTCACTATAAAAAATAAATAAAACGAATCTGAATAGCCAGGTACTTTCCAATTCTCATCTTCCCCATCTCCTTCCCCTTTCCACTACCTTCAGCCTCACAACATACGCTAATTAGGGATGCCATAGTCCCACTGGCTCCAAACGGTTCAGAGCAGCTGGGACTCTTGTGCAGTATTCAAATATAAAATGGTTACCAAGGTCCTGACTATCTGACAGTGTCCTTAAGACGGACTGACTCCAGCATATATTGTGAAAAAATAAAATAGTTGTTGACAGCGAAAAATCACGGAATGTAATTTGCTTTAATCCACCCATTTCGAATATAGAATAATGTCTGCTAAAATACACATTATACGTAGGAGTTTTATAGGTAGGAGTTTGAAAAAAAAAGTAGATAAACAGACTGTTGATAAATAAGAGTGGCAGAGCAGGCGGGCGGCGGTACTCGTGGTACTTGGCAGTGTTTGCAACTTTATGGCATTAGATTATTTCACTATTATGTTGGCTTCCTGCTGATTGGCACGGAAACGCGATCACCTGTTATAACGTTGCATTTAACAGGTGTCCCGGACTTGGTAGGCGTGAAACTGCCGGATAGGTACAAATTATTACATCCAACCACCGAACTGACAATACCTAGAAGCGTGATCTTTACCGATCTGAAAGAACACGCTTGTCGTCAGTTTACTCGATACATATTATAACGTTTCGACTCCTAGGCCCCAGACGGGCCAATGAATTTAATTATCCGCTCAAAAAAGAATTTCGACATTTGAAATTTTTTGATCAATTTCACCAGAAATAAGAAGAAAAAAAATGGTCACTTTGGGCACACGGACACGCCCACAACACACTTCTATCGGTTTACATTTTCAGTGGCGTGAGCAATATTCAATTGCGCATTGTTCTGTGTTTCAAATAGATATTATAGGGTTTCCAAACTTCTTTATTCCCGTGTTGTTTTAGACCTCGTACAATTTATACAGCCTTCATTTATAATAGCTCCGTTAAAATCTCTCCCTAGCCACGCGTGTAATAAAAAGATTGCTCTTCGACTCTCATATCCTTAAATTCAATATACCATATTTGTGTTGCTTGATTTTCTGAATATACATGTTTTTGCTAATTTTCTTTTAAAAAATATCCTTATTAAAAATTCATTTCCTAATATTGAACAAAAAATATTAACACTAAGCTGACTAGGTGAAATTTAAAGTGCGAGTCGTCCAACCATGGGTAATGTCAGGAAAAGCTTTTCACCATAATCCGTCTCTTATCGAGCGATGAATCACCTTCAGATATATAAATCCCTGCTCTTGTACTAAAAATTTCGAAAGCCCATTATGAAATTTGCTCGCATGCTCTAAAATCTAACTATAAAAAAACATAAATAAATCCCAAAAATAATTTTGCCAATATCATGTCCTCTTGAGTGCAAAACTGTATCTTTCTCCAAACTATAATTAAAATAATTGTTTTTATCTGATGTGACCTGCCAAGTAAATATGCTTCGAATGTTATATTTTAAAAATTTGTTTATAGTGAAGTGAATACCGCACAAGAGTCCCAACTGCTCCCAACTGTCTAGAGCCAGCGAGACTATGGCATCCCCAATTGGGGTATGTTTTGAGGCTGAAGGTAGTGGGGAGGGGAAGGAGATGGGGAAGAGGAAGGTTGAGAAGTACCTGGATATTTAGATCTGGTCACCAAACACGGCTATTTAAGTAATTTCAAGCAACGTTTCGATTATGAATGGTGGTCTTTCACCATGGCGATACTTACGAGTATCTACCACTCTCTGTACATAATATAATAAATATATATTATATGGAGCCTAGGAATTAAGATTTTTTACCAGCGCCCTTCAGGTGATTTTTGACATAAACGGCGCAATACAAATGAATACTGGAATTAATTAAGGCTCTAAGTGCCAAAAAATTAACAACTTTTTTTTTTACGGAATCGTATTTTATGATGTAAATAAAATACGATTCATAAATAGAACATATATACTTTGTTTTTAACCACTTTTTTATTTAATATTTTGTCTACCGGTTTCGGAAGTACCCTTCCATCATCAGGACAATATTAAATTAATCTTTAGACCATCTCTTCTGGAAGAAACATATGTGGAGATAAATTCTGTACACGATCAAAAATGTATGTTTTGAAGTATCTGGAGAATGTATATTACAATATAATCAGGATGTATTATAAATATGGCAACCACAAAGTTAATGCTTTTTGTTTGAAAATATAAAATACGATTCATTCAAAAAAACTTTTTTTTTTTTTTGACCTTAATTAATTCCAGTATTCAAATGATCCAAATATTACTATTAAAGCGGAGCTCTCGGCGGCAGGAGCATATGACTTCATTTTACCTTTAAAGGGGGCTCTTTGCCCTGCCTGCCCACGCCCTGGCCGAAGCCCGGAGTGAGACAGGTGCACTCTGTACGGAGCAATATAATCAGGAGTGTATAAGTCAGGTGATTCACCTGTCTGTGTCGGGGCAAATCTATGTATTTATATAATTGTACAAAAAATGCAAAGACTTTACACAATCAATACTGAGGAGGACATTGTAAATGAACGTAAAGAAGTGCCGCAGAATGAGAACTGCACGAAACGTAAACTGAACGCGTTTCCGCACGTGATTACATTATCAACATAGAATTTTTTTGATGTTCCAGTAAGTCTAACCGGCTGAAACTTCCCGACTTCTCCACAATAGTGGAAATAAACAATTGAACATAACCGTTGGATATGTAGAGGGTGGTATGTTAGCGGAAAACGAATAAGTATAATTTACAACTTGTGATGACTGAAAAAGTACCCGGGACCCTCGTGTGTTTTAGATCATTTTTTGAAGCTTGTCCGTATTTATTAATTAATCATTTTATCTTATTTTAAATGATACATATGATATAGTTGTATTCAAAGTACATCACCTGTATCCTCAATACTAATTTAAATCACCTATTTAATTAAAAACCCCAAGAAATTATGGTGCTGGGTGAAATTCCTATCCACTTCCTCATTACTGTATCCTCAATACTAATTTAAATCACCTATTTAATTAAAAACCACGAGAAATGATGGTGCTGGGTGAAATTCCTATCCACTTCGCCAAGTATTGAACTGATTCGAAATATATTACTTCATAAAAGTGGTCCAGCAAACTTCAGTAAATGATATACTGTAAAAGAAACCTTAATATCAATTTTAAAAAGGTGTAAATTTTCTTCAGTCACATAAGGGTCAAACCAACGATTAACAGTCCAACACCTAAATTGGCAAAGAATAAATTAATCAATATCAAACCTTTGCGGAATTGAATTCTAGACTGAGAGTCAAGTGTATTGACCAATACACCACAGAATGTTTACTTACTAACTAACTAACCGCCGTGCAGTTTCCCCCAAGGGGGTGGGCATAGAGGATGGACGGCCACACCCCTCTGTGTTGGCACACGCTCCTTGCTTCATCCACATTCAAACATACTCATCTTTTATTCCGAGTTTATCATTCCTGTTCCGAAGGGGGGGTTCAATGTCACCCCGAACAAAAGTTTTGTGCGATATCTGAGATAAAGATTACTGAAATATCACGAATGTATGCAGTCTTCATTTAAATGACTTATAATCAAATCATTGATAATTGCATTCTCATTCAATGTGAATAAATTAAAATCATTCAATAAATGTGAGCACCCATAAAGGTTTTTTTTAAAATATAATATAGCGATACGATAATCCTGAACACGGTTTTTTTAATAAATAAAACGCTATAAGCATTTAGTTAACGGATGTGGTTTCTGCGTAGAGTACTTGTAGATAATATTAAAAAGTCCCACCTTTTTACTGATAAGTGAATTGCAATTAACTTGTCAAATGCCGACAGCCCGTACTGATAAACCTGGACGATTTTGATAGAATTTCTAGAATATTATAAATCCCGAGAAACGTACAACGGAGACAAATTGCTGCGGAGATTTTTCGTTCTATTCTATGAAGTATTATTTCTTTGGGCGAGTGGAAGTCGTCATAAGTTCCCCTTCCCAGAGGTCACAATATTACGATTCATCTAGCTTTACTACCCGACTTGGCTGAGAAATTTGTTTTTTTCACTTCAGCCGAGTTTCAACGCTATTTTTACAAAATATTATTTTCTTGTTGAAAAATATGGAACATACAATTTGGATTTTTTTTGTCGCAATTGTTTATTTTTATAGTGAATACCGCACAAGATTCTCAACCGCCTGAAGCCAGTGGGACTATGGCACCCTCAGCTGGGGTAAGTTGTGAGGCTGAAGTTAGTGGGGGAGGGAGGGAGGGGATGAAGAAGAGCATGACGAAGGTTATGCAGTACCTGCCTTTTGTCAAATCTGGTCACCAAACACATTTCAAGCAACGTTTCGATTCTGAATGGTTTCTGGCATCATGAAATTTGCACCGCTTTTCTGTTTTGAGAATTTGTTGGTCAATGCGAATCGCAACGTCATTTCCAACATGGGCTTTGAAATATTCAATATTTTTCAGAGTGGTAGATACTCAAGTGAAAGACCACCATTCATAAACGAAACGTTACTTGAAATGGCTTTAGTCGTGTTTGATGAACAGATCTGAATAGCCAGATATCTCCCAACCTTCCTCTTTCATCTCATTCAATCAGCTAAATTCTAAATAATTATGATATGGTGATTGTGCCCTGCCACAAGTGACCTGCCAGGTGAGTATATTGCTGTAAATTTATATAAACTAAGAATTAATATTAAGTAGAAATTAAGATTTGTACAGCGCCCTCGAGGTGATTTTTCACAAAAACGGCGCTATACAAATTATCCAAATATTATTATTATTCTTCTCCCCACTACCTTCAGCTTCACAACATACCCCAATTGGGGATGTCATGGTCCCAGTGGCTCAATATGGTTGGGAGCAGTTGGGACACTTGTGCGGTTTTCACTATCAACAAAATAAAAGTGTGCTTACACTAAAATACATAACTCTTTGTGTATTGGAAAAATGAGCTCATCGTTGAATGATAGAATTCTCGATGAGAAGAAAGGGAGTCTGTAGAATAGTTAGATGTGGGGGGAGGGGGCTCGTCTCAAGGACGACTACATCTACCTTCATCTCGCTTCTCCATTGTCCCCGCTCACACATTATTATAGTACAGGTGTGTACGTAGAATTTCATCATCGACTCGTTGTACGAATACAGCGCGCGTTCTGAGCACCGAACGATGTAGGAATTTCTATTATGATCTCAGAGAATACCTCCTTCAAGTGATCGGGCAATCATCATTTTATCGTATGATGTATTACGAGGAACGTGTGTTGGATAATTCAATACGTAAAATGCAAAACGCGTTAACTAATGTCGTAAGGCGCTATATCCTCGCTTTGAGGGTAGCAGACCGGAATATTTAATCACAAAGGAATTTAAAAAACCTAAATTAAAGGTGGAAGCAGACAACTCCATTGACGAAGGACTGAACGCTGTCGGCGCAAATAAAAAAATGTCAAAGCTAGCAGCGCACAATGGAGTATTTATACCAACCCTGATGTATGACAGTGAGGCATGGAACTGGCGGAGGAAGGATGAAAGTAGACTGAATGCTGTAGATATGGGATCCCCGAGGCGTATGTGCGGTAAAACCACGGATGACCGTGTTAAAAATGTGGATATCCGGTAAGAATGCAAGGCTGATGCAAGCGCAGTGAATAGGATTAAGGGACGCTTTGATGGTTTGAGCATGTGGAGCGGATGAAGAAAGAAGGGAGTTAGAGAAGAATATGTGACAGGAAAGTGAACGGTAGAAGAAGTCGGGGACGTTCGAAGAAGACACGGCACGATCAAGTGAATCAAATACTTGGATGAATGTGAATGAAGAAAGGAGTGTGTCCTCTCTGCCTACCCCTTCGGGGAAACGGCGTTATGGTTAGTTAGTTATATATATTTTTATAGTGAATATCGTACAATTGCTCCCAACTGTCGTGAGGGAGTGGAACTATGGCATTCTCAATCGGGGTATGTTGTGAGGCTGAATGTAGTGGGGAGGGGAAGGAGACGGGGAAGAGGAAGGGTATGCAGTACCTGGCTGTTCAGATCTTGTCAGCAAACACGGCTCAAGTCATTTCTGAAGAAAATATTTCTGCTTCATAGTTAACATTAACGAAAAATAGTTTAATAAATATAACAATAACAGAAGAGTATAGGCCAAGAAAGAGTTGTATGGCGGTCCATCTTTTCTGCCTACCCCTGCGGGCAAACAGCGTGATAGATACTTTAGTTTAGGATAAACTAAAATTTCATTTAAAATTCACAGTTGCTATTCACAGTTATTTAATTGAAACGATATGTTTACGCAATTAGCCCAATTTAAACTTTTTTTCAAGGTGGCCAATATTAAAAAAAGCTTCCATAATCATGGCAAAGACATTCGAATCGATAACCCGTCGAGTTCATGACACTACTAGGTATTCATATCGACCATCGCCCACTAACGGACTCGAATACAAAGCGGCCGATCTGAGAATCACACCAACTCACAACATCCAGCCACATTAGCATTGTCAGGCCTCCGATGCCGCTAGACGGGGTAAACATATACTCGTACACATAATCCGATGCCCGATGCACGGCCGATGTCTGATATCGTGATGGCCGATGTCCGATCGCATTAGCATGGCGACAGGTACGCCGCTCAAACAGACAGGATATAAATGCATTGTCACCTGCATACTGATAACACGCTCAACAATGGCTGTTGCGGAGTAAAGCGTCAAAAGAATTAAGCTTTCTTACGCACAATGCACAGACAAGAGACATCCTCGCCGGAAAGGCAAAAGGGCTGAAGCTGAAACATCATTTTGGGAAGTTTGTTTTGCAATAAAATTCATAAGTCTTCAATTCCTGGTTGGATTTTGAAAAAAAAGTTAACTCAATTTATTTTTTTACGTGATCACCGCACAGAGTCTCAACTGCTCCCAACCGTCTAGAGCCAGTGAGACTATGGCATCCCCAATAGGAGTATTTTGTGAGGCTGAAGGTAGTGGGGAGAGGAATGAGATGAGGAAGGGAAAGGTTGGTTGGTTGAAGTACCTGGCTATTCAGATCTGGTCACCAAACACGGCTAAAGCTATTTCAAGCAACGTTTCAATTCTGAATGGTGGTCTTTCACCAGGGCGATACTTGGAGTATCTACCACTCTGGAACGTGCCGCAAATATACTATATTTTATTTTACACCAATTAAATGTGTTATTACTCATATCAATTAAATAAAATTTATTTGCGCACGCCGGGTTCGAACCCGCGACCTCTGGATTCGCAGTCGAGCGTCTTACCACTCGACCATGCAGGACTGAATGCTCTCACTTAGGTTACCTGAAGCGACAAGAGGAAAGATATGGGGAAGAAAAAGGTCGGGAAGTACCTGGCTATTCAGGTCTGGTCATCGAACACGGCCGAAGCCATTTTAAGCAACGTTTCGATTCTGAATGGTGGTCTTTCACCAGGGCGATACTAGAGTATCTAAGATGAATTAAATAATGTAGATACGTTACTGAGACAACGCGCCTGGTTGCACTAAGCCAAGTCAACGAGACATACCTTCGAAACACGCTTCATATAGCTATCTCTTCCGCACACACATTTTCTTTGAATGGCTGTCCTTTCCATAAGCGAGTGAAACATTTAGTGGTGCAACCTCGGAGAAACAATGTATGGAGACACAGCTAATTGTTTTTACCCAACCTACACAAACTTGCGATAAATCACTTTCTCCGGGTTTTTATGCCGTACACCATGAGAGAGAAAAGACAACAAAATACACACACCGCTTCTATGTACTGTCGCGATGATCTTGGGCTTCCTGGGTCACCGCGGGACTCCGCCCACATTTTATATTATGCCACTAAACTTGACACAACTAAACGGTTTTTTAGGTTATATGCTGTATTTTTTGTTAATAACAATACTGTGAAAAAGTGGTTATGCGAATAAACAAAAACATTATGTCGATATGTGATACGAATGCATGTATAAATACCCTAGCATTGGTCTTAGCCACGTCCAGGTACGCCGAGTCCGGTAAAAATCATCAAAAACTGACTACACTGCCTTGGATAGATACCACTCAATGTACTCTAAGGGTGCAACATTAGTGGTTGTACATTTTTGGTAAGATTTGTATGAATATGACGTGTCTTGTATTTTATGTCTATGATTTAACCTACAAACTTGACAGTATTTCAGGGTTTCAAATGAATCGGCCTTTTATTGTTACTAATAGCGAAAAGGTAGTTGATGAGTCAGCGACTAATACCACGTACGCGATATATAGAACTAATCAAACGTGACTAAAGTCGCAATATCGCATCGGTCACGGTTGTTTTGATTAAAATTAGCCAAGTCGGAAATGAGTCCATTGTGAAATATTATAATATATAGTAGGGTGTTTGAATTGTTATTGTAGACCCACTTTGATCATGTGAATAATGTTCATTCTACATGTCAACATTTGAAGGACATGGCCTACTTTAATAAATAGTCCATGTGAAAAGAAATAATTCCTCAAACAGACTTGGACTTATAAATAAATTATTTAAATAGTTTAACGTGTTCATGGATTAGATCATTAGATGATAATACTTCTGGGACTTGATAACAAGGACCTATTTATCGATACATCTCTACATCGTAATTAAAAATAAACTAACTCATCAGGGGATACACTTAGACGCTATAAAGAAGGTATCGCTTTCGCAATTTATTTATAAATTAACAGACTAAAGTCCAATTATGAAAGACATAAAACACGAAATGGAAAAAAGGGCAACAGAGAAGGAATAGCATTTACATAATAATAAATGAAGCGATGACAAAAATAGGGCAAAATAAACATAAGAGAGAGCATTCTAGCCATGGTCTAGTCAAAGTTTTGGTAACAGTCGTAAAGAATGACAAAAATCATTTAGACTGGTACCAAACAATTTAAGACCATGGCTTGAGGTAACAAGTCTTGAAATTCTGGACATTGGAGAATTATACCCATAATTAGTATTGTGATGGTTGAGGAACAGCAATTCATTGTTTCTGAGTCTACGGCAAGGAATATTGAATTGGGTAAGTTGCAACAGAGAAGGTGAGTCAATAAAACAATTAATAATTTTGTAAATGAAAATTAAATCAAGCAATCCTTTGATTATGTATAAACTTTGGCGGCCTCCGTTGCTCGACTACGAATGCAGAAGTCGTGGGTTCAAATCCCGGCGTGCGCAAATACTTTTTATTCAATTAAAGCGTTATTTCACATTTAATTTGTATAAAATTGTATATTTGCGGCACTGCACAGAGAGGTAGATACTCAAAGTATCGCCCTGATGAAAGACCGTCATTCAAAATTGAAACGTTGCTTGAAATGGCTTTGGCCGTGTTTGGTGACCAGATCCTTAATAGCCAGGTAGGTACTTCTCAACCTTCCTCTTTCCCCTCCCCTGTACCTTCAACCTCAGAACATACCCCAACTGGCTATGCCATAGTCCTACTGGTTGCAGTTATTATTACAATTATTGGGACTCTTGTGCGGTATTCAATATTTTAAAAAATAAACCTGTTTTCTTGTAATTTTAGTAATTCTGTCAATGTATACACATTGGACCAACCTTGAAGTAACAATATATGGAGAGAGAGAGCTAATTACTTTAAGCCAACACAGATTTGGGATAAATCACTTTCTCCGGGTTTTTACGTCGTACACCATGAGAAAGAAAGAGACAATTTTTTTCCCGAATTATCACACCGCTTTTAAGTATCGTTAGAATGTTCTTCGTGTCCCGCGTCTCTGTTGACTCACGACGTTATGATACGCGAAATAAATTGACATAACTCAACGGTTTATTAGGTTACATGTATTTTTTTAACAATACTTTGAAAAATTGGTAATACGAATAAACAAAAACATTATGTCGACATGTGCTATGAATGGATGTTTAAATATCCTAGTCCTAGCCACGTCCCAGGTCTAGCCGAGTCCGGTAAACCTTGTAAAAACTGACTACAGCTCTCTCCCTTGTATATTATTGCTCTGAGAGACCAACGATCAATATTACACCTGATTATAAAATATCGTAGACTTTTATTAGGCGGTCATTTCGTGCTAATCGGGGAATAATCACTGCTTTATATTATGTTTTAACTGTTATTTAATTATAATAATTCATGTACCGGGTGATGCAAAAGAAAGGTGAAGAGATGGCATTAAATTTTGTAGTGAATTAGCAGGTTATCGCAACCCTAGTCAGACTTAAAAAATAAGACTCGAAATGTTGTGGTTAGTTTCTTCCGAGCAGTTTGAGGTAGTTAGTTAATTCATACCATTTCACAAAGCATAGGTTATGATTAACAATCTGTGGTACAAAAACATCACTGGGTACATCTTGTTATCTGTAGGATCGTAGAATAGATAATGCAAGAGGAGTCATTTTAATCGAACGAGATTATAACACTGCCACACCTACCTCCTTTAGTCGATTACTCACAGTTCGACAAATATATAATATACCTGTGCTAAATAATACAGAACAGGTGATGATAATGCGTCGCCCCGAAAACAAAAAAAGGGTGACAATTAAAGAAATACAAACATTCTTTGGTTACGAATAACCTGACAATATTTGAAAAACTCCTACTGCCATCATAATAAGCGGAAAATGTTGCTTGTGCAATGATGGAGGACTTGGCTGGCATATGAATTGAACCCACGACGCCTGGATGTGAATCCGACGCGTTTGTCCACTCAGCTACTAACCGGTTTTTTTGTCATTTTCATAAGTAGTGTGGCTTTAGTTCTTAACCTTACCCTTACTGTGCTAAATTATTATTCACGTTCCGGTGCTGTGTAATCATTACACAGGTTAAAATTTGCGATTTTAAATCCGAAAAATAATAATATTCATAGCCAATCCATACATTTTTACTACTTTTAAAAATCTATTTTGCCATGTATAATTCTCATTCCTCTTTATTTTTTATGAAGAGGTGATGAAGTAGTAATAATGAAATCTCAGATACAAGTTACTAGTTATAAGTTATACTCAGTAGTAAGTTACAAGCCATAAGTCCTTATTGTAAGTCACTAGTTGAAAATATTAATAGAGAAGTTGAGTGAAAAATATTATGACTTTAAAAAAATATGTGCATGTAGATCGAAAAACACAGATTCTGAATATATATGTATATTTCCATATTATTATTCCCAGAATTAATAAACCCTTCTTGAAAATTAGTTAAAACGCCATAAAATAGAAACGCTTCATATTAGTCGAACGTCAAATGTACCGTTTTCGTACGATGCGATGCCGCGAAGTAAATGGCGGTGAACCATTTTTTACGTAAAATTTCATTTCTTGGAATGATTGTTAATTGCAGTAATGCTTGTATTTTTACACATTAGTACGATGCAATAGCAAGACGTATTATCTCCTGACATTTTATAAGGTTTTGTTAAATTAAAAGCGGTAAAATTGAAGAAAAAACACAAAATAACAAATATGCAACTGACAGCTGGATAACGACAATGTGCGATGTCAAATATAAGTACCGTGTGGTGCCCCTTCTGAACGTACAAAACGCGTCACGCACCCACCCTGCTCATTCTGAGATATTGCCGTTTTGGCGGCGTGTACAAAAATTCAAACTTTGAGAATTAATTTAACTATAAAAAACTAACTTAAAAAAAAAAAAAAAATACCTATATTTAAGTTTGAAGGTGGATATTGATAAAAAAATATATAAAAAATGGACTCAACTTCCTTATTGTAAGCCATTAGTAATAAATCTTAACTGTAAGTTTTTAGTTATAAGCTTAAGTGATAAATTATAGGTTAGATGAATTAATTTGTAAAGCGCCCTTGAGGTGATCTTCCCACAAAAACGGCGCTATAATAGTAATCCATTTATTATTATTAATCGCTTAAATTAATCGTATTTGAAGAAAAAAATTTAAAAAAATTCTATAAAATCTGAAGACAGTATTTATGATGGTTATACATTAGAGTTATTAGAAGCATTGTGTAGCCGTTACACATCATAGTTAAGGAAAGGTTAAGAAACACTCGGTGAGGTTGTCCATATCGTGTAGATCGTTTTTTAAGCGCAGCATTATCAGATGCCCTTCATTCTCTTAGTTATTTTACGGAATATTCTAGGTAAGGAAACGTTGCATTCTACAGCTCCCCCAGTGACGTAGACGTTTCACTTCTTTCCGCTTATTTTCCTCGCAGTCATTCGCATGGCCAAAAAAGGCCAGACTTCCTTATCGGGGCAGCGAGCGCCGGTTCGTGCGGAGATTTCTAATAGCCGAGTGTTTTCGTTGCCGCCAACAATAATGATAATATAATTAAGATTGCGGCTGAATCTGCGAGGAAAAACTGCGAAGTGAAGCGGTGAAACGGTTCCAAGGCGGGTGAACTCCCGGAAGATTCCCACGAGTCAATGGGAAACTGCTCACCGCGAATATTAATTTATTCACGGATCAGGAATATGATAATGAAATGCCGCGACGGATAAACGCTTTGGAAAGTATAAGATAAAAATGTAGGTGGTGTAATGATCGCGATGCGACCGACAGAACGCTCCTTGGGTAAGGCGCCCTCTTGTTCGGGGATGTAGAATAAAATATAATCACTTTCACTTGAATACCTTCTATTGGAAGAATTTATATAATATTAATAATTAAACCTTTAACTCAGAGATTCTCCACCTTCTTTGGCATTTTTTCTAGAGCCCCCGCCCATTTTTTTTTACTTGCCATCTGTCGCGTTCGCGGTTCCAGTAACCGGTGACCACCGAGGAACCGGTTATTTATCCAGATCTTTTTGGAACCGGTTCCCGGTGTTTCTTCGAAAAGTGCTAGCAAATCGACAAAAGTTCCTAGCGAAAAAAGTACTAGTCGGTAGAGATTTTAAAGTGAAAGGAACTGGAACAGGTTTCTCGCCCAAAAAACACGAAAAGAACGTACAACCGTTCCAGTCTCAAACACCCACAAGAGGGCGTTATCGCCCACGTTGAGAACCTATGCTTTAACTGAACATGGTTTACTACTGCACGGGAGTGCGATGAGAATAGGAATGAATAGGGGTAGTAATATAATAGTAGATAGTGTCTTTACAGAAATGCTCTGCTTTTATAACTGCATGGTTAAACTTTAAGTATCAGAGTCCAAACATGTGGTCTATGGAATAATACATGTTAAATAGAATTTTAGAAAGCGATGTTAGGATATAATTTATGAGACAGAAAGACATTAAGGGATACAATTAAGATACAATACTTCAGCTTCACAACATACCCCAATCGGTGATGCCATAGTCCCACTGGCTCCAGGCGGTTGGGAGCAGTTGGGACTCTTGTGCGGCAATTACTTAAACTATATATATGTTCATTTGAATGCTTGTGATGTGACTTTATGAAAATACAGCTGTTATTTGTCAAAATCTAATAATCCGGGAATAGACTAGACTATCTCGGACTAGAATCATTTGAAGCGTCTCTTATTTAGGTTGCCTACAGAAAGTGTTATTCAAGCGGATAATTTAATATCGCATGGAATTTAGAAAAAGCAACTGCGCCAATTCGTACCGAAATAGCACCAAACGACAACATGGAATTCGGAATAAGCATAATTGTGTGATTATTCATAGGCGACTCATCTTTTTGGATGGAATAAAATACGGACGAATGAAAACGACGGACAGTCGTAATTCTGAAACAATGATCTCCACCGTGCTCAGAGCCCATGCTCGAAAAGTAACAAACAAGTTAACGTAGTGCCTTACGACAGCCGTTTTATGAAATACATAACAAAATTGCCATATTATTGCCAAATAGACAAATTTACACACTGTGTCATAAAATCGATTTAATATAACCTGAAAACTTTATTTTATGACTGATTTCTGACCTAACCTAACATATGAAATATTACCGGTTTCTACATAAACAAAATTCCTGACAGATTTTTCAAAATATTAACATACACACGGGAGGCATGCGTCATCTTTGTGGATGTTGTGAGCAAGAGACAACTACTGGTTCATTTTTATTCTTTTGGTCCTTTTTCTTCTCGGAGGTTGGCCTCATTAGAACAATCTTCACTTTTTCATATTTGGGTGTAAGACACACAAGGGCCATCGAAGGCCTAGAACCCGCAATCTACAAACCTAAACCAAAAGTTTCCCAAATTCTACAACATTGGATGATTTTATTATTAAAAAAACTTTGCTGCCAACCGACGTTGCTAGATTATCCGAGATACCCCCGCCACCAAAAGTTTCACTGTGACCTCTTTCCGTAAAAAAAATATAATCAGTACAAGTACTTAACGCACTATACTTTAATCTACACAACTCTACTAACGCATGGACGTCACTAATTAAAAGCGGCACAGAAGACAGAATATGGGTGGTGCGCACCCCGACGTAAAATAACTGACAACGGCCTGCCGAGGAAATCGACTGCCGACAAACTCGCAGAGGTGAATTAACGGGATTCGATATAGAGGATCGGAATCACGAAATTTCCTGGAGGAAGTATAAAGAAAGAGAAGTGTGTGTTGTCTCGGAAAAAAAAGTGCTCGAACTGACCGGAAATACCGCCAGTGACAACAAGTTGGCCAGGATCATTCTCCACCATACGCAGCATGCCATACGCCATGGCGAGGAGCCCCACAAGCTGTTCTACGACATGACCTTCGCCAGGGAGGTGTACCTTAACCTAACCTACGATCCCGGCCGTTTTTCATCGTTCAAGAGGACCGAAAATATTTAGTGCGTTTTCGCCAAAACATTCCCAATTCGTGAATTAGTGTTTTCTCCTCAGAGCAATAATATGCCAGGAGGGAACGCTAATGTAGTCAGTATTGATAATTTTTTCCTGACTGACGCGTGGCTAGGGCTAGGGTATCTATACATCCATTCATAGCACATGTCGACATAATGTTTTTGTTTATTTGTATAACCACTTTTTCACAGTATTGTTATAAACAAAAATGTAGGATATAACCTAAAAAAACCGTTAAGTTATGTCCTGTTATGTCGCGTAACAAAACGTAGTGGGCGGAGTCGCCGGAGACGAAAAACATGCTTACATACCGAATGGTGGTGCTATATTATGTGAGAACTTGTCTCGTCTCGTCTCGTCTCGTCTCGTCTCGTCTCGTCTCGTCTCGTCTCGTCTCGTCTCGTCTCGTCTCGTTCTCTCTCACGGTTTATGACGTAAAAACCGGGAGAAAGTAATTGTTATTATGAGTATTTTTTTATTATATGGAACCAAACCCCTAAATATGATCGAGATGACATCCCACTTCCTGAGATAGGGAGGCTAGGTTACATTTTACGCCCAGCATTACATATGGCATCACAACATGCCCAATATATGAGAGGGCGTTATGCATATATATTTGGCATACGGATATATTCCGCACTGGGTATCTCCACGTCATTACGATTCCCACAGAATAAAAACAGAGAGATTTACGTAGGAACTGGCAAGTGACTGCAATGACACACAGTCAGCAGCCGCCAGTACAGAGCGGCTGCTAAAAATACCTCGGGGGAGCGGTGTTAACGACCTGCAGCTCTTCTGCCTTACGGTACTTTGGGGCCCGACGGCTCGAGCAGACCCACTCTTTAACTCAGTGGCCACACTCGGTGCTTAATTAATTATTATATTAACGGTTTGTTTCTTGATTAAAATTCTGAATTTAATGCTAGATCTATGAATACAAAATGCAACGGTAATACAACGCGAAAGGTGTGCGAAAGATTTTCGTGCGAAACTTTACAAGAATTCCCGCGGCCTTATCAAATCCGGCATCCGTGGGTTCAAATCCCGGCATAAATCCCGGAACGTTAAATTAATATACAGTATATTTGCAGCACGTTTCAGAGTCGTAGATAATATCACTACCTTTTGAAAGACCACCATTCAAAATCGAAACGCGTATCTACTGATACTGAGTATCTACAACACTGAACGTGCCGCCAATATAGTGTATATATATTTTTTTTATATTAATTTTGCATGGTTTGGGCATGTAGAGCGAATGAACGAAGAAAGGAGTGTGAAAAGAATATATGATGTGAAAGTGAATGGAATAAGAAGTCGAGGACGCCCGAGAAAGACATGGCACGATCAAGTAAATCAAACACTTGAATCGGGTCATGTGAAGAGTATGTATGAGACGATGTATGAATGTAAATGAAGCAAGGAGTGTGTGCCAAGACAGAGTTATATGGCGGTCCGTCCTCTCTGCCTACGGGGGAAACGGCGTGATGGTTAGTTATGTTAATTAAATGTGAAATAACACATTAGTTCAATAAAATGTATTTGCACACTCCGGGATTTGAGCCCGCGACCTCTGTATTCGTATGCGAGCGTCTTAACCACTAGTCAATCAAGGCCTTTAGACGTAGGTTTGCTTGTAAATCCCTTTTTACTATCTTTAAAAAAAAAACCTTATTATTGTACATACCTATGCCTAATTACCTCAAATTGTGTTTCCTAATCATTTTACTCTATTAGAGCCTTATTCCAGTGAACAATAATTTCAAATCGAATGGATACTTTCGCAATGTGGCTAGTCTATTTGTCCCTTCGCTGCGGCAATCGATTAGGTCGGAGACTGCACCACCTCGCCACCCCATTACCACCTATCTCCCCGCTAGCCAGCACGAGCCACGAGAGTAACGCCAGTACACCACCAACAGCTGGGACAGTGGTTTATTCGAGAGATGGGAATCACCACCCTCCGACTACGCCGCCCCCCACTGCGCCCAGCCTCCCAACTACATGTTCAAGTATATTATATAGAATGGGTACCAGCTTTCGTTTGCCAGATTACAGGGAATCCAAAATGGCTGACGGGGCTGGGTGAATGAGAAAAGTGTTTGAATAACTGTCAACATACTTTTTAGAGCTATAAAAATGGGGGAGATTTTTGATTTGGATTAATTAATACCACAGAGTGGTAGATACTCCAAGTATCGCCCTGGTGAAAGACCACCATTCAGAATCGAAACATCGCTTGAAATGGCTCTAGCAGTGTTTGGTGACCAGATCTGAATTCCCATCTCCATCTCCTCCCCACTACCTTCAGCCTCCCAACATACCCCAATTGGGGATGCCATAGTCTCACTGGCTCTAGACGGTTGGGAACAGTTGAAACGCTTGTGCGGTATCACGTAAAAAAAGGAACATTAGAATCTGTACTCTTAGATAAAATAAAACTTTATTGAAATTCGAAGAACAGTAAAGAACGACTTACCAATTGTTAAAAAAATAAATTCACAATAATCTGTGTCGTATTTGAATTACATACAAATAGAATATTAAACAACATAAATATAATACTAGAGCAAAGAAAATAAACAAGCTAATTTTACGAACTATACGTAACTACCTTTGGACAAAGAAGCTCTGAATTTATAGCTGTAAAGTTATACAACAAACTCCCACCTAGTTTCAAACAAATTAGATCAATTAATAACTACATTAATATCAGCAAAACTTGGCTCGAGGAATTTCCAGAAAAAGAACCGACTATTATTTCAACAACATCATAGAAGTTACAAAAAAAAAATACTACCCAAACCTTGAAGATGAAATATATAAGTCGCTGAAAACTCTCTATCTAAAACCTATATTCGCCTCAACACAGGATCTCCTAGAAAAAAAAATTAATGAAAATATACTACAATATACTATAACTAACCGACCATCACGTCGTTTCTCCGCAGGGGTAGGCAGAGAGGACGGACCGCCATATAACTCTGTTTTGGCACACACTCCTTGCTTCATTCACATTCATACATCGTCTCATATATACTCTTCTGTTTTTCTGACTCTTCACATGACCCGATTCAGTATTTGATGGGCTTGATCGTGCCATGTCTTCCTCGGGCGTCATCGACTTCTTCTTCCATTCACTTTAGCATCATATATTCTTTTCACACTCCTTCGTTCATTCGCTCTACATGCCCAAACCATCTAAGCGTCTCTTTCTTGATCTTATTCATTACGCTCACATCAGCCTTGCATTCTTTCCGGATATCCACATTTGTAATACGATCATACATGGTTTTACGTACATACGTCTCAAGGATCTCATTTCCACAGCGTTCAGTCTACTTTCATCCTTCCTCTGCCAGTTCCATGCCTCCCTGCCATACATCAGGGTTGGTATAAGCACTCAATTGTGGACTGCTAGCTAGCTTCGCTACTTTGCACAATTTCTTATTAACGCCAACAGCGTTCAGTCCTCCATTAATGGAGTTTCCTGCTATAATACTAAATAATAACGGTTAAAATGCAATACATACATATAATGGTGCAACCAAAAACAATATTTTACAACGTGTAATGAACAACTGAGCAAAAATGATAGTGGCATCGCCTCATCACAAAGAAAACTGCCACTTCAGACGCAAATAAGTCATTTATACAAATTGTCAAGACAATAAAAAAAAACACTGATATCATCTGTAAAATAAACACATAGATAATACGACTTCCACCGTAGACGGTGACATTAAAAACAAAGCGGATCAAAGCAACAAACACTGATTGCAAAAAAAAATATATATGGTAGAGATGGTCGATATTCCTGTCCCGGTTAAAAGGAACCGGTTCCAAGCCGGTCACTGGAACCGTCGATATTATTTCTGTGAGGAACCGGTTCCTTTTTTAGAAAAATAAAAATCGATGTCATTTGTCTGAGGAATCATTTTTTCTTTTGTTGATTTGCTGGTACTTTTTGATTTCAAATCTCTCTACCAACTAGTACTTTTTTTTGGGGAGGAACTTTTGTCGATTTGCTAGTACTTTTTTTATATGTACAAAATATCCTTCGTCGAACTTTTCTAGCACCAGAAACCGGTCCAAAAAGAACTGGACAAATAACCGGTTCCTCGCCGGTCACCGGTAACTGGAACCGCAGATATACCCAATTCTAATATATAGCATTATTCACTAAGAAACAGATAAAGAAGATACTTAATCGTGAATTGATATCATGTGTCATATTATTAGATTGGAAAGCGGGTGTCATCAGAAAGCGGTGATTCACCTGATAATGATTGATGTTTTAAATAATTTCAAAAACACCTTCACCTTATCTTCGGGCCAAACCAAATTCGGTAGTTTATTTTTAGTGGGCGCGCGATATGTCTCCACCACCGAACGGATAATCTCAAGAAGTGACTTCTACAACGATTTGAAAACCAACTGATATCGTCGCCGGAAAGGCAAAAGAGCTGAAGCGCCATTTTGGGAAGCTTACACCAGAGCACTTGCATTTTTTTTGTTTTACAATAAAATTCATAAGTCTTCAGTACCTGGTTGGATTTTGGAAAAAAAAAGTTAACTCAATGCTCTCACTGAGTTACCTGAAGCGACAAAAAGCTTTAAAAAAAGTCCCAAACTTGTGTCGCTCGAGTCAAGCCTTCTCCCAAATGTTAAATATATTTTAGATGGCTGAAGCGCCACAAGTCTTCAGAATCCAACAAGAGTCAGAGCATTCGATTCAGAAAAAAATCCCATTAAAACTGCACGTTTCACTACTTTAAAAAAAATCAAAGTGTCTCTTAAGCCCTTTTGCCATTCCAGTCGAATGATGTCGATAATTTAGATGCACACCTTTCGACTCCCGAGGCCCTAGCACGAAACATCGATATTGATTTTATCGACAATGACGGTAATTTGGAATCGTTCCCGAGGTAGCTAGATTAGGAATCATAATAATATTTGGATAATTTGTATAGCGCCGTTTTTGTGAAAAATCACCTCAAGGGCGCTGTGTGAATAATGAAAACCTCAATTACTTATTTATAGTTTTTGTATTTAATTTGTAGAATTCCGTTTTAATTTAATATTATTTAGTTCTGCCATGTAGTTTTAGTTTATTTTTAGTAACAGCTGTTTCGGCGTTCAAGGCCATTATCAAACTGTGGCTAGGCCACATGGACACGACTTATTTATATCGACTGTGTTTAGGTCAAAGGCGTTATTCTACATTTTTTGCAAGCAAACATAAATCTAGTAGTTAGAACCACTGTCACATTTTACACTGTCGCAAATCGTCACCACTTCAAATGATTGCTCCCGTTAACCACCGATTCTCGACCCGTTTCAGCATTTGATCAAATTATGATCGGGTGTCAAGCATAACAGCATGACTGTTATGTTACTTGCATAAAAAGTGGATTAACGCCTTTCATATAAACAGTGTCGATATGATATTAATTCTACAGTGAACTACATAAAAATGAATCGGAACTTCGAAACAGCTGTCGCTAAATATAAAAAACTAAAACTAGCAGAACTAAACAAAAAAAATATATAAAAATGAATTCAATTATAAAAATCCTAATTAGTTGTTGAGTTATTTTTGTTTCTATGTGGGAGTGTTATAAGCGGTCATGGACAATGAAGAAAGTTAGACGAATTTCATAGTCAGGCTAGTCTGATAGTCTTCGGACAATTAGAATGACGTAAGAGTAGATCAGCCGGGACAGAGCAAGGTCGGCGTCTCCTGCCTGAACGTCTGCCGTCCGCACGGAGTGACTAGGACTGGACTGTGGGTTGGACTGACTGGAGTGACTGAAGCGAGTGGGCGAGCAAAGAACGGAGAGACAGAGCACTGGGAACTGGGCGGCAGAGGAACCACGCACGCCGAATTAATAAAGTCGCGCCGGTCGTTAAGTTCTGGGCTAATTTATCCTCTGGCGGTTTTATGAGATGATTCACACAGCCTTTGTGGGAATCGCGCCGTGGACCGCAGATGGAGCTTTTTGTTATTTTTATTCGTAGCCAGTAATATCAAACATGCCTCGAGGGACCAAAAAGCATAATATTATTCTAAAGCATAGACACAAAATACAAGACACGAAAAATGTAGCACCACTAATGTTGCACCACTAAATGTTTCACCCGCGTATGAAAAGGACAGCAATTCAAAGAATATGTGTGTACGAAAGAGATAGCTATATGAAGCGTGTTTCGAAGGTATGTCTCGTTGACTTGGGTTAGTGCAACCAGGCGCGTTGACTCAGTAACGTATTTACATTATTTAATTCATCCAAGTTCTAAAGCCAAGAATGTTTCAGAGCCTCTTTTTAATCAGAACTTTTTAAAGTATTACCAAAAACATAAATTATGCGGCGATATTATCAACTCCTAGGCATGAAACTGCGGAGAAGTTTATAGATTTCTCGTAAATTGTTACATACAGGTATTTATGCCATACTGATTTTAAGTTCTAGAGAAACCAAAAAACGAGGAGTTTTCAGCATCTATTGAATATACTCAACGAGTGTCGCCCAGGTGAAACACCACCATTCAGAATCAAAACGTTGCTTTCAAAGACCGGTTAGTAGCCGAGTGGACAAATGCGTCAGATTCCCACCCGGGTGTCGTGGGTTCAATTCCTCTCCTAGCTAAGTCCTCTATAATTGCAAAAGCAGTTTTTGAAACATTGTCCGGATGTTCGTCTTTCTTTTTAAAAAGAAAATGGCTTCAGCCGTGTTTGTGACCAGATCTGAAAAGCCAGGTACTTCCCAAAATTCCCTTTTTTTTTAAAGAAAGACAAACACTCCCGGGTTACGAATAACCTGACAAAATTAGAAAAACTACTTCCACCATAGTAAGCAGAAATGTTGCTTGTGCAATGATGGGAGGACTTAGCTAGTAGAGGAATTGAACCCACGACGCCCGGGTGGTAACCCGACGCATTTATCAACTAGGCTACTAACTTTCCTCTTCCTCATCTCCTTCTCCTCCCCACTACCTTCAACCTCACAACATACCCCAATTGGGGATGCCATGGTCCCAACGGCTGCAAACGGTTGGGACTCTTATGCAGTATTCACTTTAAAAAAAATTAAACACAGACAAAAACAAGAATAAAAGTAAACATACTTTTTGTAAAAAAAAATATAATACTGTTGGTAATTATTAAATGGGTATTCTATCGTTTTGTATTTATTTTGAGATTATTTGTTGGGATATACCCATTTTTGATAAATTACTCCGGTTCCCGACCTCTGCTCTAAACTTATATCTTCTTCTCTCAGTTATTATTGAAATATTTTTTTAATAAAAAAAAAAACATTTAAGAAAAGCAGTCAAACAATTTGCATATCTATGGGAATCGAATCCTCAAGCTCTGAATTTAACAATCGAGATCTTAGAGTACATAGAGTGGTACCTATCCAAGGCAGTGCAGTCAGTTTTTGATGATTTTTACCGGACTCAACAGACCTGGGCGTGGCTAGGACTAGAGCTAGGGTATTTATACATCCATTCATAGCACACGTCGACATAATGTTTTTGTTTATTCGTATAACCACTTCTTCACAGTACTGTTATCAACAAAAATATAGCATATAACCTAAAAACCGTTTAATTGTGTCGAGTTTAGTCACATATGTAAACATGTGGGCGGAGTCTCCGGTGACGCGGGAGACCAAGATCATCCTTACAATACATAAAAGCGGTGTATTATTTTTGTTGTCTCTTTCTCTCTCGTGGTGTAAAGACGTAAAAACCCGGAGAAAGTGATGTATCGCAATTTTGTATAGGTTGAGTAAAAATAATTAAATAAAAAAATCGAAGAACACACAAAAACGTGACTAACCTTTCCATTTGTCAAAAACAAACCACTAATCCAAAATGGCTGATAATGCTAACATATCATAAACGTATGTGTACCAACATAAAAAAAAAACGATAATCGAATGTACACGGCCCGCGAAAATTCAAAATTTTCCTTTTCTTTTGAACAAGCCTCGTATTACTGCTCCAAGATCGAGATAGACAAAATAAAATCTATAAGGACCATTATTAGAGTTATTAATTCCAGCTGACCTCTAGTTAATCCAATTAAATAACTCCAACGATCCGCAGTTCCAACGAATCAATCAAGGAATCGCGAATTCCCCGAAGCTGCGGCTCAACGGCCATAAACCATGTGCTGTTTGTTCCTCGAGTGCATCGGCCGCTACTTGAATATAAATGAATTCATTTTTCGTCGCACTCTTTCTGGGTTCGCTCGAGGCTGGTGCGTCGTACACATAATCAGGACTGCGTATCAAATTTCGACGGGTTTCTGAGAAAAATGCAGCGCGGCAACGACAAAAAATCACCGCCGAAGCATACATGGAAAAAAAAAACAGCGCGAAAGAATGTTCCGTATTTTGAACTCTCCAACTTCTGAACTTCATATACGACGCGAAAGGGAATGGAAGAAGAAGTCGATGACGCCCGAGGAAGACATGGCACAATCAAGTAAATCAAATACTTGAATCGGGTCACGTGAAGAGTCAGCATAACAGAAGAGTACGTATGAGACGGTGTATTAATGTGAATGAAGCAAGGAGTGTGTCAAGACTGAGTTGTATGGCAGTCCGTCCTCTCTGCCTACCCCTGCGGAGAAACGGCGTGATGGTTAGTTAGTTAGTTAACTTCTGCGCTCCTGGCAAACCGGAATTTTCGTGTTTTTATAAAAACTACATGATCACGTAATAAAATGACAAAAATTGTCACAATATTACTATTTTTAAATGTTTTAGTTCAATTACGTCAAGAATATTTCACGTAAAAGAGGTCCCTGAGGCGTATGTGCCTAAAACCGTCTTTGACGCTAGCAGTATAATAATGAGGGCTTATACCAACCCTGATGTATGGCAGTGAGGCATGGAACTGGCAGAGGAAGGATGAAAGTAAACTGAATGCTGTAAAAATGAGATCCCTGGGGAGTATGTGCGGTAAAACCATGTGTTAAAAATGAGGATATCCGAAAAGAATGCAAGGCGTAGTGAATATAATTAAGATAGGGACGCTTAGATTGTTTGGGCATGTAGAGCGTATGAACGAAGAAAGGAGTGTGAGAAGAATATATGACGCGAAAGTGAATGGGAGGAAGACCATTTTTTAATTTCGCTCCATCATAATTATAATTTTAAGTTAATAAGTGTGTCTATCTGATGGGACCTGCCAGGTAAGTATGTTCCTGTATATGTTCTTATTTAAACTTGGAATTAATATGTAATAATAGAAAATAAGATCTGTACAGCGCCCTTGAGGTGATTTTTCACAAAAACGGCGCTATACAAATCATCTAAATATTATTATTATTAAGTCGGAGGGGGGCGCCCATGGCACGGTCAAGTGAATCAAATGCTTCTAAAAGTCAGGCCTTGTCAAGACAGAATAACAGAAGAGTATGTATGCATGTAAATGGAGGAAGGAATGTGTGCCAAGACAGAGTTGTATGGCGGTCAATCCTCTCTGCCTATCTGCGAGAAAACGGCGTGATGGTTGGTCAGTTATATTTCAATTTTTAATAAGCTGTAAATAGCATTATTTATTCGATATATTATAAGCGCAAGGATGCCGCACATTTCGTAAATAATTACCGTTAAGGAAGCTGAATTCGTGACAGTTGGGCAAATATTTATTATAATTTATTCATAGAATACGCGATGACTCGATGGGAAAGGAATTTCGAAGATAAACAGGGGACGAGAAGTGCGAAGTGTATAAAATCACCAATACAATGCCGAGTGTGTTGACAAAATGCAAAGACCGCAAAAATACTACAAAATGAATAAGACTCCTTGAATTATTTATTTTAAAAATTATCTACGTTTGAAGTATGACGCGGCAAAAACTCTCGAACGGTGAGCTTTGCCGTCGTTTTCGGCTAGCAAACATCATTTCGATTCCTAGATGAGTACCTTGAAGTAACAATATATGGAGGGAGAGCTAATTATTTTTACCCAACCTTTACAAACTTGCGATAAATCACTTTCTCCGGGTTTTCACGTCGTACACTATGAGAGAGAAAGAGACAACAAATATAATACACCGCTTCTACGTACTGTAACGATGATCTTGGTCTCCTGGGTCACCGCGGGACTCCGCCCACATTTTTTATTATGCCACTAAACGGTTTTTTTAGGGTAGATGCTAGATTTTTGTTGATAACAATACTGTGAAAAAGTAGTTATACGAATAAACAAAAACATTATGCCGATATGTGCTATGAATGGATGTATAAATACCCTAGCCTTAGTCTTAGCCACGCTCAGGTCCGCCGAGTCAGGTAAAAATCATCAAAAACTGACTACACTGCCTTGGATAGATACCACTCTATATACTGTAAGATTAAAACTATTAATTTAAGGCTCAGGCCCCAAAACGGCGCTAAACGTCACTTTGTAGTATTCTAAAATAGCATACTGAATTTATATGTACATTCTACATGGACAGTTTGGAAAATGTCTAAGGTTTCCAGTGAATAAATTTTTTAAGCTGTAATCTTTTAAATTCTACGAAAGACATACTAAAATGTCAGTAAAAGGTGCAGTTTGAAAACAACTCGGCCATTTTCGAACGTTTTACCTAAAATTCCAGTGTACATTTCATTAGTACTCTTCCAAAAATACTGTAAAAATTGTGTTCACTGGAAACCCTAATATGCCGAACTTTTCGTATAGAATTAACAGATAAATCATTTGTAGTATTTATTTACGCCCGTTGAAGGCTTTTTACACATTTTTTTTAAACAATAAACTTATAAACAGTGCAAAAGATATTGTAAAATAAAATGGTTGTATTAAAAAGCCAAAAAGTGTGTATTTTTGGGTGCTGACCCTTAACTGTCAAAAAAATATAAAGATGACGTATTGTTTTTACCATGTCTTACTATTGTCCAATAAGAGAAAAGAGTGCTGAAACTAGGGCGAAACCGAGTGGGAAATACATTTTCATTTGTTTAAATAATTATATATATATATACAGTTTGAACAGCTGACGTCTGGTCGAACGTAAATGAAGATACAAATTCAAATAACGTCTCTCTTCGTTGCATTGCTGCAGTCAATAATAATAGTTTTCTAAAATAGCATCGAGCCACGGCTAATTTATTCTACGTGTATACAAATCTACAATCAGTATGTCTTATTCGAACGATCTCTGCCGTTGAGGCATTTGAATCCCATAGCCACCCGGCTTATAAGTTTTTCTCTTTTGTGAATGTACCTGTGTATTTTTTGGCCTGCAAGGTCCAAATTCAGGTCAAAACAGTTTGTCAGAAATTGAATGAAATGCCAATAAGGTTAAGACAGATTAAACCGGGCCTAAATTCGGACAAAATCAATCTCTATGACCATCTGGTGTACAGCATGCGATAGTATTAGCTTCAAATGCAAATATCAAATGAATGACCGTGTTACAAAGCAGATTTCCAAGTTAGAATCAACGTGAATGGTGGCATTATTCAGGGTGGTTCCAGAGAAGATGGCAGAACGAGTCAAATAGATCTTGAAAGGAAAATATTGCCAGATGGTGTATCGACGTCATACTGGCATACATAATGATTATAATGTAGAACGAGTGCATAGAAAGATGTCTGAAACAATATTCTATCTAACAGCTGCCTTCTTCAATCAAACTGAGCGTCGGCTAAGTTTAAATGTAGACCAACGCGACTGAGCGTAATTTTCGCTTAAGGGTAACCTTAATCTAGCCCCAGAAAGAGGGTCGGTTCTGTACAGGCGCAATTGGAGCCAATCGATTGCCAAGGCGCTGATAGTACCTAATTAGTGTTATATATTATGTTAACTTTTAAAATAAGTCAGTTTAACCATGGGCGGCAATCGAACCCGTAACTTCCCGATCCGAAGGCGCAGATTATAAATTTGCGCCTCTCGTTTTATACTTGATACGAGTTGGTATCTATCTTCTGCTCGAACGAAAAATTCACTCGGGGTGTGAAAATGAAACAAAATTATGCATAAAATAACAGTGCGAAATGAGACAGCTTTGAAAGTTTTCCTAAATTTAAGTTTTAAACAGGAGCCCCAAAAAAATTACCTGCGGGGGGCGCCATTTGTCTCAGGGCCGGACCTGCGTAAAAAGCGATCTGTATGTAGGTATTCAAGCTTGGAGAAACAATATATGGAGAGAGAGAGAGCTAATTAACCCAACCTATACAAACTTGGGATAAATCACTTTCTCCGGGTTTTTACGTCGTACACCATGAGAAAGAGACAACAAAATTTTCCAAATTATTACACCGAGGAAGGTTGGGAAGTACCTGCCTATTCAGATCTGGTCAACAAACACGGCCTAAGTTTCCCGCCTATGCACCGGTGCCGAAGGGATCAACGACACAAGTTTCTATGAGCATCTTCCATTGAAATACCGGTAGAACAATGATAGCATTCCCACCTAACGTCTGTTGTGCTCCAAAGATTCCAATTCGTTTGTTAAGATAGAAGAATCTATCTAATGGACCGCCCGTTTCTGCACAGCGTCTAGCCATTTTTTCAGGGATTTATGGGCTACAGACCAGAGGTGACTGCCAAATTCAATAGTGGGTCGCACTGCTCTATATGCTTAAAAACTGTCAGGTTGGGATGGAAGATTCAGAGTGGTAGATACTCTAAGTATCGCCCTGGTGAAAGATCACCATTCAAAATCATCAAACCGTTGCTTGAAATGGCTTTAGCCGTGTTTGGTGACCAGATCTGAATAGCCAGGTACTTCCCAACCTCCCACTTTCCCATCTCACTGCCTCAAACCTCACAACACACCCCAACTGGGGTTGTCATAGTTCCACTGGCTCTAGACGGTTGGGAGCAGTTGGGACTCAAGTGCGGTATTCACTGTTTTTATTTTATTTTTAAATCTTCATTTAAAACTAGAAATCAATAATTTTACACCGTCACAATGTAATTATTCCTTAACTTAACTTACAGAAAGCAGTGCAACATTTTTTAATTGCACTAAAAATCTGGATTGGAAGAAATTGCCACCTGGTAAAAATCTATACCTGTTGTAAAAGGTTAATTAATTGGAATAAATGCGGTAGTCACTAATCGAAAGAGGTAAAGTTATCAGCCGAGTAGACTAAATGATGTGTTTAAACACGTCATTATAAATGTGGACAACTGGAAAGAATACACGGTTGATTAAAGCGTCATCAACAACTAACTAACCATCACGTCGTTTCCCCGCAGGGGTAGGCAGAGAGGACGGACCGCCATACAACTCTGTCTTGGCACACACTTCTTGCTTCATTTACATTCATACATCGTCTCATACATACTCTTCTGTTATTCTGACTCTTCACATGACCCGATTCAAGTATTTGATTTACTTGATCGTGCCATGTCTTTCTCGGGCGTCCTCGACTTCTTCTTCCATTCACTTTTGCATCATATATTCTTTTCACACTTCTTTCTTCGTTCATACGCTCTACATGCCCAAACCATCTAAGCGTCCCTTTCTTGATCCTATCCATTACGCTCATATCAGCCTTGCATTCTTTCCGGATATCCACATTTGTAATACGGTCATTCATGGTTTTACCGCACATCCGTCTCAAAGATCTCATTTCCACAGCATTCAGTCTACTTTCATCCTTCCTCTGCCAGTTCCATGCCTCACTGCCATACATCAGGGTTGGTATAAGCACTCCATTGTGGACTGCTAGCTTCGCTTCTTTGGACAATTTCTTATTTGCCCCAACAGCGTTCAGTCCTCCATTAATGGAGTTTCCTGCATTCACCCTTCTTTCAATATCCTTATCAGCCTTTCCGTCTCTTGTAAACATACTTCCTAAATATACAAACTCATCCACTTGCTCCAAGTATCACAAAATTAATAAATTCACACTTAGATGGTTAGGTTAGGAAAAAAAAGATCGGCCGGAAAGTTGGTCGGAACAATATTGAAAAATCGGTAATATAATTTTTTTTTTGAATTTTGCAATGGTTTAATTTACAATGATATATTATTGTAACACCACGACAGGTAACAGATGTTCGTCGGTTCTCTGGTCGGGGTCGCGGCGTGTGTTTGTTTCGCAAGCACTTGAGGCTAATCTGGCCTAGCGAGGCGGCCGGGCCTTCTAGGGGCAAATAGGGTCACGTGGAGTAATGCCGCCAGAGAGAGAGATCTCTTCTCGGGTACACTGCGTCACGATCAGTGGCGCGGTGAGATGGTTACCGACTCCAGGGCGCGACTGTGAACTGGGCTATCTTCCTTCCCAACCGAAAAACAAACATCTTAAAACATATTTCTGGAAGTGAAGCTAGCAGTCCACAATGGAGTGTTTATACCAAGCCTGATGTACGGCAGTGAGGCATGGAACTGGCAGAGGAAGGATGAAAGTAGACTGAATGCTGTGGAAATGAGATCCTTGAGACGTATGTGCGGTAAAACCATGTGTGACCGTATTAAAAATGTGGATATCCGGAAAGAATGCAATACTGATGTGAGCGTAATGAATAGGATCAAGAAAAGTTTGGGCTTGTAGAGCGAATGAACGAAGAAAGGAGGGTGAAAAGAATATATGATGTGAAAGTGAATGGAAGAAGAAGTCGAGGACGCCCGAGAAAGACATGGCACGATCAAGTAAATCAAATACTTGGATCAGGTCATGTGAAAAGTCAGAATAAAAGAAGTATGTATGAGACGATGTATGAATGTGAATGAAGCAAGGAGTGTGTGCCAAGACAGAGTTATATGGCAGTCCGTACTCTCTGCCTACCCCTGCGGAGAAACGGCGTGATGGTAAATTAGTTATACTCGTAGATATAGAAAACTCTCAAGTTTGGACAGCTTTTTCTGTCTGGTATTTCTAGCTCAACGCAGCTATGTTCAGGTCGCTGCAAACTTTCCATCATGAGCTATGCAGCTTTAAAATGTATTCGATTTATAAGTGCAGTCTGGAGCCAGCGGGGACTATGGCATCCCCGATCGGGGAATGTTGTGAGGCTAAAGGTAGTGGGAAGTATCTGGCTATTCAGATCTTGTCACCAGACGCTTCTAAAGCCATTTAAGCAACTTTTCGATCCCGAATGGTGGTCTTTCACCAGAGCGATACTTAGAGTATCCATCATTCTGGAAAGTGCCGCAAACATAACCATGTATATTATTTTATATGGTTTTTTCACATCAAATCCACACAGGAGGTCCAGAGTGAAATAATTTTTCTCATGGCCTGTGTGATCTTTGAGGATGCTGTGTGAAGGGTCTTTTTGATGAAAGGAAGGAGTGAACCTGGGTCTTGAAGAGGCCAATGTTGTAAGAGGGAGAAAACACAGAGGCCGGTAAATCGTTTCACAGCCGAGCTGTTGAACATATGAGCGAGTCGTAAAGGCGACCCGTTCTCATGTATCGAATGTCAACCGTGTACAAATGAGTGTCTCGACTATGCACCGGTGTCGAAGGGATCAATAACGCAAGTCCCTCGAAGCATCTCCCATCGAAATACCGGTAGAACAAGGACAGCACTCCCACCTGACGTCTGTGCTCCAAAGATTGCAATCGGTTTTTTAAGATGGGGGAATCTATCAAACGGACCGTCCGTTTCTGCACAGAGTCGATTTTTTTTAGGTATTTAGGGGCTCCAGTCGAGAGGTGGCTGCCAAATTCAACAGTGGGGCGCAAATAGTGTAAAAATGGGAGGCAAACTTAAATATAAAATAACACATTGATTGGATAAAATTTATTTGAGATTTGTGGGCGTATCTGGCGACCGTAGGCGGCTTGCCCACTCTGCCTGTCCGTCGACGCGCCACTGGCCAGAGCCGAGAACGGTACGTAGCCCGGTGGCGGAGGAATCGGGACACAAGCATCACGGATACCATTATGGAGATCCAGCCACCATGTGGCGGTGGCCGCTGGCTCCGTCGGCTCTCGCTAGACACAATGTACGTAGACAGCACGCTTGCGCAACTAGCATCATACCGCCGAGAGCTCCGCCGCGGCCTTTCCATCTTTCTCGCAAACGACGTACGTAACATTACAACGGAGCTTTCGGCGGTAGAACCGTATGGAATATTTCTCACCTTCGCACTATCTCGACAGATCGACAAAGCTATTCATTCAAACTATCCATTGAATTAAGAAAAAAACGTAAATTTGTAATTATGTAAGGTGATTCAATATTTTTTAAGGATCTAAGTATTACTATTATTTATATGCTTTGTAAAAGTCCACAGATTTTATTATAATTTTTATGACCGACCGGTTTCGCTTATCAGGTACAAAATTAAACAAAACAAAAAATACAAAGTGTGCGGTTATATATGCATATTGTATTTTTTGTTTGGTGTAATCTTGTACCCTGCTGATGCTTAGGCTAAGCGAAACCGATCAGGCATAAAAACTAAAACTGTGGTCTTATACAAAGTAATTTTTTCATTTTATTAAATTTGTCAAACCACAAAGTAATTGCTTTCTACGAATAAATATTATTATACACTCAGTACAGCTAACCTAACGTGTATGTATAGTTATATTTCATAAAACGTTAGTGTTATTTTGTATTTACGTTGCTGTGTACCCCAGAGTGGTAGATACTCTGAGTATCGCCCTGGTAAAAGACCACCATTCACAATCGATACATTGTTATCAACAAAAATATAGCATATAACCTAAAAAATCGTTTAGTTGTGTCGAGTTTAGTAGCATATGAAAACATGTGGGCGGAGACCCCGGAGACGCGGGAGACCAAGATCTTTCTTGCAGTACATAAAAGCGGTGTGTTATTTTTGTTGTCTCTTTCTCTCTCATGGTGTACGACGTATAAACCCGGGAATAGTGATTAATCGCAAGTTTGTATAGGTTGGGTAAAAACAATTAGCTCTCTCTCCATACATTATTATTCCAAGGTACAACCAACTGAACGCATGACCAAAATAAGAATAACCGAAAATATAAAATGGCGCACGTCCGTGATTGGTGTGGCGACGCAAAGCCGAATTGCGTACAATCATCAACAGCAGATAAACAAGGAAACGGTATGAATTCCTGCACGGCGTTCAACGCTCCACCCACGGGGGGCTAAATATAAGAGAAGCGCTCGATTGTGCCAAAGATATTCGCAAAGTGCTTCGCCATGCACCCGCGGGCGTTTCGGAATGCCCCCGCCGGCGTAATTCTCATTTCGATGTTCCCGGGCGGAAAATTCCAGAGGGCGGGAGGAATAACATAATAATAAGGTTGTAGTGTTTCCAGATCCACATTATTCGTAAGTGGACTAGAATGTACGAGAACCAGAGCGATAGACTTATGGCTAGATGACTGAATAACCGTGATGTTTCCGTTAGTAATTATTGATGATCGCTGCATCAGCGAAGTGCGGACATATTGTTAATTTTTATCTGTGTGAAAAAAAATAAAATAATAATATGAATACCGCACTAGTCTCAACTGCTCCCAACCGTCTAGAGCCAGTGAGAATATGACATCCCCAAATAGGGTATGTTGTGAGGCTGAAGGTAGTGGGGAGGGGAAGGAGATTGGGAAGAGGAAGGTTGGGAAGTACCTAACTATTCAGATCTGGTCACCAAACACGGCTCAAGCCATTTCAAACAACGTTTCGATTCTGAATGGTGGTCTTTCACCAGGGCGATACTTGGAGTATCTACCACTCTGGAACGTGCGCAAATGTACTTTTTATTATGTTTATATGAATTAAATGTGTTAGGACACATATTAATTAAATAAAAGTTATTGGCACACGCCGGGTTTGAACCCGCGACCTTTGGATTCGTAGTCGAGCGTCTTACCACTCGACCATGGAGGCCGTCCCGTAGCACATCCCGTAAATGCTGAGACTAGAAGGCTCTGTTAAGCATTTTATATTACGATTGACAGCTGTTACGCCTGCTTGGGGCATTGTCAAAGTATCATAAATACATCTAGGAAATCAATTTTAAACAGAGTTTAAGAAAAATGAAACACAAACTAAGGTACGAAATAAACATGATCCTAAATATTTATACTATCACGCCATTTCCCCGTAGGGGTGGGCAGAGAGGATAAGCCGCCACATTTTTTTCTTCTTTTTTATAGTGAATACCGCACAAGAGTCCCAACTCCTCCCGACCGTCTACGAGCCAGTGAGACTATGGCATCCCCAATTGGGGTATGTTGTGAGGCTGAAAGTAGTGGGGAGGTGACGGAGATGGGAAAGAGGACGGTCGGGAAGTACCTGGCTATTCAGATCCGGTCACCAAACACGGCTAAAGCCATTTTAAGCAACGTTTCGATTTTGAATGGTGGTCTTTCACCAGGGCGATACTTGGATTCTTCTTCTAATTAAAAATAATAATCTCTTCTAATTTAATATATTAAATTCATTGTTTCCGTCAATTAAGCGTGATTTTTTATAACGCTCGGATCCATCCATCCACAATGAAGCCATATTCGTTGAATTTCCAGCTAATTTACAGTTAATCTGAAGATTAACCATTCCTCGCCACGGTGGCAAGTAATAATTAAAAGCATCCGAGTTCATCCAACGGACTAACAGCACCGCCAGCTAACTGGACTAATACCGGAATGGAGACGAATCGACGTTACATTTAATAGCGATAAGTTGGTTTCTAATTGAAGAACGCTGCCGATAATGGCGGCTAAACAGTCAACACAAAACTGTAAAAAAATAAAAATGTATTTATTTATTATATTGCAGTTAATTTCATTTTGATATCCGAATGAAATATAATGTTAAGTCCGGCTCCTATTTGTAAAGTTTGTACATGAGACGGCCGTTTCGTCTACTGAGAACCAACGTTTAAAATAGTGTTGGGAATATTCAAGACATCCATTTCGAAATATCGATCAATTCATTCGTATAAAGCAGAACAATATTTAGTTACGGGTAGATCGATATATACTATTCGTAGACAAAATAATAACCGTAATCTTGGAGTGAGAGCTAATTCTTTTTACCCAACATATACAAATTTGGGATAAATCACTTTCTCCGAGTTTTTACGTCGTACACCATGAGAAAGAAAGAGACAGCAAAATTTCCCAAATTATCACACCGCTTAAAAGTATTATAAGGATGTTATTCGTGTCCCGCATCTCCGTTGAGTCCACCCACACGTTTTGATATGCGACATAAATGGATTTAAGTCAAGGGTTTTTTAGGTTATATGCTATATTTTTATTTATAACAATACTGTGAAAAAGTGGTTTTATACGAATAAACAAAAACATTATATCGACATGTGCTATGAATGGATATATAGATAACCTAGCCCTAGTCCTAGCCACGCCCAGGTCTAGCCGAGTCCGACAAAACTCATCAAAACTGACTACAGTACTGTATATTATTGCTCTGAGACCGTATAGTTTTTATCTACTGTTGGATTTCAAATAGACAATTTGTTAGGTTCTCACCTTTTTGTTTTTCATTCAGTTCCTACCTATATAGCCCATTATTATAAATTCATCCGAAGCTGAAAACACATTCGGTGTTTATCGCAGCTTCGTATGCAACATCTACAATGTCGGTAATTTGGAATCGTTCCCGACCCCGCCTGCAGATCGTCGACGAACAAACGACACATCGACTGAAATGAACATGTTTAGTCGATAAAAAATCTAATCTCGAATACGGATGACGTTGATCTGGGACCCTAGCACGAAACAGCGATATAGATTTTATCGGCAATGTCGGTAATTTGGAATCGTTCCGAGCCCGACTGCAGATCGCCAACGAACAAACGACAAATTACGTCGAGCAGTCCTGCAGTCGGGCTCGAGAACGATTCCAAATTATCGACAGTGTACAAAAATCTGTATCGATTTTTCGTGCTAGGGTCCCGAATCGACGTGATCCGTATTCGATATTAAATTTTTTAAATGTTTCGAAAGACGATACATTTTGATAATGCCCACCACTACTCTAAGATACTACAAAATACAGTTAATTTAAAAAAAATACCAAGGAATTTCTAATAAAGATAATGAAACAATATAAAGGATGTTTCCTTCCAAAGGCAGTTGACATTTTCACGACAGCAATGTTTAAACTTGTGGTCGTTATAGAATTCCTAGATTTCCTATCAAACACAGAGGAGTCACGGCGGTGACACATTATTTAAAATGGCTGTAGCAGCTCTTATCTCCAGTTACATCCTGGCAACGAGAAGTGGCAGTAGACACCACAACTAGCAAACCTCTAAAACTTTATCAATATTTTCCCTACTTGTCGAAATGTGCCTGAACTATGTTTGTAACGCCATTGCCTAAACTGCTAACTGCATCAAGTTCACAACAGCATCATCGATAGTGTAATTATCGCTGATGAATGCTCTTTGGGTAAGGTGCGCTTTTGTTCGGGGATGTAGAATAAAATACAATCACTTTCTCTTGGATACTTTTTATTGGAGGAATTTATATAATATTATAATTAAACCTTTAAATGAACATGGAGTGCGATGAGTAATGAATAGTGATGAATAGTGGAATAATAGTAGTGGTTCCTTTACAGAATAGCTCTGGTTTTATACCTGCATGGTCAAACTAAAAGCATCAGAGTCCAAACATGTGGTCTATGGAATAATACATGTTAAAAGGAATTTTAGAAAGCGATGTTAGGATATAATTTGTTAGACAGAAATACATTAAGGGATGCAATTAGGATACAATAGAAGATTGGTAAGAATGTTTAGTGACTGGTAGAGCTATTACAACGTCTACGACTCTGTGGAACGTGCCACAAATTGTATATTTTATATGTGTTACGACCAGGCGCGGCCGGTGCATTAAATGTTTGGTGGTTCACCAAGCAAAAAATCAAAAACATGTGTACCTTCAATGAAAGTGTGTGTACCTCACATATTTATAGAGTAGATCAATTTTTCGGTCCTTTTGCCGACCAAAGACTTGGTTGGTTGATTATTAAAAATGGTTTTAGCGGGCCGTTGGTTTTTATTTTGATTTTATTCTAATAGTTATACAATCCACATTAATTATTATATCAATCATTTTGAATAGATCGTGCATATTCAATTATATCCAATAATAGCGATTGTAAACAATAGACTTGACGACTTGACTACGCATGCGATACGAATGAAATAATAGCTGAGCTTTGATGTCAGATATGAAGTTAGCACAGTATTTTTTAACGCACTCAAACAAAAGGTCACTTTTAACTGTGAAAAATAACTAATGATGACAATGACAAATAGTTTCCCAAAATCTCAAGCGCTCTACTATCACACGAGATATCTGCTGACTCGTGGTTGCATTTTGCAAGAGAAATATTTCTCGTGCAAACCCTACTCACGCACAAAAGTGCATCTTTCGGAATATTTCGGACGATTCCGGCGCTATTCGTGATCCGGACGGCGCACGAAAGTCGCCATGTTTTTTGGTACGATGTGTGATATCCACGGTTACTTGCCTGGCAAAATGATCCGACAACGAACAATCCAGCCGGACGCTTGTTGAAATCGTGCGGATTTGCATGTACTTACCTCGGACTCGGTAGGTTGGTTGATCCATACGGCCAGTACGACGGCGCGCGTCGGGCGCACATGCTTTATGCCGGGCGGCTTTATCTCTTACCAATTATTATATATTTTGTGAGGATTGTGTCTAATTTTATAAATAAAAATTGACATAGGAATACGATGAAGTGTGAAATGGTAATTAATTTTATACGGTTCAGTGCGACCCTGTATTCTTTTTCGAGCGTCTTGACCATTCGACCACAGAGGCCGTCATAGTCGAGCCAGTACTGTATTCAAAGAGTTCTTATTAAATATAGTCGGTGTTGAATTTTGCATCCAATTTATTTGCGCAGATTACTAGCATGATACGACATGGCGGCCAAACACCCGTTGATTTTTATTTTATTTAGTGTTGGATGAGCGGAATATATTCACGGTTGCCGTATGCCATGTTCTGCCATTATTATTCTGTTACAATAATATTTGGTGCAAGAGCATAATATGAACAAAAGATGATATTATTATACGGAAGAAACCAATTTGAATATTAATGCAGCGGAACCGAGCCAGAAGCCTCTGTTATATATCTGCTAAACGCATTATCTGGCAGGATTTATAGCATGCAGAAATAATTGTTAATTGGCAACGAAAAATCGGTAATTATTTGATTCATATTTAATCATTTTTAATATGGATTCGTCTACCTACCCCGAACCTAAAATACTGATCAAATATTGCGGGAGCAATACCTTTTTACTAAAACAACAATTATCCTAACCTAACCATTTTTATTTTATAAAGTAGCTAAAATGATAGATCGGCGAGCTCTGGCGCAGTAAAATTTGAAGTATTTTCTGCTTGACATTTTATAGATCAACGCAACTATTTACAGCTCATCAGGTAATTTCCTTAATGAAATGTGGAGCTTTAATAGAGACAATAACTAACTAATCATCATGCTGTATTGCTGTGGGGGTAGGCAGAGAGGATGGACCGTCATCCAACTCTGTATTGGCACACACTCCTTGCTTCGTTTACATTCATAGACCGTATCATACATATTCTCCTGTTATTCTGGCTCTTGACATGGCCCAAATCAAGTATACGATTCACTTGCTTGTGCCAGTCTTACTTAGGCGTCCCCAACTTCTTCAACCATTGACTTTTGAGTATATATTTTCTCACACTTATTTCTTCGTTCATCCGCTCTACTTGCCAAAACCATCTAAGCATCGCTTTTCAATCCTAATCATTATCCTTACATCAGCTTTGCATTCCTTTCGAAGATCCACATTTTCAACACGGTTATGCATGGTTTTACCTCACGTACGCCGCCTCGGGGATCTCATTTCTACAGCATTCAGTTTAATTTAATCCTTCCTCTGCCAGTTCCATGCCTCACTGCCATACATCAGGGTTGGTATAAGCACTCTATTGTGGACTGCTAGCTTCGCTTCTTTGCAATAGCATTCAGCCTCCATTAACGGAGTTTCCTGCATTCGCCCTGCTTTCAACATCCTTATCAATTTTTCCGTCTCTCTTAAACACACTTGCCAAATACACAAACTCATCCACTTGCTCCAAGTATTCATCATACACAACCATATTGCACGCTGTTCTCGCACGCTCTCTTTCAAACACCATGACTTGGAACTTGCTTACATTTATCATTTACTCATTCTGCATACACACTTGGTTCATCCTAGACACGAGAGACTGTAGATCGTCCATACTGTTAGAGAAATCAGCACCGCATCATCAGTATTTTGGATCAAAATCCTTTCAAGTGGGTGCCTAGACAAAAGCCAGATGAAATTAAATTCAATCAATGTTGAAAATGTATGTTCCCGATACGATGAACTCACCCGATAGCGTTATATCATTACACTACCTATTAAAAACGATTAAAGCAACAGTTATTCGAGCTGTTGCAATAATGAACAAACATTATTATTCACGTCGAAAAGAACGCATGTAGGTGAACGAATCCAATAGCCGTGACTGTGTTTTGTGGTTAAGATTTGCGGCTTGCATTTGTGGCTTTGTTATCAGACCTGGCCAAGTATTACTGACTTTTCTTGGAACAGGGCATTCTTCGCGAGCCATGCCACATGATATGGATAGGCGATTGTTTAAAAACATTGTTTGGAGAACAATGTCATACTGTGTGATCCAACAAGGAGGATTGAAATATAACGTGGAAGAATGCAAGTTATGTGTATTTCCTGTGAGTAGGCAGCGCCTTGCTATTTATACCACCCATAATTCGCTTAACATTTGACTGATAAATAACTCTAAAATTATAAGTGAAAATTCTGCCATAACTGCGTCTAATCAATTCAGTTTTTTTTTCTTTGTTATAGCATTTATCGTCAATAAAAAATACATATTTTTATAAGAAACTCTTTTCAATCAAAACAATCGGGCATCTGTTTTTTTGAAACCACAAAAATTCGAGCCTTCGCCACGTGAAATTTGCACAGCTCTTCCTGACTGTAGTTTCTGTTAACTATGTTCAGCTTCAACGAGCTATGAAGCTTTGAAATATCCATTCAATGGATAAAACAAGGCAAGAAAGTAGAGTGTTGAAACTCAGGCTAAGCTGAATAAGAACAATAAACATAATCAAAATATGGGTATTTTAGTTATGACTGTCAATACCCAATTCAAAAGATTTCAATTATAATAAACAAAATTAGGTTAAGATAGTTTCTGGAACAATCCGAGGGGGGTGACGTAGTAACCATATTTGACGTTGCTTAAAGCGTTTTCATGACATCTCTTAGATGAATTAAATAATGTAGATACGTTACTGAGACAACGCGCCTGGTTGCACTAAACCAAGTCAACGAGACATACCTTCGAAACACGCTTCATATAGCTATCTCTTCCGCACACACATATTCTTTGAACGGCTATCCTTTTCATACGCGGGTGAAACATTTAGTGGTGCAACATTTTATGTAAGATTTGAATGAATATGACGTGTCTTGTATTTTATGTCTATGCATAATCTTAGGTGATTTGTTTTTTGGAATACTAAGTATATTCGTCATATTTCAGTACCCTTTATCTAAATTTAGATCATTAGAATTCCCCGTTTTAAACGGGAATGTCAAAACGTTGAAATGATAGTTTAAATTCGTTCCATCGAAAAACGAGTAGTGCATTAATTTGTTTGACCCCTTCGCCAACAGAGGACGAATCCTACATCCCCATGTACAATATGATACGACGAAATAGCGTATTAAAAAAAATCCCCCTTTTATTTCGCCCCACGCATTGCCAAAAATAAAACGGGGATGGAAAAGTCGTCTGGAGGGTACAATATCGACTGCGTTGCACCGGCGTAGACCTCGCAGGTCTACCACCACCCGAACGGGATAGGTCTACATCGGTGCAAATCGACATTAGTATTCCCCTCTGATGTTGTCTAGACTTTTGTGCCGAGCTTCCCCCAGCTACGGACGCACCCCGATTGATGATGGGTGCCTGCCTGCCGGGGTGGGAGGTTCTGCTGGAGATGCCCGCTATACGAGAGGCAGTAACGCGCAATACTAAATCCTCAGAGTAAGAATATATATGGAGAGCTAACTATTTTTACCCAACCTATACAAACTTGCGATAAATCACTTTCTCCGGGTTTTCACGTCGTATAACACGAGAGAAAAGAGACAAGAAAAGTCGTCGCATAATATTATGACACTTTTAGGTATGTAAGAATGTTCTCCGTCCGCGCAAACTTCACATCTTCGAGTCGCATAACTAACGTCGACGAATTTTGAGGTTATTTCCTATTTTGTGTTGGTTAAAACACTTGCAGTGGTTATACAAATAAATCAAACATGATGGTGATATGTGCCATGCGTCAATGTTCAAATAAGACCGAACAAAGTTTATAAAACATCACTTTTCAGAGGTATTTCAAAACTTTTAAAATATTTTTGACCGAACTTTAAGAATCCTCACATTTTTAATGATGTAAAGACGAAATAAAATCAACAAAAAGGTTCCATAATTATTTATGCAAACCTTCTACAGCGCCCTTGAGGTGATTTTTCACAAAAACGGCGCTATACAAATCTTCCAAATATTATTATTATTCTGTTATTAGTGTTTGTGTGATTTTGACTTTATAAATAATTTTAATGGTGTATTGATATTAAATACGTTTATTTAAAATGACATAATTTCATTTGGACGGTTACTAATAGGTTATCCAACATCCTTTAGTATATCTTTGTCTCTTTCTATCGAGTCAGTATACAGTCAACAATACTGACTACACTATTTGGCAAAGGTACCTCTCCATATATTCTTACTCCAAAACTAAATCTATTATTCTTGTTGTATTATTTTTTCTGGATTCTGTGCAGAGATAGCGAACAACCGAATGGGTAACGATGCTTCAAAGAAAAAAAAATGGTACTAGCTATAAAGAGGAACATCTGGGCGATGAATCACCTTTTGATATATAAATTTAAATCAATCCCTGTACTATTCCACAAAATCAGAGAAAGCCCATTATGAAATTTGATCTCACGCCCTAAAATCTAGCAATAAACATAAATAATTTGAATAAACAGCAACAATAATTTTGCCAATATAATGTCCTCTGAGTGCAAAACTGTATCTTTTTCCAAACTAAAACCAACTAAAATGTTTGTGTTTTTCCGAAGTGACCTGTCAGGTAAGTATATTTCTGTATATTATCTCTGTAGATAATCTAAATAAATATGTCATAGGTTATATATATAATGTAGATAGTAATAAGATATAGCCTAGGAATTAAGATTTGTACAGCACCCTTGAGGCGATTTTTCAGAATAATCGACACTATACAAATTATCCAAACATACTCGTAATTAAATATTATTATCTGTTCGTATATCTCACTAAAAACGAGCGATCGGTGAGCTCTGGCGTCTCGAAATTTGCGCAGTTTTTTACTGCGTGGAATTTCTAGATAAAAACAAATGTTTTCAGCACGAGGCGTTACTTCCATCGTGAGCTGTGGAGCTCTAAAATAAGACGAGATTGCCGTTTGTTTCGTATTTTTCAAAAACGAGCGAAACCGGGTAATAATCAATAAAATATTTATTTTAAATACGTTTAGAAGTTAGGAGGATCTTTATAGTAGATGATTGGACACAATAATAATAGCATTGCATTTATAAAGTGTAGTCTTGTGATATTTCACCTCAAGTGGTTTATTAGGTTACATGCTATATTTTCGTTTGTAACAATACTGTGAAAAAGTGGTTGTACGAATAAACAAAAACATTATGTCGACATGTGCCATGATTGGATGTATAAATACCCTAGTCCTAGCCCCAGGTCTAGCCGAGCCCGGCAAACCCCATAAAAACTGACTACAGCGGCGCTATCTCTTGTATATTATTGCTCTGAGATTCTACGCGATGTTAATGTTTCCATTTCTAACGGGGTGGGTTCCGAAGCCAGTTCGGGAACTGTGTCCGTTGGTCACAGACCGGCGCCCTACACTCGAGGGCATAGACATAAAATACAAGACACGTCATATTCATTTACAAATCTTACGAAAAATGCAGCACCACTAATGTTGCACCACTAAATGTTTCACCCGCGTATGAAAAGGATAGCCATTCAAAGAATATGTGTGTGCGGAAGAGATAGCTATATGAAGCGTGTTTCGAAGGTATGTCTCGTTGACTTGGTTTAGTGCAACCAGGCGCGTTGTCTCAGTAACGTATCTACATTATTTAATTCATCTAAGCTCGAGAGGTGATAATTTTCTCAGACGAATAAAAAACGTTTTCCCATACTCGGTGCAAACTACAATAGTAAAGTATAACTGCGGCCAACCAACTGTACTCTCTCTCTGTAAACCCGACCAGAAATGAAACTAACTCGATTCGAGAAGCTAGACGAAGACATTGTACCTATACTGTTAGCTTTATGACTTCTGGCTTCAGTCATCATGATTAATATTAATGAATCGTCTGCAGAATGTCTCAGTTCGAAAATATACAAAATGTCAAACATGAAAATATAATCTGGAATAAATATCCGGGTATCGTTTGAACTACGCACTTATCTGTTATGGATATCGTACTTATCTATGTGCAGTGTATTTTCAGAGTGGTAGATACTCCTAGTATCGCCCTGAGGCCCTAGCACGAAACACCGACATAAATTTTATCGACAATGTCGGTAATTTGAAATCGTTCCCGAGCCCGACTGCAGATCGCCAACGAACAAACGACAACTCACGTCAACTAAACATGCTTAATTTAGTCGATGTGAACTGTCGTCTGTTCGTTGGCGTTCTGCAGTCAGGCTCGGGAACGAATACAAAAAATCTATATCGATGTCTGGTGCTAGGTCCCCGGTGAAACCCTACTATTCACAATGGAAACGTTGCTTGAAATAGCTTTAGCCGTGTTAGATCTGAATAACCAGGTACTTCCCAACCTTCATCTTCCCCTCCCCACTACCTTCGACCTCACAAGATACCCCAATTGGGGATGCCATAGTCCCACTGGTTCCAGACGATTGGGACTTTGGTGCGGTACTCACTATAAAAATGTGCATATAATCAATACCTTACACTAAAATCAGTCTAAATTTATTGGTGTATGTCCAAAATACACTTTAGTTGGATAAGCTTGAAGGGGACATGTACCTTCATCTACCACGAAAAAAATTGATAAAAAAAACTTACGATATGTTGTTTTCGGGTTGAAAAATCAAAATGATTTTTAAAATTTGCATCCGAGATTTATTCTGCTGCGTGCAAGAATTTTCAATCAAAAGCTACCGCTAACCATATTAGAATTTTGAAGAAAATAAATTCTTTTGATGGTTAAAAAATATTACAAAAGATAAAGCTTTTGAGATGACAAAATGGTGAAAAAATAACGTGCCTCTTTGTCACTTGAAAAACCTCACCCTTTTAGAATTTAAAAAAAAACTACGGGTTTCTATAAAAGCCGCCATACTGCATGGCGCCACGCGACACTTGGTATGGATGATTTATAGGTATTTTTTTATAACAAAAAAATATCTTTAATAAATACCTCCTGGTAGCTAACTCGACTAAGAATATATGAAAAGACAGACTGTAATTACTACAATTGTGGGTGGCGAAACGCCAACCCAAGATAAAATACGTGATTCGATGCCCGTTCAATTGAATATAATTCATCAGCAAAAATATTATTTTGAATTTCAGCAAAACAGCAAATATTTGCAAATTAACAAAACGTAAAATTCTAATGAAATTACAATAATACGCAAGACTCCCTTTGTTCGAATTGGCTGAAACAAATATTTATAGGTAGATACTCAATTCAAAGAAAAATAAGCGCTACAAAAAATATTAACTCGCGGTTTGTTTTCAACCGAATAAACAATAAAAATCTCACTCTTGTCCAAATATTGACGTTTGCTGTAAATATTGTTGTTAACATCCATTAGCTGGCACAAACAAATTATTTCACGCGGCAGATAAATCTAAATAATAAGTCGTAGGCGGACAGGCTGGATAAAAAGAAATAAAATGGCGATGTTTCGGACGAAAACAACGGGCTTCCTAAAATATTCGCACAAATAATAAGAGTTCGGAAATACTGGGAATGAAGAGAGGTCGTCATCCCCAGTAGAAATCGAAAGAGCTATGTCATGGGCGCGACCCTGAAGAGGGTGGAGTTCAATGGTAGATCTACGCATACCGAATATACAACGAATTTACCCCGCCCGTCTGGCGGTCGGCGTCTGCCCAAAACACCGTTAGTAAACATCAAATTCGGCTGAAATTATGACAGAAATACGCGGTTATAATGCCGGTTTGCGAAAAGTACATTTAAATGGAGGCCTACCTTTATTTGAAGGATTAAATCCGAAGAAAACAGCAGCGCTTGTAAGGATTCGGACCGGCGAACACTAGCGTACGACTGGAGAGAATATTGGCAACTGACAGTTGGCCGCGGCGGCGGCACGACGTTAGTTTCAAGTGGAGGCGAGTCGAGCCGGGTAGGTACTAAATACCACAATGGTGTGTGTAATGTGTATGTAGCCGGGTAGGTACTGAGACTGTATCGTGGTGATTTGTATGAAGATGGTAGGTACTGTAATCCTGCCGGTAAGAGATCGGTTGTAATCTCTCTTTCTGTTACAGCCGTTGCTTATGAGAAAAAGGGAGAAGTTGTATAATAACTGGATACCTATTGCCACTATGGTGGTGTGTGTGTTCTCCGGCGGTTTAATCCGCACCGCTAGAGCGTAAACTTGAATTAATTTTAAATGTTCATCTAAATAATGTTCAAAAGATTTATTCACTTAACTATAAAAAAGCGTAAGAAGTTATGATGGTGTCAGAAGGTTTAAACGTTTGATAGGATTGATTTTATAATTGCGGTCTGAAATTTAAAAGAAAATACAATTTAACTTACCATCACACCGATTGCTCAAAAAATGTAGTTGTAGTGTAAATAAAAATTAAAGTGTCATAACACATGTGATTGTCAGAGTAAAATAAACTGTATTCAATCATTTTCTGAGGAAGCTGAGATGGTTTGGGCATCTAGAGCGGACGAACGAAGAAAGCAGTTTGAGAAAAATACATGAAGTGAAAGTGAATGGTAAAAAAAACACGGGACGCGCAAGGAAGACATGGCACGATCAAGTGAATCAAATACTTTAGTAGTCAGAATAACAGAAGAGTATGTATGAATATGAATGAAGCAAGGAATGTGTACCAAGATAGAGTTGTATGGCGGTCCATCCTCTCTGCCTTCCCCTGCCATGAAGTGGCGTTATGGTAGGTTAGTTAGTTGGTCTGTCAATCGATCAATATTATAATGCACACACTAAAACCGTCATACCAAAAAAAATACAATATTATTGTTGAGATATTAGATGAATTAAATAATATAGATACGTTACAGAGACAACGCGCCTGATTGCACTAAGCCAAGCCAACGAGACATACCTTCAAAACACGCTTCATATAGCTATCTTTTCCGCACACACATATTCTTTGAATAGCTGTCCTTTTCATACGCGGGTGAAACATTTAGTGGTGCAACATTAGTGGTGCTACATGTTTCGTAAGATTTGTATGAATATGACGTGTCTTGTATTTTATGTGTATGGTTGAGATACCCATTATCCATTGCTATAATAAAAATCTTATTATTATGCTATATTTTATACTCTTTTATGCAACTTACTACGATAATGAAATTTAATGTAAAACCTACGTCGTAAGCTGTAACTACACATTTAAATAATACCTACTAACATATTTTAAATTCTTGCTATTTTGTTATGCTTAAGGTGTATCTACATGCAAAAGCTTTTAAGGCGTCAATATATGTATATATATATATTTAATTATGGCTATTTTGAGTACCTACGGTGTAAATTCGTATCTTATTTGTAACGTCACACCGAGCAGAGCTGTCATAGACAGTGAGTCATTGCTCAGCCCACCAGCACAGCCAAAGCTGTATTTCGCTGAGGCGAGTGTCAGTGTGAGTGTAATGTGTATAGAGGTAATACAATAATATGTAGGTATTCACAAATATGTAAAACAACGAATATTATCTTGTGATACATCGGACACGGGCGCATTTATTTATTGAAATTTCTTGCACAGTTGCACCAAAATCCGATTCATAATTTTCATGCAGTCTCGTTTTAATTTGACTGAAATATTAAAAATATAAATGAAAATTGAATGGTAGATCATAAAAGCATCCGCATTATTATAATGCAGAAACTATGTTAGGCAGGTACCTACCCAAAAATAAACCAACAATGAAATTAATGTTTAATAGTGATAGTCGTCCCAGTTAAAAGGAACCGGTTCCGCCCACCGGTTCCAGTTTTTTCCGTTTTCAAATCGAACTTTTGTCAATTTCCTAGTACTTTCGAAAAAATCTCCTTCATGGAACTTTTCTGGCACCAGGAGCCGGTTCCAAAAAGAGCTGGATAAATAACCGGTTCCTCGCCGGTCACCGGTAACTGGAACCGCAGTTAAACCCAACTCTGATATCGCGCATCTCTAGTGTTTTATAAAAAACATTTAGCAATTTAGAAATAATATAGCACAAGAGTCATAACTGCTCGGAGCTAGTGAGATTATTGGTATCCCCAATGGGGGTAGGTTGTGAAGCTGAAGGGAGTGGGGAGTAGAAGGAGGTGGAAAAGAGGAAAATTGGGAAGTACCTGGCTATTCAGATCTGGTCACCAATAACGGCTAAAGCCATTTCGAGCAACGTTTTGTATTCTGAATGGTGGCTTTCTCCAGGGCGATACTTGGAATATCTACAACTCTGGTAGCATAGCAGAGTATTTTTTTAGTGTAAATTTCGCATAAGAGTCCCTACCCAGATTCAGTGGGACTACGGCAGCCCTAATATTGGGGTGTGTTATGAGGTTGAAGGAAGTGGGGGTTGGAGAAGATGGGGAAGATAAAGGTTGGGAAGTATCTGGATATTCAGATCTGGTCACCTAAGACGGTTAAAGCAACCAACTCTGATGTATGGCAGTGAGGCATGGAACTGGCAGAGGGAGGATGAAAGCTGCATACTGAACGCTGTAGAAATGAGATCCCTGAGGTGTATGTGGGTAAAACCATGTATGACCGTGTTAAAAATGTGGATATCCGGAAATAATGCAAGGCTGATGTAAGCGTAATGAATAGAATCAACAAAAGGGACGCTTAGATGGTTTGGGCATGAAGAGCGGATTGACGAAGAAAGGAGTGGGTGTGAAGAATATATGACGCGAAAATGAATGATAGAAGAGGTCGGCGACGCCTGAGACACGGCACGATCAAGTGAATCAAATACTTTAATAGTCAGAATAACAGAAGAGTATGTATGAGACGATGCATAAATGTGAATGATGTAAGAAGTGGTCATAGATGTGTCGCGGTTTATCCTCTCTGCCTACCCGTTCGGGGAAACGGCGTGATGGTTAGTTAGTTAACTAGTTAGATTCGATTCCAACTTTCGTATCCAACAAAAAGCACTGGGGTCTAAGGCTTTCTTCGAATTTGGAGTAATATTGTCACCGGAAAGGCAAAAGGGCTGAAGCGCCATTTTGGAAAGTTTACACCAGAGCACTTTTTTTGTTTTTGTTTTACAATAAAATTCTTCAGTACCTAGTTGGATTTCGAAAAAAATAAATAATCAGGTAACTCAATGCTCTCACTGAGTTACCCAAAGCAACAAAAAGCTATTTTAGATGGCTGAAGGGCCACAAAAGTCTTAAAATACAAGACACGTCATATTCATACAAATCTTACGAAAAATGTAGCACCACTGGTACCGTCTTGTATTCCGTTTCACCCGCGTATGAAAAGGATAGCCATTCAAAGAATATGTTTGTACGGATGAGATAGCAATATGAACGTCCCTCGCTACTGTTATAATCGGGTATTGCGCTACTAGCTCTGGTTGTCTTTCGCACACTTATGTATTTCTGCATTCGCTATCTCACACCGTTTTCGAGTAGCTAAAAACCTTGTGAATAATTATGTTTATTGAATCGAAATAATAAGTGATTTGTGGGTAATTATGAATGGAAAGAAACTCTACGAGATATGTTTTTTTACTCCTAAATGATATTTACACCTCTCAAGGCATTTTCTCCCAGAGGAGCCTACAGCGACGCGTTTGTGGCAGGTGGTGACAGCTTGTCTGCCGAACGAATGTTTGTGTGAAACTAAACGTAGAGTCAACCAGGTTTCAACGTAGGTTTCCCTCAGGTATGTCTCGCGGACTCGGTTTAAAACAATCTAAAACAGACGCAGCCATGTGGTTTTGAGTTGTACCGCAGGGCGCAGGGAAACCCGCCACTGCTCGTCAGTTTGAATTTATCCGTCTTTCATATGGCATTAATATTTACAAATTTTAGTTCCCTTTTGCCTTTCCAGCGAAAGTATTGGCGCCATTACCGTGACGAAAATAAAAATTATAAATATAAAGTAAGTTTATCTTACTTCCGGTGAAATTATTGATTGAACGTTTTCAATATCGAAATTCTTTTACAGATTTCAATTCCATTGTCCTGGAGTCGAAGAATCTTATGTAAATAAGTAACTTTAAGGCCGCTACACACCTTCAGGTTTATTGGTGCGATAAAACTGCACAGTTTTATCGTCCGTGTGTATAACATAAACTGCGATTATTTTTGTTTTTTATTTAAATTGTTTTTTAACTCTACAGTCGAACTGAAGTCAATCCGAAATTTGATTAGATAAAACTGTGCAGAATAACTGCGCAGTTAAAACTGAGTGTTTGTACCAGTTAACTGCGCAGTTCTGTCACTTGGCCAGTCTCATCGAACGCAAATATATCTTATCTCATCTCATCACTGAAGTCACCGCGAATGGTTGGAAGAGTGCATTGAAATTTATTACGGCGAACCATGTATTTAAAAAGTAAAAACCAAAAATTACCACCATCGAACTAAAAGAGAAGCAGCTTATGAGATTGCTTGATAAATTTATAATGATTCTGGTTTAATGTAGGTAAGCGCCTGAGGAGAGATTATTGTGGAAAACTTTTAGTTTTTGTAGCTTCTTCCAGTTGCCAGAAATCGCGAAATTGCTGTTAACCTTTCATTGAGGATTTTCAAGTGTTTCGCATTTAGTATCTTGCTTTTCAATCAAAAGTGTAACTAGTACAAAGAGGTTTAAGTATGTACTTTCGTCCATTCTTAAATAGTTATGCTAATCTTTGGGAGTAATTTTCAATTCATTCAAAAAATTAACATGTGAATAAGTGTTTACACTAATGTTTACACCATATTCCACGTTTTTTACGCTGTTTGTCTTTCAAAACACAGCAATCTGACCACTGCTAAAACGACGTCCGTCGATACCGTCATCAAAATTAGATGAAGTTCTATCAACACAGCTCGAACCATACAGTCTGATCCTGCAAGTTTAAGCCAAGCATAACTAAGCGTGTGTAGGCACAACGGCAATACGATTTAACTGTACAGTCTAATCGCACCGATAAAACTGAAGATGTGTAGCTGCCTTTGGGTTCTTTTAAATCCGTGCATTTCACATTTCTATGGATTGTGTGTTCAGTGCTCTAATCAGAATGCGCATTTAGAGAGAGAGGTGTGTCACCCGATATCACCAAACTTTTTGTTGAGTCACCAGATTGGGGTATGAGAATGAATAATATTTGGCGAGATTTATGTTATAAGCAAACCGTTACAAGCCTGTTTCAACAAATATTCCAGACATTTTTTATTGGAAAAAGCCAATAAACGACACGTAACAGATGTCGCCTTTGCACTGAGACAGGCGTCCGACGACCTCCGAGCGGTTAAGATCCTCGGCTACGAATCCAGTGTTGAATCGGCTACAATTCCGTGGGAAAATAAATAAAATAATTTGTAAGTATCTACCCGGTGAAAGACCAACATCCAGAATCGATATGTAGTTTGAAATGGCAATAGCTGTGCTTCTCAGAGCAAGAATATATGTGGAGAGATGGCTAAATATTTTTACCCAATCTATACAAATTTACGATTAATCACTTTCTCCGAGTTTTTACATCGTAAACCGTGAGAGGGAAAGAGACAAGACAAGTTCTCACAATATATCACAACCATTCGGTATGTAAGCATATTTTACGTCTCCCACGTCTCTGGCGACTCCGCCCACTACGTTTTGTTATGCGACAAAACTCAACGGTTTTTGAGGTTATATCCTATATTTTTATTTATAATAATACTGAAAAAGTGGTTATACAAATAAACAAAACAAAAAATGTTATGAATGGATGTATAAATACCCTAGCCCTAGTCCTGGCCACGCCCGAGTCGGGCAAAAATCATCAATACTGAATACATAAACGCTCCCTCCTGAATATTATTGCTCTGAGCTGTGATTAGTGACCAGATCTGAAAAGACAGATACTTCTCAACCTTCATCATTCCCATCTCCTTCCCTTCTCCACTCCCTCCAGCCTTGACGATTGGGAGCAGATGGGATTCTTGTGTGGTATTCGCTTTAAAAAAATAGAACTAATTTTTAGAATGATTCATTATCTATTATCATTGATGTAATCAGATTTTAGCTCTTGAAACTCTGGCGAAAGCGGGTAGGACATATTACTTATCTATAAACATGTAATGATCGCCGATGCGACCGAGAGAATGCTCCTTGGTAAGGCGCGTTTTTGATCGGAGATGATGAATAAAATATAACCACTTTCTTTTGAATACTTTTTACTGGAAGAATTTATATAATATTATAATTAAACCTTTAACTGAACATGGTTTACTGCTGCACGGGCGTACGACGAGAATATGAATGAATAGTGGAATAATAGTAGTGAGTGCTTTTACAGAATAGCTTTGGTTTTATACCTGCATGGTCAAACTGAAAGCATCACAGTCCAAACATGTGGTCTCTGGAATAATACATGTTAAAAGGAATTTTGGAAAGCGATGTTAGGATATAATTTATTAGACAGAAATACATTGAGGGATGGAATTAGCAGGGCCGGTTCCACGACATCTGTGCAGTAAGTGTTGAATGGACCCCCCCCCCTTCTCTTCCATCTTTTTTTACTTGCCACAGATAATCAAACATTTCAAAAGTGCTTTACGAACTTATTTTCTGTAACAAATGCTCCAATCATAAAATCCTGAACTAGCCAAAGCACTATTTACTAGAGATAATAAATATCCGAGATCCCAACTTCAGCTCTCCATACCGATCAACGTTACGTTTTAAATTCTGCGGGCTGGACAGTTTTTTGGAGTTAGTTATCAACAATAGAAATAATGAAAATCGAAGACAACAAAAGCACCTCAAAGGCACTGTAACTAACACAAATGAATCTTAAGACACTGATATAACCCTACCACATCTAAAGGCACACAGCGGCACAAATATTTTAAACAGTTTGTAAATAAATTTACGTAGCAAATTGAGAGCATTAAAATGACAGATGATGTCAAATGTCAACAGACCTCCGGAAACTTGAGGAAACCCCGATTCAACAAAATTCCCCGCATAACAATGAACTGTAAAGTAACTATCTTAAGAGTTTATTTTCGTATAACAAGATTGTCAGAACAACTGTGTCTCAGGGATTTAACATCTAAAATCGGCTATCACTACTTTTGGAGCCAGTTACTAAGAGCTATAGGAAAAAGTCGATAGCGCGGATGTGGAATTTGATTAATTCTTTTTTTTATGTTAGCAAAGTATCACATCGTTGAAAAATAAACTCCAAAAAAATATTACTGGAAACGAATTCTGAAAAACAAAATAAGTCACCGGTACAATGTCGCCGTGACAAAAATATGTACCATCTCCAATGGTGCATTAACACTGTTGTATGAAAGCAACGGGCACGGTGATTGGTTGTAGACTTTGCTTCTCAGAACTTTAACGTCTGACACTCCATAGAAAAACAGACTTTACGTCCAAGTAATCACTACGCAATAAGTAAAAAAATCCGTGACAAAAATCTACTCCCCATACATATTCGCTAGTCGTTCAATGCACAGCGATGCTGCCAGCGCAATAAAAAAAAATACTTACCCCATGATGTGCGTAATTTAAAAATGATATTATGATGGCGCCTATGTTTTTTTGCACAGTTTGAACGTACGGTGGATCCGGCGCTGGCAATTAGGATACAATAGGAGATTGGTAATAATGTTTAGTGACATGGGTAAGATGCACATGTGCTAAACTGGTTGAGCCATTATACCCATTATTTTTCATTCTTTCCGTAGGTATCTAGGTAAGGTTACCTGCTAAATTAATTCTATTTTTAATCCAATGCCATAAACCCATTTGTATAAAAAAAAAACATCTGAACGCGTACATTTATGTAATTCTGGTCGGTAAAGGGTTTTAAAACCATAAAAGTTTTACAAGACATCAATACAGCTGGGTATATTGTGAACCACCTGTTTGATCGCAATAATAAAACACGCTGTATTACCCACGGTCATAAAGTAAACGCCGCTATTTTCCAGTCATAACTATAAACAGCGTAAGGCTGTATGCACCAATTGTCCGTGAAGCTGACGAGAAAATTGGTAGACGTGAAGATTATAAGAAACAACAAATCAATACTAAGTTTTCATCCCTAGGTCCTGCGTGCGACTCTTGCTGGGCTTCACTCTTTAACCGCAGGCACTGCTAATATGAGCGGAAAAACGCCACCAAAACTGTTCTAGAGTGTGACAAACGAAAGAATGCGGCTGACGGCTGATGTGCAGAAACGCATTTTGGTAGGAGGCGGGGTCAGTCGGAAAAAATCGCCAATCACCAGTAAACGAAAGGTCATTTGCATTTTTTATCATTTTTTGTCGCGCTAAAAAATTACTATACCAACAGAGAAATTTAGATTTCATACAATGTGTCTTAATACTCACAACGTTACTAACGGTGGTTTTTATATAGATAAAGTTTTGTTTTCTAGAATTGACATTTCTAGATCCAAAAAGGTTAAAGCACTTTTATCTTAGAACTTGAACTCGGAGTTGTCCGTTAAATTTGACCTACGTATCAATTGTGTTATCTTTAACAGAAAAATACAAAACTTAATGTGGAAAGTCTTTTGAGATAAATAGATAGACGAAAGAGTGAACCGGTTAGTAGGTGAGTGGACAACGCGTCAGATTCTCACCCGGGCGTCGCCGGTTCAAGGAGGTATAGCTAATATTTAACCCAACCTATAGAAATTTGGGATAAATAACTTTCTCCGGGTTTTTACGTCATATACCATGAGAGAGAAAGAGACAAAGGAAAATAGTCACATAATATTGCAGCACTTCTACTAAGTATGTACGGATGTTCTCCGTCCGCGCCAACTTCACATCACCGAGTCGCATAACTTACGTCAACGGATTTTGAGGTTATTTCCTATATTTGTGTTGATTTAATAATTTGCACTGGTTATACAAATAAATCAAACATGATGGTGATATGTGCTATGCGTGAATGATCAAATAAGACCAAATAAAAACATCACTTTTCAGAAGTATTTCCACAGTTTCAAATATTTTTGACCGAACTTGAGAAGTTTCACATTTTTAATGATATAAAGGCATAAAATCAACTAAAAGCTCCCATCATTATTCAGGTAAACTTTCTGTTATTAGTGTTTGTGTGATATTTTGACTTTATAAATCATTTCAATGGTGTATTGATATTATTTTGTTTGACGTGTTCAAATTTGTTTATTAAAAATGTCCGATTTTCACGTGGGTGGTAACTAATAGGCTATCAAACATCCTTTGATATGTATTTGTCTCTTTTTATCGAGTCAGTATAAAGTCAACAATACTGACTACACTGTTTCACAAAGGTACCTCTCCATGCCCTCCAAGGTCCTCCCTCATTGCACAAGCAACATCTTCCGCTTATTATAATGGCAGTAGGAGTTTTTCAAATATTGTCAGGTTACCCGTCAATGTTTGTCTTTCTTTAAAAAAATAATAATAAAAAAATACAAATACAAATGAAATGATAATTATATAATAAAGCAACTCGAAACAACTGCTTTTTTACTAAATTAATTTTAATCTATTATTATTTGATTGAATTTCAATCTGTAAATGATAACACATTATGTGTTGTTTTGAATATGTATGTTAATTGTAAATTTTTGCATTCTTCTATTTGCCCTGAAGATGTCACAAAGGTGTATCGTATGTGATAATGATGTGAAAAAACAAAGGTATATACTAACCAACTAACTAACCATCACGCTGTTTCACCGCAGGGTAGGCAGAGAGGACGGACCGCTATACAACTCTGTCTTGTTGCATCATTCACATTCATACATCGTCTCATACATACTCTTCTGTTATTGTTATATTTACTAACCTATTTTTCTTAATATTAACTATGAAGCAGAAATCTTTTCGTTAGAAGTCACCGGATCTGAATGGCCAGGTACAGCACAGCCTTCCTCTTCTCCATCTCATTCCCCTCCCCACTACCTTCAGCCTCACAACATAGCCCAATTGGGGATGCCAAAGTCCCACTGGCTTCAGACGGTTGGGAACAGTCGGGACTCTTGTGCGGTATTCTAAAGATAAAAATTAACCAACTAACGATTATCACGCCGCTTCTCTGCAGGGGTAGGCAGAGAGGACGGACCGCCATACAACTCTGTCTTGGCACCTTGAAGTAATAATATATGGAGAGAGAGCTAATTATTTTTACCCAACCTATACAGATTTGGGATAAATCACTTTCTCCAGGTTTTTACGTCGTACACCATGAGAAAGAAAGAGACAACAAATTTTCCCGAATTATCACACCGCTTTAAAGTATTGTTAGAATGTTTTTCATATCCCGCGTCTCCGTTGACTCCGCCCACACGTTATGATACGCGAAATAAATTGAGATAACTCCACGGTTTATTAGGTTACATTTTATATATATATACGAGTATATTTAACAATACTGTGAAAAAGTGGTTATAAGAATAAAGAAAGACATTATGTCGACATGTGCTATGAATGGATATATAAATACCCTAGCCCTAGTCCTAGCCACGCCCAGGTTTAGCCGAGTCCGGCAAACCTCGTATAAACTTACTGCAGCTCTCTACAGCGCTCTCTTGTATATTATTGCTCTGAGCTTGGTACACACTCCTTGCTTTATTCACATTCATAAATCGTCTCATACATACTCTTCTGTTAGTCTAAGCATATTATATATATATATAAACCAACTAACTAACTAACCACCCCACCGTGTCTCCGCAGGGGTAGCTAGAGAGGGTAGACCGCGATACGATTTATACATCGTCTCATACATACTCTTCTATTATTCTGAGTTTTGACGTGGCCCGACTATATACTTGACATATATTTGATTCACTTGATCGTGCCATCTCTTCCGCGGGCGTCCCCGACTTATTCTTTAATTCACTTTCGCGTCATATTTCACACTCTTTCTTCGTTCATTCGCTCTACATGCCCAAACCAAATGTATTTATTAATAATAATTAATACTGAGCGTTCACAAAGACATCATAGTCAATTTTTTACTTATTTTATTTTTCTAGTTGTCTAGTAGTTACTACTCGCCTTCGCATGAGTTTTATAATCTGTTTCACAAACGAAATAGTTCAACGTTAGCAGTGCCAACTTATTAATGAGTTTTGCTCAAAATTTGTTAGTTACCATAGACATAGAGATATCATACATCTATGGTAGTTAAGGAGAACCAAATAAATGCATCTAATTCAGACTAGTACAGTTTCAAACAGTCAGTGTGAACATAAATAAAATATGAGGCACTTTCCAGGGTGGGTTTCAGTACACGAAAGCGCCCCATTACTAAAAGATGTGGTAGTATCTTGAAGTAAAAATATATGGAGAGAGAGCTAATTCTTTTTACCCAACCTATACAAATTTGCGATAAATCCCATTCTCCGGGTTTTTATGTTGTACACCATGGGAAAGAAAGAGACAACAAAATCTCCCAAATTATCACCCCGCTTTAAAGTATTGTTGGAATGTTCTTCGTGTCCCGCTTCTCCGTTGACTCCGCCCACACGTTTTGATACGCGAAATAAATGGATATAACTCAACGGTTTATTAGATTACATGCTATATTTTTGTTTATAACAATACTGTGAAAAAGTGGTTATACGATTAAACAAAAACATAATATCGACATATGCTATGAATGAATGTATAAATACCCTAGTCCTAGTCCTAACTACGCCCAGGTCTGGCCGAGTCCGGCAAACCTCTTAAAAACTGACTACAGCAGCGCTCTCTCTTGTATATTATTGCTCTGAGGTTAGTACTAAATCCCGAGTTTTAGTATCTTAGTATTTCAGGCCCATATTCTTCAAGGAATTAACTGCCATTTTATTATGAACTGAAGCCTGTATAACTGACATTGAAATATGTACAATACAATAAATGCAGTACAGTTTCCTATCGAACTCGTGCAAAACCTGAGAGTGCCTTAAAGCCGTATTCAGAAGTGAGTATTAGCGTCTTTTTCTAGCCAATAACAGCGACTATATCGTCGCTGGAAAGGCAACAGGGCTTAAGCGACACTTTGGTAAAAAAAACATGAGTTGAATATGCAGTTTTGATCAGTTCTTTTTTCTGCATCGAATGCTCTGACTCTCGTTTGATTCTGAAGACTTTTGTGGCCCTTCAGCCATCTTTAATAGATTTACCATTTGGAAGAAGGCTTGATGTAAGCGACATGAGTTTACTGGTACTGAAAACTTTTATTGTAAAAAAAACTTCAAAGTGGTCTGGTGTAAACTTTCGGAAATGGCGCTTCTGCCCTTTGCCTTTCCGGCGACAGTATGATTGGCATAAAATTGTAACTAACTAACTAACCATCACGCCGTTTCCTCGCAGGGGTAGGCAGAGAGGACGGACCGCCATATAAATCTGTCTTGGCACACACTCCTTGCTTCATTCACATTCATACATCGTCTCATACATACTCTTCTGTTATTCTGACTCTTCACCCGACCCGATTCAAGTATTTGATTTACTTGATCGTGCCATGTCTTTCTCGGGCGTCCTCGACTTCTTCTTCCATTCACTTTCGAATCATATATTCTTTTCACACTCCTTTTTTAGTTCATTCGCTCTACATGCCCAAACCATCTAAGCGTCCCTTTCTTGATCCTGTTCATTACGCTCACATCAGCCTTGCATTCTTTACAAAAAAATTGTAGAATACATATTTTAGGATAGTTTTTCAAAAAAAAATTTTTTGTAGTGAATACCGCACAAGAGTCGCAACTGCTCCCTACCAGTGGAACTGTAGCTTCTCCAATTGAGGTATGTTGTGAGGCTGAAGGTAGTGGGGAGGGGAAGAGGAAGGTTGGAAAGTAGCTGGCAGTAGATCTGGCCACAAAACACGGCTAAAGCCATTTCAAGCAACGTTTCGATTCTGAATGGTTATCTTTCACCTGGTAAAGTGGTATCTATCCAAGGCAGTGAAGTCAATTTTTGACTTGTTTTTGATGATTTTAACCTGACCCGGCGCACCTGGGCGTGGCTAAGACTAAGGCTACGGTATTTATACATTTATTCATATCACATATCGACGTAATGTTTTTGTTTATTCGTATGGCCACTTTTTCACAGTATTTTTATCAACAAAAATATAGCAAATAACCTATAAAACCGTTTAGTTGGGTCAAGTTTAGTGGAATAATACAAAATGTGGGTGGAGTTCCAGGACCTTAAGATCATCCTTACAGTATATAGAAGCGGTCTATGAAATTTGTTGTCTCTTTGTCTCTCATGGTGTACGACGTAAAAACCCGGAGAAAGTGATTTATCGCAAGTTTGTGTAGGTTGGGTAAAAATAATTAGCTCTCTCTCCATATATTGTTACTCCAAGGCAATACCTGTTAGTATTTACCAGTGGATGGAATCAATTCAATTTGATAACTCCTTGTTTTTGTTCGGTTTTTCTGGAATTTAAAATCAGTATGGCATAAATATGTAACGACTTTCAAAAAATCAATAAAATTCTCATCATTGCACAAGCAACATCTTCCTATGGTGGCTGTAGAAGTTTTGGAAATATCGTTAGGTTATTCGTGACCAGGGAATGTTTGTCTTTGTTTTCAAAAAGGAAAAAAAGTTAAAATATTTCCTCCGAGGTTCTTTCAAAGAGCGCAAAAAACCGATGTTCATCTCTGCACTCGCGATCCATAATCATTAATCACACGCTAGAGACGGTCTGGGTCTACCGATTTCATGCAGAGGTTGATAACCTTCTCGCAGCCTTCGCCATTCTGCTCGGCGGTCGGCTAGCAGAGCCACCGCCCGACATGCCATCCCGACAGGCATGTGTCGTGGGCGTGTACGTGTGCCTTGAGAAAGCTCATTTTTCCTTACTTCTGCTGATACTGATCTGATACTTTCAAATGTTGAAATCTCTACTCTCTACTAGCTTGTCTGGAGCAAAGGATTCGAAAGGTCTTAGGTATGTTACGTTGGCGACCATAGTTTTCTTTCAAATCCTCAAACTCCCAGAGCGGTAGATACCCTAGTATCGCTGTTGGATTTGAAGCTGTTATAAAACACCGAATGTGTTTTCAGCTTCAGATGAATTTGGAAAATAGTGGACTGTACAACGATAAACTACACTACTTGATGGAAGTGTCTAATTATGGATGTGGAGAGATTATGGAATGAAGGAAGTAGTAAACCAATTCACTCACCGATGAAGTTGAAGTTTTGAATATTCTTATAAATTGTATTATCAAAAGACACCGCAACAACAAAAACTCACTTAATTTAATATTATTTGAAGAACAACAATAAACCGATCGACCGAGCGAGACATTAACAAAACGAACACGGTTTTTCACATAACTCTCTTCTGTTTTTTTGATTGTCACTTGTTTTCAAACTCGGTGTTGTTGAATACGGAAATAGGATATAGTGAAATGGTTGGATAAGGAAGAAACTGGATGAAAAACAAGAAGGTAAGAACCTATCAAATTATCTCTTTGAAATCCAACAATCGCCCTGGTGAAAAACCACCATTCAAATTGAAACTTTGCTTGAAATGACTTTAGCCGTGTTTGGTGCTAATAGCGCCTTGATGATTCGCCGCCTGGAGCGGAGTGCTCCAATTGCGCCTGCACAGGACCGGCCCTGGGAACAAATACTAGACCGCGCGTGTTCAACATAATTAGCCAATATTGCAGCGTTTCAATGTCTGCAATTTGGGTGAATAGATTTCGTGAGACAATAAGCCAATTTAAACCACTATCATCGCACGAAGAGTGTCATTTGAAGAGAATGCGCTCAATTAGTTCGTTCACCGTGAATCGTTTCATTTTGACTTTCAACAGGGAGTAACAATATATGGAGAGAGAGAGCTAATTCTTTTTAATTAATAAATTATTATGTATGTATATTTCTCCCGCGGCTTGTTGAGTCACAATGACGCAAATAGATTAGCCCTTCGGGCTGGGTCCTGCCCGACTAAGCTGGAAACTACTGCGATGGCGGGGTGCTTAGCGCGAACCAATCACGGCCGAACCCGGCGAATCTCGAGCCGACTCAAGCGGGAGAAATCAATCTTTCCGACCTTATCACGAGAGCCGGGTCGATCACAAGACCAAATAAATTATATCATTATGATGACTCGACTCTCGGCTACACAATTATTGTAAAATGAAAAATGTAAATGTTAGAATAAGGAGGTCACTTGGAGCACTTCGCAGATTGGGACCGCCACCTATTACAGTTTACTTGTGTGCCCTGTTGCGTCGGGTACATCAACGGTTTTTCAGGTTATATGCTATATTTTTGTTTATAACAATACTGTGAAAAAGTAGTTATACGAATAAACAAAAACATTATGTCGACATATGCTATGAATGGATGTATAAATACCCTAGTTCTAGTCCTAGCCACGCCCAGGTTTAGCCGAGTCCGGCAAAACTCATAAAAACGGGACTACAGTAGCGCTCCCTCTTGTATATTATTGCTCTGAGGATGTACCCATCGAGGGCTGCGCACCGCCCAGTTTCTGTCTTCTGCGCCACTTCTTATTAGTGACGTCCATGCGTAATAGTGTTGTGCGTATGATGGTGCAGTGCGGTAAGTACTTGTACTCCAGGCAGCCTCCGTGGTCGAGTGGTTAATACTACGCCCTTGAGGTGATTTTCCCACAAAAACGGCGCTATAAAAGTAATCCATTTATTACGACTCCAGAGGTCGCGGGTTCAAATGCAGACGTGCGCAAATAATTTTCAATTAATTAATACGTGTTATTTCACATTTAAGATAATACAATACTATTTTTATTCTGGAGTGGTAGACACTCTAAGTATCGCTCTGGAGAAAGACCAACATTCAGAATAGAAACGGTACTTGAAATGGATTAAGCCGTGTTTCGTGACCAGATCTGAATATCCAGGTACTTTCCGACCTTCCTCTTCCCCATCTTCTTCCCCTCCCCACTACCTTCAGCCTCACAGCATACCCAAATTGAGTATGCCAAGTCCCGCTGGCTCTAGACGGTTGGGAGCAGTTGGGACTCTTGTGCGCTATTCTCTATTAAAAATGAAATCAAAAAATGTTACCACACAAGCATATGTAGTCACTTTTAAGGATTTTCTTTATAGTCGGAATAATAGAAGAGTACGTATTAAGAGATGAATGCATGTAGATGAAGCAAAGATTTTCTGCCGGAAGAGATGTGTGACGTTCAATGCGGTTAGTTAGTTCGGGGGGATTCAAATAGCTTATATATATATATATCATTTTAATATTTCGCTCATGGTTTAGTGAGGCGGAAGGCAACGTCCGGAGACCGATGCACTTGGGTGCATTTAATTTAGAATTCAAATGATGCATAGCCCAAAATAATACGACAGAAAAAAGCACCGCAAATGATAGAGGATTGCTAAACATAATCTTAACCACAAAGGAAAGTGCATCAGAATTACTTTCATATGATAAAATAAAGCCGTTTTTCTCAAATAGGTCCCTAACCTCAGAGTTATTAGTATTGCAGTTGTTCTGTAAAAGCACTGCCTAGACATAATAATATTTGGACGATTTGTATAGCGCCGTTTTTGTGAAAAATCACCTCAAGGGCGCTGTACAGATCTTATTTTCTATCATTACATATTGATTCCTAGTTTAAATAAGAAAATATACAGGTACATACTTACCTGGCAGGTCCCATCAGATAGACACAATTATTAACTTAAAACTATAATTATGATTTTAATTATTTAATTTTTTTTCCGATTTAGGGCATGGGAGCGAATTCTGAATTTGTCATACAGTACAGTATTTGGTTAAAATTTGCATATCTAAAGGTGATTCGTCGAGAGACAGATTATGTTGAGATTCTTTTAATGAATTTAAAACATATAATAGGACAAACGAGTCACTTGAACGCGCAACAGCTCACAGTATATATATTTTGTGTAGTCTAGTGAACATAGAATAATCTATTTTGACCTCAGAGCAATAATATACAGGAGGGAGCGCTTCTGTAGTCAGTATTGATGATTTTTGCCTGACTCGGGCGTGGCTAGAACTATGGCTAGGGTATGTATACATCTATTCATAGCACACTACGACATGATGTTTATGGTTATTTGTATAACTTTTTTTTCACAGTATTGTTATAAGCAAAAATGTAGGATATAACCTAAAAAACCGTCGAGTTATGTCCTGTTTTGTCGCGTAACAAAACATAATGGGCGGAGACAGAAAACATGCTTACATACCGAATGGTGGTGCTATATTATGTGAGAACTTGTCTTGTCTCTATCTCTTTCACGGCTTACGACGTAAAAAGCCGGAGAAAGTGATTTACGGTAAATTTGTATAGGTTGGGTAAAAATATATTGCTCTTTCTCCATATATATTCTTGCTCCGAGTCCCTCACCTTGTTCAAAGGTTTATTTTTAATTCAATAATTCGGGAGAACAGATTGCAATGAAAGATGCTCCGAGGATTTTGCGTCATTGATCCCTTCGGCATCGGTGCACAGTCGGGAATCTCGCCAAACGCGCGCCCAACATTTGCACGCGGTTGACATTCGATACGTGAGAACGGGTCGCATTTACGACTCGTTCTTATGCTCAACAGCTCGGCTGTGGAACGATTTGCCGGCCTCTGTGTTTCTTCCCTTCTTCAACGTGGGCCTCTTTAAGACTCATTTCATATCACTCACTCCATTCTTTTCTCAAAAAGACCCTTCACACAGCAAACCTCAAAGATGACATAGGCCCTGGGGGATTTTATTTCCCTCAAGGCCTCCTGTGTTGAGTTAATGTAAAAAATAATATATATATATTTGATTTATTCAGTATTTAAAAAATACAGTGAATACTGCACAAGAGTCCTAACTGCTCCCAACCGTCTGGAGCCTGAAGGTAGCGGGGAGGAGATGGGGAACAGGAAGGTTGTGAAGTACCTTGATATTCATATCTGGTCACCAAAGACGGCTAAAGCCATTTCAAGCAACGTTTCGATTCTGAATGGTGGTGTTTCGCGAGGGGCCCTAGAACGAAACGTCGATATAGATTTTATCGACAGTGTCGGTAATTTGGAACCGTTCCCGAGCCCGACTGCAAATCGCCAACGAATAAACGAAAACTCGCGTCGACTAAAGTAAGCATGTCTTATCGTTTTACGACCGTTAAGTGTATATTTAAAAGCTCCACAACTCATAAAAGAAACGACGGTACAAGTTGAAAATAGTCGCATTGACCTAGAAACTCCAGACAGAAAACGTTGTTCAAATTTCACGACGGCAGAGCTCACCGTTTGTGAGTTTTTTCTGAGACAAACAAGCATAATTAAATTTGTCATATTCATAAAGTTATTGTGGAATGCCAATAAAATATTATGTAACCGATTTAAATAAAGTGATTAAAAACATCTGAAATAAGATTATTTCTGCATAATACATGCAATTATAGCGATCTTTGGAGCACTGCGAATTAAATTACGTATGTAACATAAATACCTAAATTTACATGCTAGCTTTTAGTGCTATCTACTCACACCTTAGAGTAAATAAAGTGGTATCTATCCAAGGCAGTGTAGTCAGTTTTTGATGATTTTTACCAGACTCGGCAGACCTGGGCGTGGCTAGGACTAGGGCTATGGTATTTATACATCCATTCATAGCACATATCGACATAATGTTTTTGTTTATTCGTATAACCACTTTTTCACAGTATTGTTATCAGCAAAAATATAGCATATAACCTAAAAAACCGTGTAGTTGTGTCAAGTTTAGTGGCATAATAAAAAATGTGGGCGGAGTCCCGCGGTGACCCAGGAGACCAAGATCATCGTACAGTACGTAGAAGCAGTGTATTATATTTGCTGTCTCTTTTTCCCTCATGGTGTACAACGTGAAAACCCGGAGAAAGTGATTTATCGCAAGTTTATATAGGTTGGGTAAAAATAATTAGCTCTCTCTCCATATATTGTTACTTCAAGTTCAATCTCAGAATGTACTAAACGTCACATAAGCTATAGTATGAATGCAGCGACGATGTATAGTTTTATGCGAGTACGGCAGGGTAGGCAGTGCTTATGTGCCTTTATCTTAGAGTAGCAATATAGAGAGACCGTCCTAATTATGAGTCAAATCGTTCATACTCGCAAAATATAGCTCTCTCTTTATGCTCGGTTTTATAGACATATGAGAAAAAGACACAAACAATTGTTATTAAGAACATATGATTTGGGGCGTGCTAAAAGCCGTGTAGTCATTTTTAAATATATTACTAACTTCACACTAGTTTACTTGTCAGTCGAATTGACAGATAAAAAGCTTAAAATATATAATTACTTAAGTGAATTTAGTGCAATATTTAAAAAAAAAGATATGGCTATATGTGCAGGACCAAAAAAATCAGTTTCCACAGGTATTTATCCAAGAATTCGTATTTTTTAGTTTGACCTCAAATGTTTAACATGCTAACCTACAAAACAACTAGTTACCTTCACCAATATTTAGTCAATCTTTGCATAATTTGTTTCGATATAATAAACTTCCGTTTAAAATGAGTTTTAATGCATTCTTAATATGTTTTACTTAGAGATATACGGGACTCTCACGTAAATTTGTAAGAGTGGGGATTCCCTGATTAGTCCAACATCTGAACGTATCCATGTCTCTTTCTTTCTCATGGTAGCAACGCAAAATTGTTCGCGAACAGATAAAGACGGAATAATGTTTTTCTTTACGGTTTTCTTCGCATCCTATTGGCTGGAAGCTTATACGCCATACCTCCTTCGGTCAAGCTTGATCATAAACTCGCTACAATATTTCGCAAAGTTAGGTCTCTAGGTTACTCTAAGGCCTTTATGGAGTGCACGTCTCTGGATATACCTATTGCATGTATTATATTCAGCAATATCCCAAATGCCAGTTCCGTTGGTACCGTAATCTGACCCGTCTGCTTGGCTTTAATTGGCATTAGTTACGCTGTGAACATCCAAACTCTGTATTCTTCCATGCAATGGTCTGTGGGACACGGTTTCTAAGGCTCTCATGTAATTTTGTGAATTAAATAATACGTACTCACCGAAGACATGGACCGATAGCAGTATGTTATGGGCGTGTCTATGTGCCCGAAGTAAGCTCAATTTATCTTACTTCGAATGAAAATGATTAAATATTTTCAAATACCGAAATTCATTGTTGAACATATAATCAATTTCAATGGCCTGTCTGGGTGGTAAGGAAATATGTAGATTTATTGGCGACATCAGCACTCTTTCACATCGGTAAAGATCACACTTCTAGGAATTGTCTGCGCAGTGTACGCACCTATTATGAGAAGACGACTAGAGCAGCTAATGAATATTTTCATTATTATTGGGTAACAATATTTTAAATCTATTTAACCACGAATTTATGCACTTCCTGTATACATTTGCAAGATAACTGATAATTAAATATACATGGCCCGTTCAAAAGAAAAGGTGAAGTTTGAATTTTCGCAGGCTGTGTACATTCGATTATCGTTTTTTTTGTTATGTTGGTACACATATGTTAGTATTATGAGCCATTTTGGATTAGTGGTTTGTTTTTGACAACTGGAAAGGTTAGTCACGGTTTTGTGTGTTCTTCGATTTTTTACTTTTGAAAAAAATAACAAAAAAACCTACTTCTTTTGGCGGCAGTTCCCAATTTCTTCGTTGTTCATTGAACAAATGCTTCAAGTGAAGTTGGTAGTTCCGCTCATATGTTCATTTTGGCGTTGTGACCGCTCCGTGTGAACTATTTTATTTTGGCAGTTCAAACTTGATTAATTTCATTTCATTGAACAAATACTTCAATTGAAGTTAGATTACAAAGAACTACTTTATTTTGCGACAGTTCAGTTGGGAAGTTAGAAGCCTACAAAGAAGTACTTCAACTGAAGGTCGACGACTTCAAAGTACTTTGATTTAAATGAACCGGTTTCCAGCCGGTCACTGGAACAGTCAATATCTTCTGTCCGTTCTTTTCGTGTTGTTTTTTTGGGTGAGGAACCGGAACCAGTTCTAGTTCTTTTCGATTTCAAATCTCTGCCGACTAGTACTTTTGATTTTGGTGAGGAACCGGTTTCAGTTCTTTTCACTTTTAAATCTCTACCGACCAGTATTTCGGCCAGGAACCAGTGCCAGTTCTTTTCGTTTTCAAATCTCTACCGACTAGTACTTTTGTTTTGGCGAGGAACTTTTGCCGATTTGCTAGTACTTTTCGAAAAAGTCTCAAGGAACTGGTTCCAAAAAGTACTGGACAAATAACCGGTTCCTTGCCAAATCAAATCTCTTGCTTGTGAGTTGGACTTCAATTGAGGTGTTCACTGCGAAGGTTCATTTTAAAGAACTAGCAGTTCGTGAAGCATTTACAAAACATTGAAGTTTTTCCCAACGCTAATTCATACATACTCTTCTGTCATTCTAAATGTTGACATAACCTAACTCAAGTATTTTATTCGCTTGATTGTGCCATGTCTTCCTTGGGCGACCACGACTTCTTTTACCATTCACTCATGAGTTTTGCATTCTTTCCGGATCTCCACATTTGTAACAAGTTCAAACGATAGGTCACATACGCTTTGGGGATCTCTTTTTTATAGCATTCAGTCTACTTTCATCCTTCCTCTGCCAGTTTCATGTCTCACTGCCATACATCAGGGTTGGTACACCTTTGTGGACTGCTAGCCTCCCTAATTTGGAAAAAATGCTATTTATATCAGACTGATCGTTCTTTGGGGAGTTCTTTTAATAAATGAGACACGTCCATCGATGGATAAGCCATTGCTTTTCAGATATTAAAAATATATATTAGTATTAATTTTTTATAGTATACAATTAGATTACAAGTTTCCCCACTTTTATTTAATTTTCTAATCCAATGATTAGAAATAATAAATCTACAATGGGAAAAATCTTAGTGCGTAACTAACTACACCGTTTTTTTCTTTCTATTTTACAGTGATTAAATTCAGTTTTTTTTTTGTATCAAATCTGGCAACACCGGTTGAAGCGCATAATAAATTTCAAATAATAAGAATTGTGTGATAAAAACAGCTATTACTTTTTTCAAGTGAAACATAACTTCGAGAAGTCGTTGAAATAATAAATATTTTTAATTGTATACATACCCACGGTTCATCTATTTGACTGCATGACCGAGTCACATTCAAATCTGGGTGACCGGGGTATCTTTTTCTAGCTGATTACATTCTGTAAATGGAAGAAACAAAGTGTAGCTATTGCTCAGCATTAAAAAGCTCAAGTGTCAAACTAAAAATTGATAAGCCGTCATTATTTTTATATGCCGTTTTCATAAAATGGGAGAGGTTTTTACAAATAAATAAAACAATACAAATAACCTGTAAAAAACATCAATTTATTAGTTTTTTTCTTTTCTTTTTCCTTACCCCAAATAATGGCGGGGATGACCATTACAATCTCTCAAAACACACATCTGTTTTATAAAAAAAATAAATTATTTCACAAGAGGATAAACATAATAAAAATGAGGCAAAGGTGACCCAGCACAATCAACTATCTTTTTTGTTGAAAATATGCAAGTCAAAAACATAGTATTAAATTCAGATAAACTTCTAACAACGATATATGCAGAAAAGAGTTCTTGAGTAATAATGCATCAAACCTAATGATATATTTGTACTAATTAATTCCAGTACATTAAATACACGCTGTATTCACTTATGCCAATATAAGATTCCTCGTCTCTTGTTCCATGCTGGAACATTTGTGAAAAGAAACAGTTTATTGGCGTGTTGTATGGGGTATAATGTGATGTGAAATTTATTTGTACAACCAACCCCAGAAATTCAATGTAAATATTCACTAAGATTTGTTTTCTACTTGCAGATAGAAGTTAGACTGAATTTAATTGGGGCGAGGAATTTAAATATTTTTTTTAGAAAACAGGATATTAAAAATATCCTATAAATTATGAAAAACTGACAAATAATCGTGGCACCCACTGGCAAAATCTGGATTTAACATGAGAATTAGTTGTTTTTTTTTTTTTTGAAAAATGGAAACACAAAAATAAACTTCTGGCAACACTGGCCATCGTTGTATGACATTCAGATCTAATAGAGATGGTCGATATTCCTGTCACGGTTAAAAGAATCCGGTTCCAAGGCAGTCCCTGGAACCGTCGATATTATTCCTCCGAGGAACCAGTTCCTAATTTTCGCAAATAAGCGGTGAGAATTTTTTTTCCTGTATAATAAAACAATTTTTTTGGGGGAACTTTTCTGGCACCAGGAACTAGTTCCAAAAAGAACTGGATAAATAACCGGTTCCTCGCCGGTCACCGGAACCACAGGTACACCCAATTCTGATTTCAACCATCTCAAAAATCTGATAGTATTACATTATCAAAGATATCAAATCAGTAGTAAGAAATATTGTGAACACAAACAAATGTCAATGGATGCAAAATGTATGTCTTTTTACTGTTCATGCATAATTCAAATATCTCGGTAATCATTTTGAGCATGAAAATTAAAATCCTTGACAAAAATTAATTACGATCGTATACATATTTAAATATTTTTTATCATCTGATAAGACTCGGAACCATCTCCGAAATAGTGTTTAACTCAACATTCACTCTTGCTAACTCAAATTGTTGGCATAAAATAAAAATTATACCCAAACCAAAAAATTATAATAATATAATGATTAAATGAAATAAAACTTTAATTGTAACAGGGAATAAAATAAATAATAATAAAAATCAAGTACAAGAAATATTTTGTTAATCAATTTTATAGAAGATATATTTTAAAATACGTGCACAGGTTAAAGTATTTTCTATCCAGTTTTGCCCATTTATTTCAGAACATCTGCTAAGCCATTCATCTGGCCACAAAAATTAATGAAGTTTCAGCAATTATAATAGTAGACGCAATCAACTGTTGCTAAATGCAAACAATAAAATATTGTATCTGTAAAACAGACTTTTTGACAGCACCAATGCAAGAAGGTAGGACAAAACAATTATTTCGTAATTTGTGCTGCATTTGGGAGTCCAGTTACTGAGATATCAACTGTTATTCTTATAAGCAGTGCTTTTTTTGTAGAAAGAAGGGTGACGGAACTTGTGTTGAATAGAATCATGTACAGGTATTAAAATAAAGTATGTATCGAGGTTAATAAAAGTAAATTTAAATTATCGTCTGACTAATTATCCCAATTATTCATGTTGTTAGCATCTTATGACCGAATGTCATCCTCATGTCAAAAGTTACTATCAAAAAGTCTGAGGGGTGGTCCAGCAAGTTTGATAAAATGCTGAGGCTGTTTTAGTCATCCGCAAAAACCCGTTTAAAGAAATGGGAAAGCTATTCAAAAGCTGAATTGAAAACATGCGCCTAAACGCTGTTTTGGCGATATTACACCACAGAAAAATACACTGCTACAAGAATAACAACTAATCTACTGCACGTTTGAACCCCCAGCGATGATTTAATGCACATAATAAAGAAAAGATGCCGCCTAGACATGCGGTTATTTTTTCAGAAATGGGTTACATTGAAGAAAAAAAAAAGTTGTGTATTCCAAATCTGCAAACTTCACAAAGTAACGCACGGTTATATTTCACTTAACGTGGGTAACATTGAGATTACATAACCGCCATACAAAAGTGTCGTCCTCTCCAGAAATAAATTACGCATCTATTCGCAAATTATTATTTCTCGCCGTGTGAGTACCGTGCAATAAATTAAATTAAAACATGTTCATCGTGAGATAACACCGTCCTTCTTCGTCAGAAGCGACCTAAAACTAATAAAAATTTCTTAGAACGACTTCAAAAATATTTACAGAATATATATCTTTTATTTAACACTTCAACAATTCGGTGGCATATCGATTGGGGGGGTTAATTTTCTTCAGTCACGATTAAAGATAAATAAACTCAACTAAACTATTTACAAATTTACAAAAGATACTTTTTTAATAAGGCATTTAGAATGGAATTAAAGTTTTATTTTTAATAGTGGGCACAAACTAACCTATTATTTTAAAGTGGCAAATTGGTCCGTTTGTATCTCGCGTTAACCAAACCACAAGCTTATCAAATGAAATTTTAAAATGCGCGATAACATTTGACGTGAGAATGTTCAAATGTCTTCAAAGTTTAAATAATTTATACAGGGTGACATTTTATTTAATTTGAATGTTTCATTTTATGATATTGTTTCTACTTTATTGACAGTCAAATATGATTAGAAAAAAAAACAACTTTATTTTAACACACTCATTAATGTTGTACTATACGCAAGACTAAATTTAAAATAAATAAAACTATGTATAAAATCATTGACCATTAGCTATTCCTGAAACCGGGCCTAGAGAATACCATAACAACTAACGTAATTACAAAATCACATTTGTTTCTTCAGAGAAATTATTTTGTACAACAAAAAATAAAACAGTCTGACAAGTTTTTAAACTAGCGGTTATTTCGCGCTGGCCGTATAGTTAAAATTTCGATCTCCCGTTGTTTTAAATGTTCGGTCTTTTGTTGACACCAATAAAAACATTTTCCTTTTTTATTTGGCAATGGGTTGCGTCAATTTTAATTCATTGCTCTAACTGTAGGGGGAAACATCTAGTTTATTGAAGAAAAATGTATTTATTTTCGTCTTTTTCTTCGTATAATTACAGATTTACGGTAATTTTCCATTGATCAATTAAAAACAATGAATCGGCTAACAGTTAATTTGAAGTTTTTTTTCAGTTTAGTGTGCAGCGGGTTACTGTTGCTGTAACCAACATTGGGCGCACTGCCTATTTGTGTCGGGAAAGCTCTTAAACATAAGCATTGGCTTGAATATTGCAAAATTAAAGAAATTATATTTTTTTTCTTGGTTTAAACTAACTCCTAATGATAATTTAACTATGCTACGGAAAGGCAATTAAAACTAAATATAATGGTAATAAGATAACGACGATTAAAAGGCTGGGCAAAAACAAATAAGCTCCAAAAGCCAATAAGTTATAGGTACTTCAAGGTTTAAATGTCAAGAAGGCTAATCGTTACAGCAACATATTGATCTGATTAGGTAATCATGTGGTTATATTTACAGAAAGTAAATATTATCAAATTTAACTAGAAAAAATTGCAGAAGAATTAAATTAGGAACGGTGTGGCAAGGCGTGGAATTACATATCAGATGGAAGTTGATATGAGATATGGAGGAATATATTTTGAGGCGTAAAAAACCAGAGAGAAAACTTCCAAAAAGCCAATTCATAATGTGGATAACAACATAAACGGCCCTTGGAAAGTTTCCATTGAATATTTGACGATTTCAATGATTCCTCTTGTGAAGGCGAAACCTTACCACAGAGTAATAGAGAGGCCATTACATGACGAAAGCCTTCAACACGTTACTTACTTTGCAGTTGCAAATGGGGCAGCGCTTGGTCTTCATCCAAACCTTGACGGAGCACTTGTAACAGCAGCAGATGTGCGCTATTCTGCCGTGGACAAACACCCCGGACTTGGGCTCCACCAGGCAGGTGATGCACATGTCCGACTGGCTGTTGTCTTTGGACAGAGAGCGGATGGATCGACGCATGCTGTTACCCGACACATCCCTTTTGGGCAGGCTCTTGTGCGTCTCGCCGTCGGAAAAGTGATTGATTTCTCCGCTTATCACATCCAAATCATCCTTGCTGAAGTTAATGGCAGGGTTGCTCATGGATTTGGAGACGGGTTCCACGGCAAATTCAGAAAACATGGGTTGGCTAAACGACGCTGAATCTTTCTCATTGGAAATGTCTATATTTAAAAGGGTCTGCGCATTGTAGCTCTCGGAAAGAATAAGATTTTTGTTATTTACATTATTTTTTATCACAGATATGTTATTAAATAAATTTTCCCTCAATTTCTTAACATCCACTTCATCATCCAAGCATTCGTACTTTCGCTTTCTGGAATTGAGTTCCGCGAGGGAATGATTGGAGTTCAACACTTTCTCGGGGGGTGATTCTAAGTCTAGAGAGATGATGGCGGCTATATCGGAGTCGGACTTGACCAGATCAGGTACTTTAATACTCTGAAAATCTAACGCTGTACCTTGGGATTGCTTCCTCATCCCTGCAGAGGCTTCGTTGGCAGAGTGGTCATCTTTGACCTTCCTCATTTTCTTGGATCGATTTCTGTTCTTCCGGCGTTTGTTTTTGGGCGGCGGGGGGAAGAAATCTTTGAGGACCTGCAACAAGACACATTTGTATTATATCAGTCTGATTGTGCTCATCATGTATTACAGGAGTCTGATTGTGGCCACGAAGGGGTAGAATGAGGGTGCTTGCTGGGTGTGTTACCTTGTAGCACTTCTCGCAGTAGCGGAACATGGGGTTGTTGTTGGTGTTGCGGCACTGGGCACAGTTCCAGTAGTCGAAGGGGCTGATCTCCGAGTCCACCGAGGTGGCGCTGGACAGCGAATCCTCCGAGTCGGCGAACATGAAGTCCCCCTCCGTCAGCACGGCGTGGATCACCGTGGCCTCCACAAGTTCCTGGAGACATTACCAAACGTTATTAGTATCATTTCCACCCATGTCCTAACATCACCTCTGTTCAGATCAGATGCGTGGTGATGGTCATTTAGTTAAAATCAATAGCTCCATCCCGACAGACAGCGGGAGGCTAGCGTACGTGGCAGTTCCCAACTACCAAATACATTATTTTGCAATCAAAAGGGCAAAATTGAATGTATAAAATCAATTGTGACTATAATATGTAATATATTATAATGCCTTTTCATTTATGTTCAACTAGAGGTAGTGGAGAAGGAAAGGAGATGGAGAAGAGGAAGGTTGGAAAGTACCTGGCTATTCAAATCTGGTCATCAGACACAGATAAAGTCTTTTCAAGCAACGTTTTCGATTCCGAATGGTGGTCTGACCAGGGCGATACAACGTTTGATAGTCATTTGACGCACGCTGGGCGCTATCTGGACGAAGCTAATGAAGAGTTAAACCAATAGACGTGCGTTGTGGGCGTGTACGTGTGCTAGAAGTAAGCTCAATTTTTCCTTACTTCTGGTGAAATAGTTTAAACAATCAAATATAAAATTATTTCTTGAAATATAATTAATTTCATTAGCCTGTCTGGTGCCTAGGAGTTCAAAGGTTTTATATTAACTAGCAACATCAGTTTTCTTAACAAAACATACTGCTTCAAAATTTTTTTAAGTCAAAATATTTTGACTAACTAAACAAGTTTTCAAGTAAACAAAATCAGAATTTCTACTAGGAAATTAATTCAGTATTTACTGTGCCGATTTTACATAACAACTCTAATCTAATGGATTAAGAATTATCAACAAGTTTGGACGATGAATCGAGAATTCATCAAGTTTTCACTTGTCCAAACTTGTCTATAGATAAGGAACTTATCCTAATAAAAGATTATAAAACTGATAGCAATAATTAATGAGACTAGACAAATTCGCGTTTACTGAATTTCTCTGGCATATCAAACAAGAGAAAGTGTAGGCTTTTTTCACAGCCTTACATGTACTGCAAACATTTCAATAGAAAGCATCGAATTTTGGCCAAACTAAAGGGAGTTTTATGTGTCCTAGTATTTTAATTTATTGAAATGATAAAATGGTACAAAAGAAAAAAAACATCAAAACTCATCTTGTAGTGCCTTGCATTGTCGGCGCCACCTACACTTGGAACCAATTTATATTATATAATTTACTAAATCATGCAATGATTATTAGATTAAGAATTTAACTAACATAATGCTATTTTCATAACAAGCAACCATTAAACCAGTGGTTTGACATTATATTAAATAATAAACTTTGTTACAAACCAATATCAAAGTGATTTTTATTTAATATGACATAATGCTGCCGCTGGCCCTGTCTTAGGTGATTCTGTTATAACATTGTCCAGTTAGTGCCATAATATTACACCAACTTCACATAGTGAACTAAATCTCAACAAAGCATTTGTTTAAACCGGCAATAATAACGGTTGAAAAAAATCAGACTAAAATCATTGTTGCTACCGGACTGATGACCGGCCTTTTCCTGGCTGATTTCACTACAAAATTATCCAGCTATTGCTATCATATTATAACGTACACTTGGGTGTGAAGTTTAAATGCAAAATGGCAATTATTACTAACGTCTTCGCTGCTACTGGACTGGTGGCTGTCCACAAAGTTGGCGGGATCCCCGTCCACCTCCTCGTCCGAAGACATGACCTCGTACTCCACCACCTCGCTGGGCGCGTCGCTGTCCAGGTCGCTTGTGTCCCGTGCCTGATCTAATAACATCGTAACATCACATTACCAATACAGGATAACATCGCAAATTACACAGAACGACAGACGCAAATTAATGCGGCGTTCTAATTCTTTTTGATTGAGATCAATCATGTGTAATGAAATCTTATTTTTTTTCATTTGGTATCTTTTCTTTTTTTTGTAGCAGAGTTTTTATATATTTTTGCTATATTTCTGTGTAAATGGAATTTTTTTTCGATGTTTTTCTTTTTTTTAATTTTCATATTAATGTTTTATAATGTTGAAAGCAATGATAATAAATTATTGAATATAAATTCTTAGTATTTTGCAGTTTCATGACATCACACATGGACATGTCTACAAGCTCAGGCAAGTCTGTTGTTGGAATGTCATAGTGTGAGTCATACACTGCAGTTGTTGAACATTGTATCCAAGTCATATCACAGTCAAGTCAAACACCCTCCCATAAAAGTGCCTACACACTGACAGTCGAGATGGCTGTCAATCATAATGCATGCTAATTTATTTCCTCAAATTTTTATCTCTAATAAAATAGCAGCCAAATATTAAAATTTAAAAAAAAAACTATAAATTTGTAAATAAAATCCAAATGTATAAATTCAAACTAGATGACTATAGATCTGTCATTACTAGAGTGGTGTGTAGGACAATGACTAAATAATAAATAGATTCTCATCTTATTCGCAACGGTATGGGCATTTAAATAGGAGGGTATTGGTGCAATACACTTAATTTACATAAAAAAATCTAAGATAATTTCAATAATTTGGGTAAGGTTTTACATGCTAATTTTAATACTAAAAATGGCCATGTTATCTAAAAAAAAAAAAAAAACACTTCAAAATTATCAGTAAAACCAATGGATGTACCTTGTAGAAAAAATTGTAAGGTTGACAATAAAAATCTAACTTATAATTTAATTTAGAAAAACAAAAATTTGAAGTATGTTTATTTTTTTGTATTTTTTTCTTCTTTAGGAAATGTATTGAACAATATTGAGGAAATATTGACTTAACAATGGTGAAAATAAACGGTTGTCATCCGAGATCAGAAAAAAACACAATTGGTTTGATGAAAATTTGTCAGCAACAAAAGAAGAATTGTTTTTTGATCAGAACGAAAATGGTAAGTATTGTTTTTTTTTAATAGCAAGCAAAACCTTGGACAAATACGATTATGAATATTCAAAATGTTAGCAAACACCATCTGTCACCAAAAACCGTCGATCTTGTGGTTAATAAACCAAAGTTAGCAACAAAGCATTATCCCGTTAGCAACAATTAGTCTCAATTATTCAGACCAAATGAAGTAGCAGGTAAAATGAAATGCATATTTGACTTGCAAATATCTGTAGAGTAGAGGCTTGCAATGTGCAATTCCCTCAAGTAATGAAACAGGTAAGAACATGTTGCATTAGTCACCAGCTTGCCCGCTGAAATTCACACGGGTCAAGTTTGGAGTTGTCTAACAGATGAGTCTGTCACTAATTCTGAATAACTTACCCAATCAATCATCTTCAAGGATTAAAAACCTGATGATTTCTTTTAGTAAAATCGCATTCATCCGGGATTAAAAAGCATTTTTCTGGTCAGTGACATAGCCCACATCCTTTTTAAGCCTGGTTATTTCGTCCGTGGTATAGCTAAACCTATGATTTTGCCAGTCAAACATATTAAGTTTGCTTTTTTTTGCAAATTCCTGGCTTTAGCTATAACACGTATGTAACAACTAGGTCTAAGTGGCTAGAGGAATGGACCAGATGCTTTTTCCTACCATTTCTACTGATTAATATTCAGAAAAATGATTATCTTTGATTCCTAGTGTTGAGTTTTTGATTTTTAAGCAACAGGTGGTGATAATTACAGTGAATTTCTTGATTGGAGTCAAAAATGTAAACAAAGATGACTGTAAAAAACTTGCATTGAAATAAAAGATGATAAAACGTGATTTGATTTGTATCAAATAATCTTTGAATAATTTATAGACAGATTATTAATCTCCGTTATTTTACAGTCAAAATGTTAACATCTTCGACATTTCCCTTTTCAAAAATGTAGTGGGCAATCAATAGTTAGCAGCCTTTTAAAATAAGCTAAATCATAAATTGGTAATATTCATTTGTTTTTTTTGTTTACCAAGGTTAAAATTTATCAAATTGAAAATGGCTGCTGTACATAATTTTGTTACAACAATCTACGGGTAGTGCAAATTGATACAGGCGATGATTTATTAGGTGACCTTATGATGATAAATAATACAACTGTTTTTAAACAAAACATGCACAAACCTGCAAGCCCCGTCGAGTCAAAGAAACATGTTTTATTTATTTACAATTGCGGAATAAGACAAAAAAAATTACCCAAATGTAAAATGTAATACAAAAACATTTTAGAACAAATCTACAGGAAAAAAACTCAATATTTCAGTGAAATAAAATTAAAATTGTTTTTGGGTTTCTCTGGTTAATTTAAAAAAAAAATAGATACATTTCTTTGACTTTATGGGAGATGTAAGACATGTCCTCTTAGTGGTAAAATTCTTATAATATGGAAAACATATCAAGATAATAAATCTGTGGCATAATGGCACAAGCTGATGTGTCTGCTTTTGGCATATTATCACTATTTGAAAAAATATTTAATAAAATGTTTTTTTAATTTTATAAATAAAATAATGGTACACTAAAAATCAGCTTTTACCAAAACGTCTGCAGAAATATTTCCACACAATCAACGCTACACAGGAAAGGACATAGCTCTTTATTTTTTAATGAAGGATGCAAAAACCATTCTCAATTTGAGCAAACCAACATTTATTTGAGACAAATACTTTTTTCAGTCCTTTTCCTGTCAAATAACTACACATTATTTTAAAGAAGAAGCAGATTCAATGGACGAACAACACAATTATTAGTTTTACTCCCAATTACTACAATGAAACATAAATAAATTTGAATTTACTCCACTTATCAGATTGTGACAGAGAAACATTAATTATGACCAAAAAAAGTTTTAATGCACTTAATAGGCAACCCATTACTAAAATGCTGCATCATATCAAACTGAATCAAATGTAACATTTTACTATAAATAAGAGGTTGGTCATTATGATTCATGAGCAGCATTTTTCAACAAGCGTTATGATATTTAGTTTCTTTAATAATGTAGAAATCTCATTCAATGTTTAGTACAAGCACGGTATGGGCGAATATAATCCAGCCCAACCAAGATTGTCGAAAATAAATTAACAATATGAGATTGGGTGACCAAATAATAGTAATTATTGATATTTTGGATAGTGAGAACAGTAAATGCAAACTGTCAAAATGGCATTTTCAGGATTTATTCAAACCCCTAAAGTAACATTATTGGTTAGTCCCATCACTTGTACCGCATACTTTAACCTGGATGAATACTAAGCAGAAGTGGCAATATTCCAGATGATCTTGAGAAAAGTTATGCATGTTAGGCTTATCAAATCGGTTGGAGTGAGCAAATACACAGTAAAGACATAACACTGAACAACAGTTCAAGTTAGATACACCACAACGTGTTATAGGTACACAGAAATGTCAAACACTAAAGTAAACTGTTTGTGTGTGGTTTAAATCCTACCAGTTTCCTTTCCCTGGATACTGAGGGTACTCTCAGACCCTTCATCGGAGCTTTGGGACGATTCGCTCTCCAAGATGTAATAGTTCCATCTTCGCTTGCGGTCTCTCGAGTTTGACGGAATGCCTCTCTCGCTCACGGGAACGTTATCGGGCCCAGCTGGGCGGCTACGGCGCCAATCCAAGTAGTCTGAAACGTTATAAACTTTCATTTAGAAACCTTCGAACTCGTAAAACACTCTCACACATTAGAAATCACAATTCAAAACAATGTTTCAAATGAAAACACTCACTATAAGAAGACCCAGGTAAAGCGACATCAAAACTATTCATCTTCTAAACACGATGGAAATGGCCTCGCTGAAAGAAACAATACGTTATTTACGAATAATAAACGGCTGTATTTTGGTTCCAGTGAGCTCAACGACAGACTGAAACTTTATTAAATAAAAGTGACACTAGTGAGATGTTAAACTAGAATGAATATATATTTACCCGTCGATTTCCTAATCTAAGTTTCTCGCTGGATCGAGTCGAAACGTGATCGTTGACGCTTGTCAGTACTTGTTTTTGGGTACTTTCCGTAACTACGTAACTAGAATGTTGTTGAATTAGCGGCGGCTAGAGCGTAACCTAGTCCAGTCACATTGCCACGCGAAAACCGGCTTTGTAATACTGTGTTTACACGAATTTTGTGACTTTTTCGCGTGATCATGTTTATTATTTTTAATGCGAAATTTATATCAGTGGGACGTTGGAATTTAACAATAAAGATAAAATATCAAAACCAAGCTTCTAAGAAATTGGACAAAAACCGTTGTAAAAAGCAATAAAATGTCACTTGACATGGAAACTTCCCCCGTAAGATATTATAGCAAAAACCGTTGTTACAAAAAATGTTATCAAGATAATTTTTTAAAATGTGAATACCGCAAGAGTCCCTACTGCTCCCAACCGTCTGGAGCCAGTGAGGCAGTAATCCCCAATTGTAGTATGTTGTGAGGCTGAAGGTGGTGGGAAGAGGAAGGAGCTGGGAAGAGGAAGGTAAAGAAGTATCTGTCTATTCAGATCTGATCACCATACACGGCTAAAGCCCATTTCAAGCAATGTTTCGAATTAGTCTGCACCAACTTAAATTTAATCCTATTGTTGTCTTATATTATTTACTGTTTGAATAAATAATGTAAAACCGTATTTTAGTGAAGAAATTTTTGATACCGTGGGACACTTCGAATGCCTACTTTTTAATTGCTAATTTTATGTAGGTTTTCATTGATTTTCACCTTTTGCCCTTGGACCAATATTATTCAAGCTTCTACCTGTTGACTTTCAACCCTTTGGTTGGTAGATGTTTTGAAATGTGTAAAAAAACCCAAATAAAACAACGGTAGCAGTTGTTAGAATGATTGTAATGTTAGAATAATTACCTTATAATACTTTAATATTTATATTTTCAAGAACCAACACATCAACTGTCTTCAATACTATTTTCCTTTTTTTTGCTGTAGCAAATTGATTTATATTTATACATACTTCACCTTGGTTTTTTACACCCTTAATTTTTAGTAAATTGTTTTTTGATCTGTTGAAAAAGAGATTAGTGGTATTAACAACAAAAACTTTTGACAAAGATATTTTTTTACTGGAATTAAACTCGATAACTGGATTAAAAATCAGGACTTTTAAAATAATACATTAACATTTTTTTTCTTTTTTGATTACAAACCAAATAAAGAGACATTTTATCACCTAATACAAAATTTCCATTCTTACATTAGCCTGTTAACTGTCCAATCACCAAACGTCAAAATTCATTTTATTAGTTTTGACGTGACTAGTTTGCTTTTCATCAATAAATATACACGTGCAGATGAGAGTGTAAGTAATATTGTCTTAGCGCCTTTAGGTGTCAAGGGCAGTCAACAAGTTAATCTTAATTTCATTGATTCGGAAACTTAAAAAAAATTTATATATTGGTAAAAATCACAGTTCAAATTCTTATCTAGGAAAAATTTATAAACTAGACGTGGAGCAGAGTTCTTACTTCTTAATAATAATAATATTTGGATGATTTTTATAGCGCCGTTTTTGTGAAAAATCACCTCAAGGGCGCTGTATATGATTAGTTAGATTACGTACGAGAAAGATGAGTTGCTATATACAAAATCTCATTAGTTAAAGCTAAGTGTATTATCCCCCCCCATGAGTTGTTTTCTGCAGCAATTTAAAATTCACCTATCTAAAACAAAGTTACACAGTGTTCGCAATGAGTTTTCTAAGCCAAAAAGGCGTAAGTGACAAATCACCACTTTTCAGGAGAGCGAAAAACACTAAAAAATTGCAAGTAAATGAGAACAACTACCTTATTTGTTTAATCAATTTTATGTAAAAAATGTCCTTTTTGGAATGGAGAAATGAATACTGGAATTAATTAAGGCTCTAAGTGCCAAAAAATTAACAACTTTTTTTTTTACAGAATCGTATTTTATGATTTTACGATTCTTTAAAAAAAAAACAGTTTTTATTTTTTTGGTACTTAGAGCCTTAATTAATTCCAGTATTCAAATTATGTTACACTTATTGAATTTACACAAAGTTTTTCCACAGTTTGTATGTACATATCAACGCCATTACAACCCTTTGAGTCTTGGCTGCCTCTAGGAAACACCTACCGCTACTGCTGTTTCCCTCTAATTCCTTTCACCCCTTCCAGCTGCATAAGCCAAACACTCATTAATCCTAAGGTTTATTAAATACACAATTTCACAGTTTACGCTTTCCTGAAAAGTAGCAATTCGTCACTTGTGCCCTTTTGGCTTGAAACATTGGAAAAAGCAGGCATGAATGAGTCACTTGCTTTCAAAAAAATCGTTGATCACTATTAGTCCGCGCACAGTTAACAATTTAAAAGGAATGTCATTCTTTGGATAGGAATTGGGCCAGCTCCATGACCATGGATCGATTCTGGAACATGTGGGCCTTGGTCTCCCACAGGATCTGGATAATGACCTTGTTGGAGGTCTCGTCCATGGCCACGTCCATGGACATCTGCGGGTTGAAGCGATAGTATGGGATCCCGGCCATGGAGCACCAGGCGCGGGCGCGGTCCACCACTCGACCGTCTGTGCAGGTTGCCTGAAAAAGGGAAAATTAAATATGATTACCGCACGACGCAAACGTCATTTAATAAAACTGGGATGGCTCCACTGGGAAAGGCATATGGTAAGAATGGAAGAAAGATGTTTCTCTAAAACGACAGTTCTCAAATATTGCATATTTTTACATACCAAGTCAACAAGAAGGGTTCCCAGCTCAGCGAGGCGAGATGCCAGCTTGATGGTTTCCCAGATTCCTCTGGACCAAGAGACGTCAAGGGACTGCATCTTGCTGACGGGTACTAGGCCTGGTAATGTACAGAGGATACATTTGATTTGATTATAAGCAGACTAAGAAATAAAGCTCCATATTATTTGTTTCCTTTGAAACGTTTGAAAATCCATGCTATTTGAATATTGTCATAATTACTTTGTATTGGTTAATTGAATATACATATTTTTATCACAGGTTGATGCCTGAGGCCCTAGACTAACTCGCAGACTTGGAGAAGGGGACCCTCTTTGACCCCCACCGTACGAAAGGAGAATTGATTTTTTTAGATGAGTTCATAATCAACAATAATCTATTTATTCTATTAACAAATGTGAAGATTTTTTTGTTGTTTTATTGTATTTTCGTGTGGCTGAATACATTTCCTTCAAAATAAAAATATTATTGTATGAGGTTTCCTGCAAAATACAAACAGCACTGTCACTTTGAAAATCTATTATTTTCAACCGTACTGACGTAAGCATACTTTAAATATTTATTACTCAACTTGTACCGAACTTAACGCAATGCAAAATATCCCTGTAGATTGATTATTTTGTAGACAAGCGATTATGGTTCATTTAAATATGTGAACAACAAGTTTTAAAGGCTAAAAACTCCTGAAAAGATAATGATGAATGCGGCACACTAGAGGTTATAAAACTAGGAATCCAAAATAAGCTATTAACTGTCTGCCTACTACATATCCTAAGATACTTTAGATACAGCTCTCCATGCAGCGCAAGACTGCGGGGATCTTCCACAGTGGAACAAGGACCCAAGAAGAAGGTGGGTAACACCAAGCGGTGATCAATTGAGATCTGATCAATATTACCTGTGCCACAGCTCACAACCAGACTCACGGACTCTGCCGGTTCGTGGGAGTGGGAGGCGCGGATGGCCAGCCGGTGTTCGATGATCTCGGTGAGCGCGTCCAGGGTGGGGTTGTTGGCAATGAGGCCCCCGTCCACGTAGGACTTGAAGGACTTGAAGTAGGAGGGCGCAGCCGAGGTACTACGCGCCACCTCCCAGATGTACTCGTCTGTCATGGGGGCTGGATCGTCACTGTTTACTGGGGAAACCAGATTTACCACACATTTAAACAGGATTAAGACCATCGGAAATTGTGCGTAATTGTGTACCCAGTGATTTTACGATCGTCGCTAGCTATTAAGAATAGAATAGATTTGGTAAATGGTATAAACATTACAACCCAAGGTTGGGGTATTTCAAAATCAATCACAGTTGATGACCATCAAATCGATTTTCAGCGCCATTTTGAATTTTTCACATTTGAACGGTCCCTGTTAATTACTGATTCTCAACCCGTTTCAGCTTTTGATTAAATTATGATCAGTTGACTAGCATAACAACATGAACTTTTTGTTCGATAGTTGTCGACAATTATTTGTATGTGGTCATAGCTTTACAATAGATAATCGTTTATCACGTCAACGCTAACATCTGGTGGAAGTAGGTACCCGTCCATTTACACAGGTAGGTTTGTGCATATTCAATCAGTCGTTAGGTTACAGTCAGTCAAACAGATTTTGCATTCAGCGAGTCAGTAGGGATAGATTACTGCCTGTAGTGGGCAATATAATGTTAACTATAAAGGATCGGTTACACTTTTTATTTAATAAGGTTGGAGTTTCGCACTACCACCCTGAAACACGGTGTATGTAAATAAAATACTTATACTCACTATTAGTGATAATTTCAGTAGGAGATGGATAATTTCTGAATATACATAGCTTCATTGGTTTTTCACACGCCAACACCCCGGTAATCATCAGCTTAGGCTTTTTTATTTCGGACATCTTTTTAGTTGCTCCTAAGCAGAAAGAAAAAAACGTAAACACAGGCATTAAGGACAGCTGGTATTTTCTATGGGTGAAACGTGGTGCTCAATATTCTATGGAATTACTCCTGTCCATAGAAAAAGGCAATTTTCAGAATGCGATACATAACCTGTAGAGAATAATATTCTAAATGGATGTACTAACTCTTAACCAACTCAGAGAATCATCAGCTAAGAGAGAATCTTTGTCTCGTTAAAATATGTAGTTCTCTCGACTCATGGATAAAATTTATAATTTCTTAAATGAATAAAAATATTTAAATGGAAATCATTGCTGGAACAATAATACTTGGCTAATTTTTATAGCACAATTTTATTGAGGAACGCGAATTCAATACTTTGGAACACAAACTGGTCCCTAATGCAATACGTCTTTCGATAACATTTCCATTATTTTAGTAAATGAATCATCTATATAAATATTTCCATGGTATAGTCTATATTATATTTACCCACTGCATCCTTCAGTATCTTCTCTATACCGTCCGAGGAATAGGGTCGATCCCCAATGAAGGCCTGCTCTTTCAGCTTGAAGTACAGCATCTGGCAATCCTTGAGAGACTTCCCTAAGGAGAGGGCCAGCGCCAGGATACCACCGGTGCTGGTGCCCGCCACCCAGTCGAAGCACTGGATGATGGGCCTCTTGGTGGCCGTCTCCAGCTCCAGGAGGATCTGAATGAGGATCAGACCGCGGACGCCGCCACCGTCGAGACACAGTAATCTAATAAACACCATTCATAATAAACAAAAGATTACAGATACAAGATAAGAAAAAAGAATTGCTAAAAAATATTTAAAAATAATAACTGTAATAAGGTAGATTATAAACAATAGAAATAGTACCAATGAAAAGAAAATATTTTGCCATTCGACCAACAATTTGGCCGACAATGTTTTTTTTTTTTAATAAGCATTATTTGTTTCGCCTTGAGACCAAAATATTTCTACACGTCTACCGATTTTTTGTGTTACACCATTTTTATTGCCAATTTTTACTTTTATAATTTCCTTTGTTTAAATTGAGATTTTGATTTGAAACAAACAAAAAATTGATTTAAAGAACAATTATTATTTCTAATTTTGAAACTGTTAATTCGTGGTGGAATTCCATTTTAATGATTTAATAAAACAAATTTATAACTTTATTCCACTTTTATTTTATGACTGGACCGGTTTCAGCCTATTCATATTTATAGAAATGCAATTGTAACCCATCTTAAATATTAAATAAAATAAATAAATATTCCAGATAGATATATAAAATAATAATACCAATAAATTAAAAGTAGCTTTTACCCTGTAACTATTAAAATCATGCAACAATACTGATGAATATAATTAAAGTAAAATCATTGTTTACTACCCCTGACATCCCCGAAAATAGTATATAAGCCGTTGGTTAACAACAACTTGTACTAGTCTGAAGATGGCCGTCATAGGCTGAAACCGGTTCAGTCATAAAATAAAAATGGAATAAAGTTATAAATTTGTTTTATTAAATCATAAAGAACAATTTTTAAAATGGCTGGCCTACCTTCCTCCTTTGATGGGTCTCTTTTCAATGGAGGCCCTCTCCATGCCTGCCACTGTCAGCATTTGCTCTAACACTGAGCTGGCCTGTGTTCGCGGGACGCACAAGTCCGGTGTGCCATCGAAATCCCCGTTGGGGCTGCAGATGATGCTGCACCCTCCCATTGTATGGGGGCACCTGGAAATAAACAACATAAAAAAAAATTGAAAGAAGCTAAATACAGTAGATTTTTCACTAAGCATAATTTGAGTTGAAAAGGGAGTAAGTCAGTGAGTAACTTGATCTGTCCAATTGCTAACCGAGTGTCTTATTGACCACCTTAACTTAACACGTAATGGCCAGAGATTTCTCTCAGGCCCGAGGTGAGCTTTTCAAGCATAGGATTGAGTCGTTATCTGTCTAGTCTTTTGATTAATATCTCGATCTTTCCTACGTAAACTGTTGTATCTTCAATAATAATAAATGGATTACTTTTATAGCGCCGTTTTTGTGGGAAAATCACCTCAAGGGCGAATCTCAAAAAAAATCTCGATTGTTTAGAAGGGCAATTTGAAGTTTTATTTGATCACTGTAAATCGAAATACTAACTGATTGAATCCATATTTTAGGGAAATATGTAGTTTTACTTTACGTATGCTTAAAATTTGGATTTACAACAGTCAAAAGAAACTTCAAATTGCTCTCCTCAACAATCAGGATTTTAAAGATACAATAGTTTACATACGAGGGGTCAATCTGAGGCCAGTAAGGGTTAAATAAACAATGCTATTAAAGGGCATTTAAAGTTAATGAGATGAAATATAGTGTGTATAACCACCTTTTGTGATATCATTCAAACCTTAGAGTATTAATATACATAGAGACGTACCTATCCAAAGCGGTGCAGTCAGTTTTGATGACTTTTGTCTGACTACTCTGAACAGGCATGGCTTGGGTTTTCATAGACACACCTTTTTTACGAACTGACAAATATAGGACATAACCCCAAAAAGCGTTTGCATAACAAAACGATATCAAAAATACTATCAAATGATTTATAGATTCAGAATATCTTACTAAACGAATAGCAGAACGTTTGCTTAAATAATAATTAAAGTTTATAGTTAATATCTTTGTATACTTGATAATTTAATAATCCTAACGCGCTGTCAAAAATATTTAAAACTGTTGAAATACCTGTGAAAAGTGATGTATTTAACTAATTTTGGATTTATTTTTTACATGCATTAATAGCATATATCGACATGATGTTTTGTTTATTTGTATAACCACTTTTTCACAGTATTGTTACCAACAACAATATAGGATATAACCTCAAAAACCGGTGAGTTATGTCGCATAACAAAAGTGGGCGGAGTTGCCGGAGACACGGCAGAAGGAAAACATGCTTACATACCTAAAAACGATGTGACATTTTGCGAAAACTTTTGTTGTCTCTTTCTTTCTCATGGTGTACGACGTAAAAATCTGGAGAAAGTGATTTATCGCAAATTTGTATAGGTTGGGTAAAAAAATTTAGCTCTCTCTCCATATATATTCTTACTCCAAGATTCAAATAGTAGCAATATTCAAAAAACGTGAAATAGAAAAAGAGACAACTAAATATTAAGTATATAGTAACAGCATTGTTTGAATAATATCTTAATGAAGCGTAAAGTTTTAACAAGTTAATTAGATTTAAAAAGTACACCTTTTAGCTCCAGCAACATGTAGCATGTAGGCCATTTTATCTGCCCCCCCATGGATATCATACAGAAGATGCCTCGGGGATTCATTCTTGTTGTTCAGGACATTCACGTCCGCCCCAAACACAATGAGCGCTTGCAGGATATCCACATAGTTGTTCTTCACGGCGAGGTGCAGCGGACTGTTGCCGTCGTGGTCTCCGAACGAATGGTTGGCTCCGTGATACAGGAGGGTCACGGCGCAGTCCAGCCGGTTGCCCAGCACCATCAGGTGAAGAGCCGTCTGCCCGTTGAGATTCAGATTGTCAATGTTGCAGTTGGTGTCCAGCAGGGCTTCGATGACTTCTTTGGAGAGGCACCAGTGCAGCGGAGTTCCACCGTACTTCATATCGTCCCGGCTGAACTTGAGTGTGTTGCTTTGGAATACGCTGCTGGCATTGAGAGGACTTGCTATAAAGTAAATTATCTACTCATTAATCTAAAATAACTAACTAACAAAACAATCAAGCCCCCGAGGTGATAGGTGTTTGGACCAGTGGCGGCTCGTGACTTTTTAGTGTGCTAGAGTGGTAAGATTGAAAAAAACGTCATCATTGATGTTGTTGTAGCCGAAAACATTTTTTTTTTTTTTTCGAAATTTCAACTTTTTGTATGAAGATTTTTCAGAAATCCGTGCAGTGCACCACCAAAACCGAAAAATCCTGAAAATCTTCATACAACAGATAAAATTTTGAAAAAAAATAAAAATCATTTTCGGCTACAACAACACTAACAATGTCGTATTTTTCAATCCTAGCACCTTAGCACACTAAAAACTCACGAGCCGCCACTGGTTTGGACAGCACTAACTTATACCTAGAATATAATCCATACCTCGTATATTCAAGGAGTTTGATTGTTTATATTAAATAACTTATAAACTACACATGTACAACGAAACTACACATGTCCCATAGCCATAGAGAAATTATTGCAGGTTTTTTTCATTTACGAACCTTATTTTAAGTAAGAACCCAAAGAGGAAGCCGATGACTATCGTATTTTCAATGCCACGAGTGAATCACCTCTTTCGTTTCTGTCATAACATTCTTGGATAAAATCAACTTTATTGCTTCGAATGTTACTATATTGTTAATGGGGTATTTTCCTGTTTTTTATGATATGGCTTAGTGTGCTGAAGGTAGTCAACCCAAACCTTCTCCTTCTCTCATTTCCCTGGTCTGGTTTGCTTTAACTATGTATCTGTATTAATTATATGTATTACAGTTAGTACCGCAAAGGTTGTCCCCGGCCTGCATCTGCATGCCCACGTTGGCGTTGGCCCCTGCGATGACGAGCGCCGACACGCAGTCGGGCTTGTCGGCGAGGCACGCCACGTGCAGCGGCGTGTGGCCGTTGCCGTTGAAGCTGTTCACCCAGCGGCGAGCACCCTCTTTGCTCAGAAGACACTGGAAATAAAATTATTCTCCGGATGTTAACGTAAATTGCTTCAATCTTGGCTCATTTTGGAACACGTTTTTTATTCAAGTTGTGAGATATATTTTTTTAGAATCTATATGGCAGAGTAAAGTTTTTTGTGTATTATTAATTTATTAATAGAAAACACTACCCTGGAGAAAATTGACAACTTTGATAAAACTCACTTGTGTTTTACAAAATGATGTTTTTGGCAATATGCTGTCTAACCAGATAATGCATATTTTTTCAAATTGTATTTTGACGGCATTAATGGTTTAACTGGAATAGCTTGTTATATTTGGAGAATTGGTTTTTTTCTTTGTCACTAAAAAAAGTTTGATTAACAAATGTGAAGATTTTTTTGTTTGTTTTATTGTATTTTCGTGTGGTTGAATTTTAAAAAAATGTATGAGGTTTTCCTGTAAATACAAACAGCAATTGTCGTACTGACGTAAGCAATCTTTAAATTGGTATTACTCGACTTGTACTGAACTTAATGCAAAGCTAAATATCCAAAAAACGATGAATGCCCGGGTCCTGGTCCAATCGGACCCTCCGGCAAACTAGAGGTTAATAAAACTAAATGAATGAAAGAAACTTACTTCCAAAATATCCTTATCTGTGCTGGCGGCAAAATGCAAGACGGAGCAAGAGTTTTGGGCCAGGATGTCCAAATCGCACTGCAGAGACAGCAAAGCCTGCACCATGGTGATCTTGCCAGCCGCAATAGCCACCTGGGCTTACAGACAAACATTATATTACCAATCAAAGTACTGGGCATTCGTCTTCTTATGGTGCCCTATCTTTAGCTGGTTTAGGTTGGCCATCTTCAGGGCAATCTTCACCCTGCAAGCTGCGGCCTGGTACGACTGGGCGGATCTGCATATTGGATGAGTACTCGGCTGATTGACCAGTGACAGAGTATTAACATATTTTTAATTGAACAAAAAAAGTCACCAGAATCCAAAACTAACGTATAATACAAATAGAATACAAACTAACGTTTGTACATAGTACACCATAACAATAATAGGACTGTTTTATAAATATACAGTGACTTGCCATGATAGGCGTCATCCCATTGAGTGGCTCCACGTCGTTGATGTGCATCTGAATCTCAGGATCGTTGAAGTACTTGACGAGGTTTAGGTGCGCCAGGAGGTGACCGATGGACCAAGAGCGGTGGCTCCTCATCACATCACACACCTCCTGCAGGCTGGCCACTGAACACTGGAGTTTTTAAACATAATGCATAATCCGTTTTTGTAAAAAATATCAACTCTAAATTGTGTCATGTCTTCCCTGGGCGTCTATAACTTTTTCTACAAATCACTTTTTATTTAAAAACAAAAATCATTTTCATATTTTACATTTTATGGATCACAGCGGATTTAATATGACAACATAATCCAAATTTCAAATATTGTTAATCTATTGTTGCAATTTGGATCGGTCAGTGTGGCAAAATATATATAATAGCCATTTTCTTTAGCAAAACGAAAAAAAATACATATCAGTGTCAAAAAAGTTAAGCACCCTCGAGGTGATGTTTATTACTATAAGCCTATTTTATGGCTTATATATTATTAGTAAATACGCATAAATTAAAAATCAATATAAATCATATTAACATCTCATTAAATCATAACATTATGTATTAAATCGTTTTATCTGTCCCATCAGCCAGGTGCCAGTATATGAATTGTGCATTAGATAACTATTTGGTACGAACACAAAAGATTGAGGTAAAGAAAATGTTCCACAAACCTTCTTGGTAACTTTAAGGAAGAGGGGAATAACGCAGCTGTAAATGGTAAACATCGTCATGGCTTCAGTTTCGTTACTGGATCTGTATAAACTGTAATAGAAAGATATATTATATCAATTCTACTTCGGTTAAAAATTAAAGTAACACTCGATTCAATAATATACTCATTGATAGTATAAATATTTTTTTATGGATTCCGATAAATACATAATATTGGCATTAACCTCCAGTGTGCTATAGTGTCCTGTAGGACTCGGGCATTCATTACTATCTTTTCAGGAATTTTTATCCTTTACAACCGTTAAGCGCGTATTTTAATGAACTGTAATCGCTTGTCAACAAAATAATCAATCCATATGGATATTAAGCATTGCGTTAAGTTCGGTACACAATACAAATTTGAAGTTTGCTTACGTCAGTACGGCTGAAAAAAAACGATTTTTAAAGTGACATTACTGTTTGTGTTTACAGGAAAACCTCACATAATTTTATTTTTATTTGGAAGCAAATGTATTCAGCCACACGAAAATACAATAGAATGAACAAAAAATCTTCACATTTCCTAATAAAACTTTTTTTAGTGACACGAGGGAGAAAAAACCTATTCTCCAAACATAAGTAACTTTTCCAGATAAACCACTTATGCCATTAACATACAATTTAAATAATACATAAACCCATTATCTGAAAAGATCATTAAAACATCGTTTTGTAAAACACAAGTGAGTTATTACGAAATTACAGTCAGCAAGGTACGACGGAAATTGTACCTTGCAGAAATCCAGCATTCTAGAGGTTAACTTAAATATTAGCAGCTTAATTCATCAGGAGGTGAAATTTCACAAAAAGAGAACTATTCACTCAGTAGGCCTTGAGGAATATGATTTCCCTCAGGGCATGTCATCTTTGGGGATGCTTTGTGGAAGGTCTTTTCGAGGAAAAGAAGGGGTGTACCTGGGTCTTGAAGAGGCCCATGTCATAGGAGGGAGGAAATACAGAGGCCGACAAATCATTCCACAGCCGAGCTGTTGAACACAAGAACGAGTTGCAAAAGCTACCCGTTATCCTGTATCGAATGTCAACCGTATACAAATGTTGAGCGTGCGTTTGGCGCGTGTCCCGGCTGTGCATGGGTGCCGAAGGGATCAATGACGCAAGTTCTTCCAAACATCTTCCATTGAAAGACTGGCAAAACAAGGACAGCATTTCCACCAGACGTCTGTGCTTCAAAGATTGCAATCCGTTTGTTAAGATGGGAGAATTTATCAAACGGACTGCCTGTTTCTGCACAGAGTCTAGGGTTTTTTCAGGTATTTTGGGGCTCTAGACCAGAGGTAAATATACAAATTAGGCAAATAATAAAAATGTGGGTTATTTCCACTGAACAGAAAACTGATCTCGGCAATTTACATAAAAAATAATCGATTTTTAAAATTGATGATCAATATCAATAGAAGTAAGATAAAATTATCCTTACTTTGGGCACACAGACACACCTATAACACACTTCTATCAGTTTATCCTTTCAGTGGTTAATAATAATAATAAGTGGCTGACTTATATAGCGCCGTTTTCGTGACAAAAATATCACCTCAAGGGCGCTTTACAACATAATATTAAAACTAACTTTTGCCTAATACTTATAAGTAGTGACTTACAACTAACATATTTACATTAAAAATTATATGTAATGGTTGTTGCCCGTACTGTCGGACCTAGGGTAGAAAAAAAAATTACATATAGCACTCAGACTGAGTGATCACAACTCTAGTGAAGCAAATTAATGTTATTGTGGGTGTGATAATTTAAAAAGGTGAGTCTTTAGTTTTGCTCTGACTTCAGCCGACCTGTTGATCTTTCGCAAATGTGAAGGGAGGTTATTCCAAGTTGTGGGGCCTGCTACGGCAAAAGCTCGGTCTACGAAATTGGTGTTGGGATTGCGTTTAGGTACTGTGAGTCTATTAACTACTACACTGTCTACTATCTGTAGCCGTTGAAGATGCAGATCGAAGAGTTACTTGTCTCGGCTATTCCCTTCTTCCCTTTCAAAGAATTCTGATACTTGAATACCCTCGGTTTGTAAATAATTCGCACATAATAGTGTCTCACCTGAAGGCTTCGTTAACGCTCTCGTTGACTGGGCGCGGAATGACGATATCGTAGGTGTCGATGTTGGCGGAGAAGAAGCCTCCCTGGGCGCGAGTGGGGTTGTACATGAGGATGCCATCGCCGCGGCAGTAAGGCAGGCGCGACTCGTACTTGTCCTGCGACACCGAGGTCACGGTGGTGGGCGCCGACGGGAGGCTGCGGAATACTGAAAACCAATACAAAATATGTAATATTAATAAAAAGACCTACATTTTACTAGTATCCTCTCGGTATATAATATTTAAATGTAATTACAAATTATCAAACAATTCTTATAGCTTTCACCATGAATATTATTTTCATATGAACCACGCACAAAAGTTTCAATTGCCAGAGCTAGTGGGACTATGGCATCCCCAATTGGGGTATTTTGTGAGGCTGAAAGGTGGGGGAAGGGGAAGGAGATGTGGAAGAGGAAGTATCTAGCTATTCAGATCTGGTCGCCAAACACGGCGTAAGCCATTTCAAGCAACGTTTCGATTTTGAATGGTGGCCAGGTGACCAGGGAGATACTACGAGTATCTGCCATTCTGAAAATACACTGTGTACATATATTAGCGTGCAATATTGACGATATCGAAAACAGATTATTGCGTAGTTTAAACGATATTCAGACAAATATTCCTTACTTGTTATTTTCGCTAAAAACAACAGGTGGGCATAAGCAAGACTGTTTATTGAAAAGTGGAAAATTCATCACTGTCGGAAGTGTATATATATATGCACCAATACACACAATCCTGAGGGTTTGTTGTTTGGGTCAACTCTGACTGCGCGACCAATACCAATTCCAATATCCCAATAAATCTCTATTTGTTTGATGGCAATACCAAAGATAATCAGAGACGGAAATGTTTATATTAAAAGTTTGACAGCAGAAACAGTATGTTAACAAAACTTGGTTACGTTACATAACAAACAACATCGACCAATTAAACTAAGAAACTTGTTATAATTGTTACTCGTTATATTTGTGATGAGTTATACATAGGTTATCTCCCAAAAGAACTAAGGTCAAAAACATTCACCAATAAGTCCGTTGCAATAGAAGATGATTTATTTTGATTTACATTATTTTAACCGGTTAGTAGCTGAGTGGACAAAAGCGTCGGATTCCCACCCGGGCGTCGTGGGTTCAATTCCTCTGCTAGCTAAATCATACATCATTGCACAAGCAACATCTTCCGCTTATTATGATGGCAGTAAGAGTTTTTCAAATATTTTCAGGTTATTTGTAACCATCTTTCTTTAAAGATAAATTAAATTTATAAAACGATCATTTTTGTACTGAAGAAATGGAAACATTTTCATGTTAGAATACGAGCCAAAGATTTTGGCTGCAAACGATTTCGGCTCACACTCAGCAAACCAGTAAAAGTTCCTCTATATTTCTACCGTTTTCAAAATTTGCCCTAGGAAACATAGTTCCAATTGAGGTATACATGGTTTAAATCTGATCCAAGAGAGACCTAAGTACTCACGTCACTCTGAAAATTCCCATTGCCACGAGACACGTGTTACCGGGGCGAGGTGTGTGAATATTAAACGGCTATTGACTTATGATGAATCAAAGGTTTATCCGGGATTTTTTGGCCCAGTCAAGAGTTAAGTCGCCTTTTCAGTATTTTTACATTTATTATTCCAATAATTGGAGATCACCTTAGCAAACACAAATGTTTCCACATGTAGTTGCGTATACCTGTGAGGCATATTTATTATAACTGTGAGCGATTGTATGGAAACACGCGTAAATGAAATAATTGGGGCTTTTTGCTCGCTACAGACGTGTTCTTTTTATGACCAAAATCGAAATAATAAAATATGTTTGGACCATTGGAAGGGAAGTAATAAGTAGCAAATTTGGTTCTTTATATCATAGTATATAAGTTATTTCTATCGGGAGCAAAAAGCTTTCACAAATATTTCAAATAAATCTACAATCAAAAGTGTACGATTGTGAGCAGAAGGCATTATTTATTTAAGACAATACTGTTTATTTTCAGATTCGGGTTCAGACTAATATATTCAGATGATTTATCATGGTATTATTTTGGTAGAAAAAAAAAATAAAGTTAATAATTAACATGCGTGTTGTGTTACTGTGATATTTAATTAAATAGATATAATATATTTAGCACTCACTTGCACTAAACATTGTTGATTAATTTTTAAGAATGCGCTTTTCTTTAAAATAAATAATATTTTGACGTAATTTGCACAGTTGCGTCAAAAGTGACATTTGTGCAGTTGTGCCAACAAACCACCCACTGGACAATGGCGACAATGGACATGGTTTTGTGATCTCGTTGAATAGAAAATAAGTTGTACCAACGTAAAAATGTTTGATCATAAAATTTTCTGGTTTGGTTTTTTCTCCCATTCCTTTGCTTGAAATAGCTACAGATTAAATTCACTATTACAATTTTTTTAAATACTCGATACCTGGGATACCTTCACAATTTTATTCTGCTTTTTTAACACAGTATGAACAAGAACCACAACTATTAATCTATCTACAAAGATATAGCTTAATCAAATGAATGGTTCATATGCATGATTCTGATGATGCACGACTAATTCGATTTTTTTTATGCTCTCGCACCACATTTTCATATAGCCTTTCTTATTTGCCCCCAAAGCCACCACTGTCCCCCCAAATATTACCTATGCCTCTCAGGGATAGTAACACGAAACATCGATATAGATTTTATCGACAATGTCGGTAATTTAAAATTGTTCCTGATCCCGACTGCAAATTGCCAACGAACAAACGACAACTCACGTTGACTAAACATGGTTCATTTAGTCGGTGCAAACTGTCGTTGGTTCGTTGGCGATCTGCAGTTAAGCTCGGGGACGATTAAAAATATCATAACCGACAATGTCGATAAAATGTATATCGATGTTTCGTGTTAGGGCCCTTAAGTGTCCGGTATCGCTCAATTTGAGAATCACTGATTTAAATATTTATATAAAAAAAGAAACTCTATTTATTCCTTGGAGTGAGAATATTTTTACTCCAAGGTTTGTTCACATTTTTGACTTTTTCTAAGCACTCTCTGAGTAGTTGTCAAAGAAGGTGTTGATAATTTTCTTAATTTGACATAAACTATAAATTTACTATCGATTTTTTTCTCTTGATATTATCTGTTATGATATTTTAAGAATTTTGATTTTCGGCGCTATATTCTTGTATAAATATTATAAAAAAAGTTTCCGTTCTACGAAATTTCTTCGAATTACGTTATTGAGTACAAAAGTACCCTTCGAGTGGAAACCTAATGTTGTGAATTTCTGAATTAATAAGCTTTGTGCTCACGTTTTTCCTTGGTCGTCTCTGAATACACGAACAGTACTATCATGTCGTCTACCAGAATGAAAACAAGCATCCTTGACAAGCCTCTGAGCCGCGGAAAAGGAGAAGTTTCATTGAGTTGTTTTGCTCTTTTGTTTTCGGAGATGGTCCAATATTGTCAGAACAGGGTATACACAGTCCCAGAGCTGCAAAATAAGTAAGTTTACTTTTTAATATTAACCACACACGACCTCAGGGCCTATGTCATCTTTGGGAGGAAAGGAATATAACATCTCCGTCGGCCACATAAAATAAATCAATTATCACTACAACATAATATTACAGCAGATAGAGAGACACAATTCTTTCCCAAACTTATCTCAACCGGAAGCGTTCTCTACAGAACTAAAATAATATATTTTTATTTAAATTAAGCTTTACGCTTCATAAAGATGGGTAATTTTCGAAGAAATATGAGATTGATAAAAATGACAAAGTTAAAGGGTGTCGGTAGCACACTGGATAGATGCGTTCCTCCCACACAGAGGAGAGGTCCCCAGTTTTAGTCTCGATCGAAACCTAATCTTTTTTATTTTCTTTGAATCTTGATTGTTTCAATAATTAAAATGTATTTTCTTTGATGGGTTTTTAAACATGTCTTAAAAATAAATCAAAAAGTTCTTTTAATGGCCTCTCATGTTGTATATATTAATCCCTTGTTTTTTTTTAACAGATTAGCAGAACTGGGACAAGATGTTGGGAGTCGGGTGATAGATTTATATTTCATGAGGGAACGGAATGGAAAAAGGGAGATCAAGCTGCTCAACATGTTGCTGTTTATCAAATCTACTTTGTGGAAGGTGAGTTTCATTTTGCCTTGTGCTCCGTGGCTTATTACATAGATTATTGTCTTCTAATCTCTTTTGTTGCTATGTTATAGACTCTATTTGGAAAGGAAGCTGACAAGTTGGAGCACGCGAATGACGACGAAAGAACATATTATATCATTGAAAAAGAAGCACTGGTAAATAATCATTCGTTATTATTTGCTATTTTTAACTTAAGATTTGGCGGAATTCAGACGGTCTCTGTGATTAAAATAATCTGTTGTGACACTTTCTTATTTTCTAGTTGTTAAGTCATACAGCAATTCAACAGAAATTTTCTTTTTTCTTTTCTTTCATAGACTATAGCTCTTAGCACACAAAAACTTAACAACAATGTCATTCATTTATATTATTTTTTCCACTAGGAACAATGCTTTAAAAAGTATCTAAATTTATTAATAATAATAATATTTAGCCCCGTTTTTGTGAAAAATCACCTCAAGGGCGCTGTACAAACCTTAATTTCTACTTAATATTAATTCCTAGTTTATATAAATATACAGCAACATAATCACCTGGTAGGTCACTTCTGGCAGGACCCAATCACCATATCATAATAACTTAAAATTTAGCTGATTCTTACATATATTTTTATTTTTAGGGCACGAGAGCAAATTTAAAATATAGTATATCGGAGGTTTTTTTAATTTTTCGTAGTGAGGAACAGGTAATGGTGACAATCTTCCAATGAATTTAAGGAATGAGAGTGAAAAGTTTTCTTGGTTTGAACAGAAATTCTATTGGGCTTGTTACATCTTGATTATGGATATGATTTTCTGAAAAAAAAAAGGGTTTTGAGTTTGGCTCTGGACTCTGTCGAGTCTTTTATTACTCTCAGATCAAGTGGTATTCCATTCCAGGCTTTAGGACCTGAAACTCCCAAGGCGAGCGCTCGCACTTAGTGTCTGGTGTGCGCTTAGGTTCCTTCAACCTTCCGATAGCTGATGACATTGCCGATCTAAGGGTTGACTGTAGCGTTGTGACCGCTTTGAAAGAACTGCTTCAAAGAACTACTTCTTTTGGCAACAGTTCCTACTTCATTCATTGTTCATTGAACAAATACTTCAATTGAAGTCAGTAGTTCATTATAGCGTTCATTCATTTTAATAACTTCATTTCATTGAACAAATATTTCAATTGAAGTGGTAGTTCATTTTAGCCTTCATTCATTTCATTAACTTTATTTCACTGAACCAACACTTCAATTGAAGTTGGTAGTTCATTTTAGCCTTTATTCATTTGATTAACTTAATTCCATTGAAAAAATATTTCAATTGCAGTCGGCAGTTCAGTTTAGCGTTCATTCATATCATTGAGTAGCGGATAAATTCAAATCTCGTTTTTGCGAGTTCGACTTTAATTGAAGTGTTCATTTCGAAAGGTTCTTTTTAAAGAACTAACAATTCGTGAAGCATTCACAAAACATTGAAGTTTTTCCCAACGCTAGTTGACTGAATATCAAAAAAAATATATATTTAGTTTTGAACACTCCGGCCCCTGAGAGGTGGTCCATGGTCAAGTCCTTGACTATCATTAAACGATATTAATAATGATCACATCATGTGGTGATATTTCACAAAAATGGCGCTTTATAAATTACCCAAGTATTATTATGTGTATTAGAAAAACAGAAAATAATATTTGGCCGGTTAGTAGCTAAGTGGACAAAAGAGTCGGATTCCCACCCAGAGGTTGCGGGTTCAATTCCTCTGCTAGCTAAGTCATCCATCATTGCACAAACAACATCTTCCGCTTATTATCATGGCAGTAGGAGTTGGTCAAATATTGTCAGGTTATTCATAGCCCAGGAAGGATTGTCTTCTTTAAAAATAAATAAATATATATATAGTTGTTGCTGCAAACGGGACTCGAACTTAGAACCTTCCGCTTACTGGGCGTGCATTCTACTGATTTAGCAAACGTCTATAATTTTATGAACTGCCATTATTCTCCATGAGATATTAAAATTTTTGAAATTATAACAAAACATCAAACATTGTTTTTTTTCCGTAAGAGGTTGCTAATGGCATTATGGAGCACTATGCTATAAAAATCTTGTTCATAAAGATAATTTTAATATAAAAAATATAATTTATTTGATCTGTAAAAACATACTTTGAACATAATTAATTTGGCACTAAAAATATTTACTATTGTACATTGACATATTATTTAGTTCCAGGGTTTAGCGTGCTATCAGCGATTGTACTTTTGTATTATTATTATTACTTTTTGATTGCATCGATAATGATTTTAATAATTATTGTTGATTTATTTATTTTAGGTCAATAAATATATCAGTGTGCCTAAAGACAAAGGGTCTCTGAACTGCGCAACCTTTAATGCTGGAATAATTGAGGCTGTCCTAACCAAGAGTGGATTTGTAAGTATATTAGTGTCTTTCAATCACTGTAATCATATTGATATATTCGTTATTATAAAAAGATATTAGGTTTTGACCGAGACTTGAACCCGGAATCCCCACTCCATCCAGGCGTGGCGCGTCTACCAATTTCGCCATCCCAACCAATTCATTAAGCGTTATTTTTACCAAGCACCTACTTCAAGAAAACTGTTTATATTCTTATTTTTTCCGTTCTTTCTAGCCAGCAAAAGTGACGGCCCACTGGCATCAAGGAACAACTTACATGGTCAAATTCGACGACACCGTCATAGCCAGAGACAAGATGCTGGAAGACAGATAAACACCCAGATCTGAGGAACTTCAAAAACACAATACTTCATTATTTTACACGTTGCATATTACTTATTGTATTCAAATACCTTGTTGTTTCTTCTTGATTATAATTGCCTGAAGAAAATCACAACTATCCTGTTTATTTAGTATTAGTCGATAGCCAGTCACATTGAAAGTTGAGAATGTTACTTAACTTAAGGGGACACACCACCCTGGAAATAAGTCGGTGGGGGAAGTTCATAAACAGATCAAATTAATTTGTTCATGTTCTGTTAAAATGCAGAAAAATACAATATCCCTTTATGTACAGGTAGGCGAAGTCAAAATGATAAGTATTTGTCGCAATAAATTAAGGATCAAGGCAGACGATAGGTCCAGATATGACGTCTCTGCCTGCCGCTTCTCGAGCGGCGACCTGTAGGAGGGCGTAGGGTCAAGTTTGGTGCTTTGTGTTCTGCCCGAGGTTTTCATTGGAATTAATTTTGATGAAAATTTTACTATAATCTCAAATGTTTTACGAGGAATATCACAGGAAATAACTAATTCATCGCATATAAAAATAAAATCAGGTCCTTACCGTTTGTTATTGTTGAAAAAGTATGTTCCGTGCGAACGTATGTACACGTACATGAGGATTTCAAAAAAAATCTGTTTCAACATATGTATTTATATATTTGGGCTGATGTGGAGCCCAGTCCTAGCGTACTTCAACTTGCTTCTGATAACTCCGTTGTATAGGGCTGTCATCAGATTTATGCTAACCTGATGTGGAGCCCAGTCCTAGCGTACTTCAACTTGCTTCTGATAACTCCGTTGTATAGGGCTGTCATCAGATTTATGCTAACCTTATTAAATATTTGGTCTGATGTGGAGCCCAGTCCTAGCGTACTTCAACTTGCTTCTGATAACTCCGTTGTATAGGGCTGTCATCAGATTTATGCTAACCTTATTAAATATTTGGTCTGATGTGGAGCCCAGTCCTGGCGTACTTCAACTTGCTTCTGATAACTCCGTTGTATAGGGCTGTCATCGGATTTATGCTAACCTTATTAAATATTTGGTCTGATGTGGAGCCCAGTCCTAGCGTACTTCAACTTGCTTCTGACAGGGCTGTCATCAGATTTATGCTAACCAAAAATAAATATTTGGTCTGATGTGGAGCCCAGTCCTAGCGTACTTCAACTTGCTTCTGATAACTCCGTTGTATAGGGCTGTCATCAGATTTATGCTAACCTTATTAAATATTTGGTCTGATGTGGAGCCCAGTCTAAGCGTAAACAAGATCTGATAACTCCGTTGTATAGGGCTTGACTTATGCTTAACCTTATTAAATATTTGGTCTGATGTGGAGCCCAGTCCTAGCGTACTTCAACTTGCTTCTGATAACTCCGTTGTATAGGGCTGTCATCAGATTTATGCTAACCTTATTAAATATTTGGTCTGATGTGGAGCCCAGTCCTAGCGTACTTCAACTTGCTTCTGATAACTCCGTTGTATAGGGCTGTCATCGGATTTATGCTAACCTTATTAAATCCTTTGCACTTTCTGGTTAAAAAAACAACTACATAATTTGTAGCAAGTTAAAGTAAGCTGCACTATATGACTCGAACCCCAAGAATCTTCTCAAAATTAAAAGCCAAAATACTCTTGAATATTTATTTAGTAACTTTTGCTTACAATGGTTGAACAATTCCACGCAACAACAATTAACTACCATAAACAAAACAAGATGTGAACAATATACATTTAACTATTGATAAATATTAATATGGTTGTCTAGGCGGCGAATGCGCAGATGAAAATGCATTTAAATCAGTTTGAAAGTCCTATCGCGGTAGGCCACCTGACCGGTCTTGTAAAGGTCGATGCGACTCTTTCTCTCGGCGTTGAGCCCACGCCAGCAGGCCCAGGGGCACCACGAACAAGGCCAGGGCTAAAAAGGTCGTCCTCGGGTTCGGCTTGAAGTGGTCCAAGTGGCTCACCTGCATGGACTGGAACCTCTGGACAGCGGGGTCGAACTGGAAAGTAACACTTGATTAGTCATTCTTTTGGCCGTGGGGGACCAACCGTCTAGAGCCAAGGCAATGGCAAGGATATGGTGAAGAGGATGGTTGGGAAGTACCTAACTTTTCAGCCATTTCAAGCAACGTTTCGATTCAGAATGGCACTCTGGAACCTGCCGCAAATAAACTTTACATTATTTTATATGAATTAAATATGTTGTGACACATATTAATTGAATTAAAGTTATTGACAAACGCCGGGTTTGAATCCACGTCCTACCACTTTACCATGGAGGCCGTCAAATAAAATGATATTAAGTATATTGGTGGCACTTTCCAGAGTGGTAGTAGCACCCTGAAGAAAGACCACCATCCAGAATGGACACAATTGCTTGAAATAGTAGTGACCATATCTGAATAACCCGGTACTCCCTCAACTTTCCTCGTATCCATATCCTTCCCCTTTCTACTCGCTGAAGCCTTACGACATACCCTAATTGAGGATGCCATAGTCCCCCTGGCTCCGGACACTTGGGACTCTTGTACGGTAAAATAACAGCCCTGATCAAACGCCGATTCTTGAAACCACTTAATTCACATTATAACATTCAGGTGGTCATGAAATATGTTAGGCAATGGTTTGATTCATTTTGTTTACATTTAGTAGTTGTGAATGATTTTGATATAATAAATCCGAATTCTAGAGAACAACAGTGCATACATCGACCATACAATACGCCCTCGAGTTAGAATGTACTCCAACAACTGAATAACCGAACTCAGATTACAGATTAATTATAAATGCAAGTAAGGGTGTAGAATAGCTGTGCTGAAAATGGATAGCGAGGGAAGCGAAATATTATTGATAATTGTGGCAGTTAAATCATCAGAGTAGAGGGATAGAAAGTATTGTACAAATGTCATAACAACTGACATTTATAATTTTTTTAACCTAAAAAAATAGTGATTTCTCAGCTGTTGCTAACTTGGTTGCATATATAAATCAGTGTTTTAGTCCACGATTCGGTTTAATATTATTATAATCTCCAGGGCAAGAAATTGTGCATAATTATGTAATCGTAATTTAAGTACATACCACAGGTTCACAGTGAGGGGAGGCATGTCTGTGGGGGTTGTATGTTTGTTTTATGAAATGCTGGCGATTGACGAGCCTTCTAGCCGCTTGGTCCTTCAATATTTCAATCTGCTTAGCAGACAAACCGAACTGTTCATCTGCCATTTTCGGTTTTGACAATTCTATTCGATTGAAAAGAAAAAAACTTTAGACCATAAATATTATATGCCACTGATTTATGTCTACGGTATGACGTCCTTAATCGTATTTATTTCCCCATTTTCTAGTTTCTTATATATCATTAAGCGATTTAAAGTAACTGACTCTCATTCTTGTTCCTTATTATTATATTCTTATTCATTGAACGGCGTGTTGCGTCTTACTTTATTACCCAATGTCGGTAGAAAAATATATTTACCTGACTAAACACGTCTTGTATTTTGTATGGAAAAAAAAATTAAAAACCTTACTACCTTTAATCGTTACTTCGAGTTTAATGATTTATTGGGTCAATGTTTGAAAGAATATATACAAAGAAGGCATGACTCCAGCGTACAGCTTTTCTAAAATAAATATTTTTTACAATAGGTTATACAAATCAATATAATTATCTATGTAGCCAGGGAGTAAAAAAATCTATGAATTCAAAGTTTCATTTATTTAAAAAAAAATTAAATTCAATTTTGTAGATGTTTATACATTATTAAGTAATTG